>VCRD01000369.1:122327-159677 GCA_006783055.1 Trinorchestia longiramus
ACGTCCTCCTGGTAGCATTACGTCCTCCTGGTAGCATTACGTCCTCCTGGTAGCATTACGTCCTCCTGGTAGCATTAGGGACACCTCGAACCTAAAATAATATAATCGTATCAAAACATTGTCTAGCACACATTACAGTAGCATTGAGACTCACTTTGAACCCTGCCATGATCTCTGCAAATTATATTGAAAGGCTGCAAGTAGAGTATGACGCCATAATTATGTTGAATTAAACCTATCGTTTGCTCTTGTGTTTCTAAAAAAAACACAGGATTAGTGGAGGATTTTATTGCTTCCCTGCGTTTCTTAATTAAAATAGCTCTCCAATTATAATATACAATCAAAATATAATAATTCTTCAATAAAGCAGTATATTCTGAGAAAGATTTACACATAAGATATAATTGAGAAAAACTCTAAAATTATTGAAAGACGTACCCACATCAGAACCAACGAATATGTTTTTACTTAATTTAAGTTAACGAATTCTAAAAACTGACGTTAAATAAATTTATGATGATGAAAACTTGTATAAATGTTTTTACTTGATTAAACAGTATGTGCAATATTAAACTTTTGCATTTATTCATTAATCTTTCAGTGAAAGTAAAGTTTTTATTGAGTTTCAGCCTCAAAACACAAAAGCAAATAGTGTCAAGTTTCGTATAGTAGGTCAGTATTCAATGACTATAAATAGTTTCATTTAAAACGTCATCTCAAGTGCCAAAACTCAAGCTATTGGAGTACTAAAAATCCTTTGCTAAATGTGGACTTCATAATATGATACAAGTTGGCGAAAAGGTGTCATGAAAAATAGTTGTGTTCAGTCGAGAGCTACCGATTGCGTAGTTTCACGATACTAAATTAGTAAATTCCAAGAAGTACTTTTGAAGAAAAAATTTTGGCCAGCTTTCAGATCAGATGCTAGTGATCTAAGGATACTACTATCAACAGGATGGTACTCCTGCTCAATGCTCTAACGAATGTCCCTCATTTTTATCGGACAAATTTTCCAGCTGAGTGATCAGCCGCTGATCGAACCAGACTTGGTCAACATATGGCCCTGACCTCAGCCTCTCAATTTCGGGTTTTGGGAAGAGATGGAATGCAGTGTCCACCAACAAAAGCTATGGACAATTCAAGATTAAAAGAAACTTGTGAGCAAAACTGTGAGGGAAATGAGAATAGAAAAAGTTCGTCTGCCGTTGCCAGCTTCAGTTTAAAAAGTTCATATATGAGCTCGTAAGAAGGGATCCCATGCTGTAACTGAAATATAAGTTTTAACAGATAATGCATGAAAATCAGAAAAACTTTATAAAAATATATTTCTTTAATTTACAGTGGGAAGTGTTAATGATGTTGAGTCTATATAGCGTTCAAATTATTATAAACTTTATGAACCTAAGAGCAGCAAATAATAATACTGAAGCATAAATGCTTAAAAGAAGTTATGAATAAATCAATTTCGGCAAGAATATTGTTAATAATTGTTTTAAGTCGCTCACACAACTAAATTAATCCATAATACTTAATTAGTCGAGGCTCCTAATATTGCTCTGAATATAGATTGTGCAAATGAGGTATTTGAGTAAACAATATAACGAGGACCGAGCAGCGGGACTGTTGCTCCGCTAGAACTATAGGAGGAGGGAAGGGGAGTTCACTTGACCTCCCCCCTACCACGGGTCACCTGTTCTGCCGCCCCACCTGCGCTGGGAACCTCGGGGTGCCGGACAAGTTTTGTAGCTCCGCCAATGTTTGGCGAATTGTATCCATCCCGATGTCCTGGCTGTCAAATATCGGTTGCTAAATTGCTGTTGTGTACTGTTTCCAAACTCAGGTTTTCACTCTTGAAAGAACGTACCTATAATATCAGCTGTTCAATGTGCGTGTTAAATGTTCAAGGATTTGCCGAGTTTTTCAGTATGACGTTTGAGTCTGATTGTCATTGAGAAATGCTGAATGTCCTCACACTTGTACTTATAACGCATTCTTCAAACTATGATTACTATTCTTGAAGTAATCAGAATATTTCTCATTGTCGTCGCATTGTAATTTATTTTTTCGGTCCATTGTTTAACCTGGTGTATGACTTACTCTTAACAAGGGAATGCAACTTCAATATTTTTGCCCATTTTAACCGAGGAAGATGTACGAAACCTTCCTGGACCCCGGTGAGCCCGTTATTTAGGTTTTCAGTTGAAATCTATTAAGAAACTATACAGGTACGTTTCCACGAATCATAAAATTATTTGAGCAGCATAAAAACTCTGGAATGCTTGGCAATGCTGGTGAGGAGACAGCACAAAGAAGCCGAGAGCGCGTTTTTGTCTCCTTTAACTTATCGGGACGACGTCACGGCTGACGGACTTTGTGCGCCCTTCAGACGTGCTTAGTTGCAGATGAGCTGCATTTGCTACTGTAGGGGTTGTAGCTGCTAATGTAGGGGCTGTAGCTGTTACTGTAGAGATTGTAGCTGCTACTGTAGGGGTTGTAAATGTTACTGTGGGGGCTGTAGCTACTGCTGTAGGGCTGTAGCTGCTACTGTAGAGGCTGTAGCTGCTACTGTAGAGGCTGTAGCTGCTACTGTAGGGGTTGTAGCTGCTACTGTAGGGGTTGTAGCTGCTGTTGTAGCTGCTACTGTAGGAACAACAACTTTTGCTGTTTGGGCTGTTACACATGCTGTTGAGGTTCCTGCTGCTGTTGTTGTTGTTGAAGCTACGATTATTGTTGTTGATACTACTGCGGTTGTTCAGTCTACAGCTGTTGCTGTTGAAACTACGACTATTGTTGTGGATACTATGGTTGTTGATGAGGCTACATCTGCTGATGTTGAAGCTACGACTATTGTTGTTGATACTACGGCTGTTGTTGAGGCTACAGTAGCCGTTGTCTCAATAGGGTTAAGAGCAACTGTTTTATGTGTTCGTGGGAACGTTACATGGTGATTTATTGTAGCCCTTTCGTTTTAAAGTGTTGATGTGACACTATAATCTATTATTTGCAGTACTATGGTTTTAAAATGTTGATGTAGCGCAATGATTTTCTTCTTAACTGAATTATTACCACCGCTACCTCATGGATACTGGTCTCAATATCACAGTATATTTTTTGTTAAATGAACAAGTTTTTGAGTATAAAAATTCAGATCAGACTGTTGCTTGCTACAATTCATCCTTTAAGAATGGTTGATACGAACTATTGAGTTATTACCGCACATGTTGAAACCCTCGCCCAAATTTTCAGCATAAGTTAGTTAATGTGGCTGTAAACCTAGAAGAAATCTTACAAAATGTGGCAGCATGTGGTAATGCGAGGTTATTTAGTCATTAAAACATAATTTTGGTTTCAATAAAATCATGTTTCCACTGGATTGTCACCAAAATTTTTTAAGAAAAATTCTGTACAGCAAAAATGCACGAGTGTGAACCCGAATAACTTCCTAAATGTCTGAATTACATTATACCTCGGAAGCTATAAAAAAGTGTGAATAGTAACAGATGGTCTACCAGGGAAGACGAATACTCGATGAATCAAGTGTGCTTTGTAGTAAAATACTTCCTCAAAAGAGGTCACTGGTGCAATATATGTCTGTCATCCTCTATTAAATATAGGCAGAAGGGAAGTAAAAGGACACGCTTATTAATTTGAGCATAAAATATCTAATTTATGTGAAATGTGTGTACGTGGGTATCAATTTAACACTGCAAGACACTGTGCATTGCAGTAGAATTTTCTAATAAAATAAGAAGTTCTTAATCGCTGCAGTTTTTATGAAGCTAAGTCCTAGCTCAACCGATTTTTATTCTGAATCAGAGCTTGACTTCAATGTGGAGTTAAGGAAGCTCAGGCTCCGTAACGCTGTGCATTCAATGTTTGTACTAATTACACGATTAACGCTCCTCGTTATTGTCTCAGTGTACTGAACACTAATAAAATTTTGCACCTGTCAGGAATGGTACAATATTTATTATTTACATTGATTAAAGTGAATTAGGTGCCGTTTAAATTTACTGTTTTTACTATCGTTGACGTAGAGTTCAAACATCCAACAGAACTTCTTAGAATTCTTAAAACTAGTATGCCCACTACCGTCTCCATTTGCTGCCAGCACTCCTTGTATTGTTTACGTAATTTTCAAACAACGATAATTTATAGGCAATTGTTTTGGCAACTTTTTCCCTGACTCTGTACAAATGTGCATAAATTTTATACAGGATAGACATTCAAATATGAAAGTTGAAATCAAGACTGGCAGAACAGAGAACTAACTGAGACTAGACAGGCTGACTATAGCGTCATCGTGTAGCTACTCTGATATGCCAGCATGCCATCATGCAGTGAGAGTAATGAACCACCACAGCTACAAAAGTGACTATAATAAGAGGTTTGAGTGGTTAATGTGACTAGGATGGTCTACATCTTCGCATCACGTGTGACTGAGAGCACAGGCAATAATAAATCCTTGCGTGTTAGTTAAGCCACATCTGTAATTTTGCGAAGAATGACACAGAAGCCCCTGTGGTTCGTTAAACAAAATCTATCAAAAGTGATTAGGGACGCTTACATATGTAACTAATGATACAGGATGAAGGGGCAAGTGATGCAAATAACAGAAGAATGTATTAATATACAGGGACAGGCTTCTTTAGCAACTGAGTACCGTCACGAGGCACGTTCGTGCTCTGCATGATACTGTACTGGCAGTGGCCAGAAGACCTATCATATTTCCCTTACAACTCTAGTACTTGAATGTCGCTTGTTGCTTCACTTCCTTTTGATAAGGGCGAGTTGTTCTGTAATCCTGCCCGGCAAATAGTAGTTTGTTGTCGTAAAACGACAGCGTTCCAAGGGCAAACACAATGGTGTACCTTCGCAATAATGACAATCCATAAGCTAAGTTGTATTTTTTCTCTCCTTACAGGATTGAAGGGCGACTTGAAAGGAGGCAGCATCAAAAGAGGGTGTGTATCTAATTTTTACCCATAAGTAAATGGCTATTGTCAACAACTGCCGCTTAACACAATCTTGAGAAAAACCATGTTTGAACATGTGTTTAGAAGGCTTCAGTCAGTTCTTTTGTTTCCCTAAAGTTCTTTTGTTTCACAAGATCCCTGAATTTTTTTTAATTTTTGTTGAGAGTTCAATTTTTTAGCCGAGAAGATGGCAGTGTAACTGAGGCTTGAACTTTGTGGTACCAAGAATAAAGTTCAGGCCTGCAAATCAGAAACATATAGTATCATAAAATGCTAGCAATTGCTTTGTGGGATTTTTCCCACATCACGGCACAAGGAATAGAGGATGTCGAAACGAGTAGTTGCTTTTCCCTTTGAACGAACCTTCATAAATTACTGCACTTCTTACCTATGTTGCGAAAATAAGAAAGTATACCATTCTAATCATCTTTCCTAGTTCCTTTTTTAGACCGATGGTGACCGGAGCATACTTAACTTTAAATTAGCAGGAGGAACAATGGTCACTGCTGGCACTTTTGTTCAGTATGCATCGAAATGCAAAATAGTTTTCATTATTTCAATTCTGGTGCTTTGCTAAACGCTTTACTAGCTCTGTCTTTTCAAGAAATGAAATTCATTGATGCGCGTTCTACTAGATTATGTCGCAATTTTTATGTTGTGTAGCTTTATTATTTATACACCCGCTTTACTTATAAAGCGCTTTCAAAAAAAGAAGTAATGTTGCTGCACCCTGTACTTGGCATTTTTGAACCAAGTCCAATGCGCACAGATACTTTTGTATACATCCATTTTATTTTAATGTATGCATTATATGAGTAATTTCTATTTTTCTTTAAACCCGTAAACTTTTCTCTGTGTTTTGATACACGTTCTGTGCATGCACTCACGCTAACACTTTGACTCACTAGTAACTCACTAACTCGTACGTGTGTGCAGCTCTCCATTAACATTTTGCTAGCAGTAAATTAAGAACCCGATGAATTCAGGCACGTGAGCTCAGTATTAGGGCACATGTCGCTCATAAACTGCCGTCAAGCTGTCATCAACGATCACCATTCGTGGCAGGGAATTGCAAAACATTTGTTTTCATTACGCACATCGTGTTCAATCAAACAGTTGACGGCCCTTAAAAATCATCAAGGGTGGCAGGGAATTATTGTTTTATTTAAGCTGTGATTAGTGTACATTATCCGTAATTACTGGATGAGCTTTGTATAAATGCAGCTCGCACACCCCTTTAATTGATGGATTTTCTCACCAAATCCTCAACAGATACAGGTCATTGTAATTTGTTAATACAAATATAACCCACATTAATCTCTCAAACTAATCTGATCATCTCTCTGACGCAAGGTGAAATACTTCGTATGTAAGAAAGTTAAAACACACTATGGCGCGTTCATATTTAGCAAGGATTAATATCTCATTTTTTACGCATGTGAAAATGATGATTTAAAGACTCCTGAGAATTGCTTTAATAACTACGTTGAGTTGCACGTCAGGGTGTGGCAAAGAGATGTCGTCGCAATTTCTGCTCCTGTGGTTTTTTAACACTTTCTTCCCATTTTCTATGTTTTCTGCCTAATAATTTATGTTCTTCTGCTCCATTTCTTCTGGATGATAAGTTATTTGCTTATCTGATTTTTGCTACAAGGTTTTGTTTCCAGTTCTGTCGTTCTTCCACTGATTGAACTGTTCTTAAAGGAGCTACTCACTTCCTCGCTTTCCTTTAATGAAAGTATTTTATCTTGTGAATAAACTTCAAATTTTCAGCCAGTGATAGACGAAAACAAGTCATCGTCTGATACGTACTCTATGAATAGTCTTAATCTAAAGTTTTAAATTTTTAAATACCTACTAAAATCTAAATGGCATAAATCATGATGTATGAAGAATTCGATAACTCACTTTCTAACACAATTTTCACACATCGCCCTTTCATTTATAGAGAGTATGTCTTAAAGCCTGACAGAGTTTAGCATGAAAACAAACGTGTGATGTAGTATGACTGCGTAACGTGCACGAGTACGAGTGTAGGGGGTGAGAGAAGACGAGAGATGTTGCGTGTGCATGTAATGACGATGGCATGAGTGGTGGTACGTGTTGGAAAGAGGGACGTGTGGGGAGAAAAACGTATTTAAGAAAGGGACGTGGGGGTAAGAAAGACGTGTGGGGGTGAGGGACTTGTGGGAGAGAGATGTGTGGGGAAGAGGGACGTGTTGAAGAGGGACGTTTGAGGGAGAGGGACATACCAGAGTAGGCATTAGCCAGGAGGGGGGCAAGAGAGGGAAGCGTCTATGCTCTCGAAGTCAAGGGCCTCAGAAGAGGTAGTGAGCTGGGGACTTGCTTATGCCACTCGAGGTTCAAATCATTGCTTATCTTTGTGATTCTCAACCATAGATTTTGACGAAGAATTTGATGTTGTCCATGCGTATTTTTGTTTCGAATTTGACTGACATTCGAAAAATATTACTGTCAATGGAAAGTAAATTTAAATGATAGTTTCACTGTTCATATACTTTTTGCTTGCAACGCAGGTTTTAAGTCAACCCTTAAATCTTTAAATCTTAGTATTGAACCAGCAGTTTTGAAATTTATATCATCAAATTATCTCGCAGAGGCTGCTTTCACTTATCGTTTATTTCCCATACCATCTGCATATCTTTGGCTACGTCGAAGAGTCGAAGCCTCAAAAAATAGCAGCTTCACGCACAACGCTAGTGACCTCCCTGCAAACCCCCGACCTGATGGCGCAAACAAGTGTGTGTATGTCTTGTGCAGCGTCGTGTGTGCACGCTTTGTTTTTCTTGTACGAATGAAACAACCTCGAGACTCGCGACCCCTTCAATTTTTATTCACTTGAACAGATGTTTTTTCTAGTCATTTCGTCTATTCATATGCCGAGGAAATTTGTCTCTTCGTTAACTGAAGGAGAAAAGACTCGGGGGCAGCGTTTGATGAGCAGGTAGAGCCGTGTGCTTGTTGGGCGGATGTGAGGGTGCAGATGCTAAGTCAAGTGTAGCCATCAGCCCTCCAATGGAAGGTCATGAGGTTACACTCGTGGGCTATGCATTCCATCGTGGTTTTATGGCTGTTTTGATATTATGCTATTTCAATATTTTATTTTGTTCTGTATCTCATGCTCCAAACATAATACTCGTGCTCCTATCCTCATTGGTCATATCGTTGGATCTAATCGACAAGCTTATCAAGTCAGGGTTATCGTTGAATAACGCTATTGTGTGAAATCAATATTCTCTTGAAAGCATTCAACATAAAGACACATTCATCATTTCATATCATGTATTCCATTTTTCGTAAACAGCTTGTTCCCAATAAAAGAGTAGCTCACCATGGCTGTGTTTGATCTCAACTCTGAATATCTGAAGTAAAAATTAATCGGGCTTGCCTATTTAGAGGTTAACAGAGTCTACTCTTACTCATAGCGTAAGGCGTTAATTGAAAAGCAGGCCAAGTTCAAAAAAATTACGCATCATAAAAGGTAACCATAAAAGTTTAGAAATGCTGAAAGGACAATTCTGGAGTAAGTTTCTAGGACCCCAACCAAATTATTCTTGTTGAAGTGAAATATTTACTGCTCTATCATGATTCTATTTTTCTGTTAACATATACGAGCGATTAGTCCATAGATTTAATATTTGAATGTTTATTGCATTTATTATGGAACATGGTGGGTTGGCTCGAACTTATTAAAGACCGTACATTTTACCGTGAAGCGTGATGGAGGCTGTGCCGCGCGTGGTGCGCCCGCTGCAGGACGTGCGTTGCTGTGACGGTGATGCTGTTACGCTTGAGACTTTGTTCGACGCGCCTCCAGCCTGCCTCGTCAGATGGGAGAAGCAGGGACATGTACGTACAGGCATCCCAGTCCGCATGGAGTAACCATTACTTTCAGACTATGGGTTCTTAAAACCCAGGAATTAGATTTTAAACCTGTAGAATTGGTTTTGAGGCCTGGAAATTGTTTCCTAAAGCCTGGGAATTGGCTTTTCGAATCCAGGAATTCGTCGTTGGGATCTGGAAATTAATTGTTACGGGTATATATGGTGTATATAGTCTTTTCAGTAGCTCTTGACAAGGACTTTAGTGATGATGAGGGTAGCTACACAGATGTGTTTCATTGAGTAAACCTGCTTTCTGACGGTAGTTTTTCCGATTGAAAACTTCTCATGTTGTGGTACGAGTTAAGCAGTTCTTATCTTTTTTATGAAAATTGTTAATGATTACTCTTAATCTCATGCAAAAGAAATGTACACAAATGTAGAAATTTGGGTCAAAAACTAGAAGTACGGTTGTGTTGTACGAGAAGAAGTATGATACAGACAATGATTTTTCTGATCTGAAAGTGTACGTTCACATGATTAAGGGGCCAGAGTACAATATCTCTGTAAAGTAAACCAGGAATTTTGTAAAAAAACAAGGGGAGATCATATGATGGATTCTTGAGAGAACTGAATGATTATCGCCTGACACTACTTCCTTCGTTTTCTTGGATGCCAAAAATACTCAGACCCGGGCAGTAGCCTTTTGACGATTTGCATTTTGTACGAGATTTATGGAGCAGATGGTCACATCAGTTTTAAGGGCATGATATTTATGGTGTATGATTACATCAATATTGATATTTAACAGTTGGATTGATTCCATTGCGAGTTTCACTGTATGGTGTTAATAGCGCATGATACACATGTGTGGCGCAGGTGATCAAGGAGAACAGTGACGTGAGCAGCGAGTGGGACGGTGCCAGAGCACGCTTGCGGATCAGGTCTGTGTACCCTGAGGACGAGGGCGAGTACTCCTGCATCGTCTACAACGATATGGGCAAGACCGTCACTTCAGCCGCCATCGTTGTCGAAAGTAAATGAAGCGAATAACAACTTTATCTTGTGAACTGGTGAATTGAGTGGTGCATGGCTGGGAATACCTGACGCTTCCATCGTTGAGTGGTGCATGTTTGAATTTATAAATGAGGATTTCAACGGATGACAGTTCTTTACGCCTGTCCATCATACAAAATAAACGCATATTTTTTCTGTAAAATACTCGTATGGAAGTTTAAGTATATATTGTTACATGATGCCTCTTATCACTGAAATTGAAAAGTAAGAATTACATTTTGGCGATTTTTATATGAAGCGTTTTCTCTGGCTTTTTCATTTACAATATCCCATTTGTACACTATGAATAGTGAGATGAATTTAGTCCCTTCAATTTCGTGCGTGTTCCCTCTAACAGCGGTAATTTGATTCGAAATGACCTCAATAAAAACTTTGAGCTCATTTCATCTGTTTACGCGTCTAAATCAACATTTTTTGTGTGCTTGCAGTGGCGGACGATAAGGAGAACGACGTCACAGTGCAGATGGAACACCGGCCCGACCTCTCCCGCCGCACCACTCCCTCCCGCTACTCCCGCAGCCCCTCCGTCACTAGCTTCACACGTGAGTACCCTCACAGGGCACCTTATCAATGTTAATATTCTGCTCATCCTTTAATTCGAAACCTTACTAATTGTTCATAATCAGTCGTTCGAGTAGTACACATACACTGGCAGGTTCAGAAACCCTATTTTTCAACGAGGCTGTTGTTTTGGAGCTCCGAAAGTTTTACACTTGGCTAGATCACTGTGTTATGCAACTGAGCCAGTTCAATAACCAATAATTTTTTGCAATTTCTGTATTCTCTATAAGTTTTTCATCCGTTTAAGAAATTTGTCCCAAATACAACTACATAGACTATTAAAATAGTACGTATAGTACGCCTGTTTTACTGTGAATGCTTGAAAATCAAACAATCGGTTCGATATCCATAGAATTTGTAGCGATACTCTTAGAATCCATAGTATACATCGAGCTCATTTTTATTTTGATAAAATAAAAAGTTTCATTTTGGAAAGTAGCTATGAAATATCATACGTGTCTCAGGACAAAGTTGCACTTATAAACAATCATTTCAAGAATCTACTGGAAGGAATTGACTTCATTCTGCTTCAGTATCATATTGTATGTGTACAGTACATCTATTAGCATGAAGCATTTTCGCCACGGTGCCACGAGCCCCGAACATCTTCTCATGCCCACGGCCAGCAAATGGAGGCACAGCGCATTGTATCCGTCACCTGTTACTTGGGATGCGTGTTCAGTGCCTTATGAAATTTTTCGATGTTAGTAAATTTTCTGTGTAGGTATTGGTACTTTTCCCTTTTTTATGAGCAGCCTTGCGAAATTCGTGAGAAGCCTCTGGAAATTATCAGCGTACCCTCGAACCTTCGTCGGGGGAATTGATGTATAAAACTAGGATTCAGAGTCCTCCGTCCCTAATCATTTGTCTCTCTCTTACTCATAGAGAATAAAGAATCTACGAATTTTGTTCGTTCATAATATATGAAATTCATAAAATATTCTGTATCCGAGTGTACTGGAAAGTTGTACCACAAGATGACTCCACAGCGACTAAAGAACAAAAGTATTAGCAGAACCTCTAGTTAAATATCTTCCCTGTACTTACATTTACGAATAAGCTACTAGTGTTCTTGTGACTACGCTACATCTGTTAATACTTAAATACAAGGTGGTCCAAATTAGTTGAAAACTCAGAACTCTTATCACTGTCAGCAAGATCATTTCCTTCAATTTGGCAAGCTTGCTAAGCAGCTACTCATTGTCTATGCATGAGCCCTCCAAACAAAGTTGCAACTGTGCTCCCTAACAGAAGCAGCTTCGTTGTCTTCAGCAGGAATCCTAGTGGAGATAATCATCTCTTTATGCATAAAAGGCACCATATTAATGGCTTCTATTTTCTAGTGCGTGCAATTGGCGTGCGCATCAACCAGCGAGACCATGACAAAGGCATTTATTGTGTTCCGCTGTCTGTGTCGAAGTATTAGCGAGACCAAGAAAGCCGCATTAACATGTTGCATTTGTCGGAGATTTCTTGTTCACTTGGACAACGCTGTCTTTCACGTGATCGTCCTGTCGGGAGTGTGGCCTTCATGGTCGCTCGTGACACCGCAGCGCTGCATGTCTCGTGACGCTAATAAGGAGGAGCAAGTGTGAGAAGCGCGTTACCCTCAGACTCCGCGTGCTGTTTATTTATATTTCCTGAACATATGTTCAGCACTCATGCCTCTTTAGCTCCAACAAATACATAGAGTGAAGAAATAATGGAGCTGAGACATGTATTTTGCTAAAGCTGTATATTAGTTATTTACTATTATATTAACACCCCTCACATGATACTACAAATTAGAAACAAGGCTAATCGACGCTCTACGTCAGCAACTTTAAGGTGTTGAAACATTTGTAGCTCTTAAGCATGTAAATTGCTCCATCGAATGAAGATATTGACAATGAACTTGAGATCTTACTCCTTCTAGCAGTTCCATTGCTCAAAGAACTCCGTCAACAGATGATTTAAGAAATATTCTGCACAAACATGTACAGGGACATTGCTGGCATTATGAAGGCAGTGCCTGCACTGGTGCAGCAGTGCCTCCACTGCAAGTACAACCAACTTGACTGCAGAGGTCATGATCTCACACCAGTAACAGAGGGGCATTCATATATCCCCTCTCTTCATTGTCTGAGGGGGCTCAGCTTGGAGGCTTCGTTCATTCCTGCCGACCGGGCAAATTAAATCTCACGATATCCTTGATATGAAAATAGCAAATAATTACAAGTGATGAAACCTCGAGTAGGCGTAACCATACATTTGAAGCTCATCAAAGTGAGTAAGCGCCTCAACGTTATCATTACATTCATAAACTACAGTTACGTTTTACTTTTGGAGAATATCGCACAGTCCTCTGAAGCCTGTTTACTGCTAAGAGGAAGTATTTCCGATTGAAACAAAGTGTGCATTCAACTTCATTGAGAAGTTAAAAAAGCCATATCTCCGTACGGCATGGGACTTGGGTAGCAACCCAGGAATGGCTCGTTTTTATTGCCTTATTCTATTTGACGCAACACCTGCGTTAGTTTTTTATTGCAATAGCGATACACACTATGTGTCGAAATAAAAATCATACTTCTTTATCGTGCTTCTTCAAACTGAAACCATCGGACGCCTACTTTATTGTTGTGCTAAATATTGTTTCTTTTCAGCAG
The DNA here is from genome assembly GCA_006783055.1 of Trinorchestia longiramus. NCBI lineage: Eukaryota > Metazoa > Arthropoda > Malacostraca > Amphipoda > Talitridae > Trinorchestia > Trinorchestia longiramus. The sequence goes on from VCRD01000369.1 coordinate 135,429, forward strand.
TTAGTCTTTGTAACAGGAATAGAGGCAACACCATTTTACATAATTTTGTTATAGCTATCATAAATACAACTTTTTGCGTTTCTGATGTGAATGTGATTCGAAACAGATATGAGGTTGAATCAATTGTTGTATGTACCCGATGCTGAGTTTACGGTTAAACATCAAAAGCGTTCTGAGAGCACCTCATTTGAGTGAAGACCTGTTTTGGAATCACAAGTCATAACTCCAGAACCTGTGGTACGATCAGTCAACATTAATGAAACTTCATTCAAGTATATGAAAAGTATTTGATTCAATTCATAATTTCCTCACGAAATTAATACAACGCTCAAGTGACATGTATGAAAGTATATACGAGTACAGTACTCTCAAATTAAAGTCTGGCATTAGGCTTTTATATCACAGATGACATTTTGTCAGCTAAGATAAATTTTTGCTGAACTTTTATGTTCTACAAACTTTAAATAGGAATACACACAAAAAATTGATCTGAAAATTATTGAGCATTATTCTCTGAGAAGACAGAGTTTCCAAATAAGGTTCATGTTGAAACGAAAGCATGCCTCAACAATTGAACATCCAAGCTGAATTGACCGTTTTCCTTTCCTTTATAAATTATTACTTCATTCTTTACAAGATGATCACTGTTATCGAATAGTGATTTCTTATTTGTCCATATTTTAATATGATGGTCGCACGCTTATTTGCATTTTACTGTATTCTGGTCTGGAGACTACATTGATGCATTACCTGATTTGGTCTTATGATGCATGTGCATGCACAGCCTTCACCCCAATTTCTTAGCCGTATATATCGAACCAATTTATTATTCTGACCAAAATAAGAGACACTCTTCTTCTCTTCATCCATTTTCTTTAGTTCACTGGAATAGCTAACCATAATGAGGTCATGTCAGCTCCGTCCTTCATACTCATACTAACTCATTAACAAGGATCCATCTAATCAAGTATTCAAGCCCGATCGTGTTTTTTTCGTGTAGGTGAAAACACTGCATGAAAGTTTAATCGTAAGTCGTGTTACGCAGGCAAATATTTTTCTATTTTGTATGAAAACAATCTGCATGAAATTTAGCATTAAAAGAAGGCCACAGTTTATTTACATGTCAGTTCACACTTCGAACTTTTCCTTGGTAATTACTGCAACAAGTTTTAACATTTACTCTCTTAATATGAGCAGTTGCACAGTGCTTAGCTGCATTTGAATAATGCTTTACCGATCTCATGATACCTCATCTCTCATAGTGTCGTATTTGTACGAGGGTAAATTCAAGTGATTTACAAGGAATTTAGTTAAACCCTTATATTTTGTTATAGCACTAGAATAATGTACATACACATATACACGGAAAATCTTCAAAATGTAATCAAATTAATTGTTCATGAGTTTATTTACTTGATGATGGTCGTGAACTCACAAAACTAGACTTGCATGTCGGAAAGCCTATTTGGATAACATGCAACAACAAAAATCCTGTGCGTGACAACGTATGTATGCATACTAATTTCACAACTTCCCCACAATGCAAATCAACTCCCCTATATGCGCTGGGAGGCTACGCGACCATCTTTATTTTATTAGAATTGAACTTTCATTGTAAATTGAGCAAAGAAATCCGTCCATGTGATTGGCTAAGTAGTTATTTTTCGAAATGGGAAGAAATACCCCATCAATGCTTTTCGTATCACAGTTTCTTTAGAGTAGAGCATGATGTATTGTTAGAGTATTCTACTATCAAACTCCAACTTTCTCCTTCTGATTCGAGTTCAGCACAACTCAAAAAGTGCGAAGCAAAAAACATGTTTTAGTTTCTCGATAAAGTACATAATTTCATAGTACGAAGAAATACTACGAAGTTCGTATGAAAAAAACCCTCACCAATTTAGTTTACCATTTAAACTTGCTGAAGATTAATTCACGAGCGAAAATAATTTCCTCTAAAAATTTCTGAGTAGTTTTAAATCATACCAAATGCTCTCTGCAACGTCAAGTTAGTTAAATAAACAGCGTTGATTTACGGTTTTTAAAAAAAAACAGTATATTCACTGACCTCAGGTATTCATTCCGCTTCGAGTGCGGGAATAATTCGATAACATTTTCTCCCTCCTCTCTGCTCACGAATTGCTATAGAAGCAGTGTTTTGACATTAAGTAAAATTTTCTCGTTTCTTGCTATATTTTGTCTCAATTACACATCATCCTGTTGTTGGTATTATACATTTTTTTACACATAGGTTCATTGTTCTATAGATGTTGGTCTTTCAAAGTTTCGTTTACATAAGTATCTACGCCTAAAAGAGTCTTTCCTGGCTTTCTTCTTCATACACTTTCATTTAATACTTTGACTGGTATGCATTAACAAACATGATAGTATACTCTGAGGACTCATGCTGCGTGCCTCTTTGTAAACTGGCAGAACATTTGCATCTGTGGTTGACCGGCTTCTCATTGACTTGGATGTTTCTTTTCCAACATTGGGCATGGGAGTTACACCCAAGAGGCATATTCTCTAATCTAGTCTACTCTTTTTAATTTTATGGCTGATGTGCTGTGCAGGCGAAGGCAGTGCCCACAGTTGGGCTGGAGTGGGCTGGAGGGAACCTTCTGTGCCAGTTACCCACTGGCGCCCACTTTCAAGAGGGTCGTCGCCACTACTCTTTGGTTAGCTTCGCTTTCCCTCACCCTTCCCACTCCCTGTTAGCGTGCTTAGTTTGCTTGTGCGCCCTCTAGCTGCTCAGTCCTGCACCCCACCATGTGTGCCTAGAGTAATACTGCGTGCAGCTCCGTTTCTATTTTGATCCCTTCGATATGCTAATCTATGATGGAAAGCTTGATTTAAAGTGTATAATTTCAACATTTGTTAAGCACTGGTGAACCTCCGCTACAATTACTCCTGCTACTGATATCATTGCGGTGCTTACGCGTGACTGAAATTTTTGTAGATGATTTAGGTGTATGTACGTGACTGAAATGTCTGGGCGTGATTGAGGTGTATGTGCATGATTGAAGTTTTGACTTTCAACGGCATGGGACTTGGGTAGCCACCCAAGAACGGACCAAATGGCTGGTTTCTGTTGTCATATTCCTATTCTACATTCTATATTCTGTATTCTACACTTTGTATCCTATATATCATATTCTATATTCTATTCTATTCCATCATTACATATATCCTAAGTGTTCTTAGTTATAGTTAGTAATCAAAACTTTAACTCCTTCAGGATACATGGCCATCAAGAAATTGTTGATTTTGATATTAACGATTTCCTAATATTTGCCCTCCGTCCTGTGTGTTATTACAAGGTCTCGAATTAAACATCAATATGACCATGCACTAATCAATTAAAATCCTTTTGAAGGCCCGTGCTTGCTTATGTTCGCATGCTTCTTTATTTTTTTTTTTTTTTGTCGTTGAAGTAATCGTTTCTCTATTCGTCAACGTCAGATGAGCTGTTTGAAATGCTACTAAACATAAGTAACCTTGTATATTCACGAGGCTCATCTTAATCTTTCGTCGCTTTTACACATTTCCTGAGTAGCATAAAAATAGTACGAGTAAAATTTTGAATTAGTTTACATAGACCATTTAAATACGGAAAACACAGGTTGCTTCATTTTCACCGTTTGTTCAAGTTTCGTTTACTCTTGAACTCGATACACGTAACTCAAGTATTTCCATTGTTGAAAATAACCAAGCATAGTAAAATCCCGATGTTAAAGCTCTGTGCTTCTTGGAAAAAAATTACTTTCTGTCTAGTAGTGCCTAAGAATTACTACATTTACGTATTCCTGTCTGAAAAGATAAGCCCTATATTCTGTTCTGATTGTGCATTTACTTCACAAAATCCTGTTACATACGCGTAAAATAATTAACGTAATTTTGATAGTATTTCGTGTAATGTGATCTAACTCACTTCAAAAGTTAGTGCTAGTCTCTTAATTTTTATAATACTTCTCGATCAACTGTTTTTTCTACACCTGCGGCGTGGTCAGCTGTAGTTGTAATTTGCGGCTGGCTGCTCAGTAACCGCTAGAACTTCGTCACCGCGTACCAACTGATTTGATTGATATCACACCGCCATGACTATATGTACAATTTAACTGCGTTTGCTGAATGGGCTCTTTGTCTCATTGAGGTGTGGAAGTTCAAGTGTTGGTGGGCAGCTCCACTGTAGCCACGCGCCCTCATCCCAGCGGTGTGGGGACTTTGCTGACCGCTGGCGCGTCTAGAGGGGCATCGAGCGATGTGTTCAAGGAAATTTATAGCATGATACAAGGTTAAATAAAAACTCACAGTTATGATACTCATTGAAAACCAGTGTGTGTATGTTCTCAGTCGATATGGGATACTTCGAGAAAAAAGTAAATATGTTTACCGTTCATAGTGAGAACGATGTGCCATATTGGTGAACAAACTTTATGAAGATTATTAGCTTCTTAATTATTTACTGTAGGCCAGATAGCTGAACTAAGCTCATTTTCAGGCACAAAGGGCAGGGGTTCACTAACTTGTTGTACAATTGGATTAATACTTTTCAATTCGTGGCCCCTATTGATGAAAGCAAGAAACTGATCAATAGTCATTTCTGATTCAGTTGCATACCGCAAATATTTTTATTCGAGTTTTGAAAACACATATATAATTCACTCGATAGAATTCATCAATTTGTGATTTGGAACGTTCTCATTCAAGAATTTCTGAGCCTTCTGAAAGCTTGAGCGCACTGTCAACAGAGTGCGACTCATAAATAACAGGATTTCTTTGAAATGTCCTGTGACCAGGTTATTACTTTCCAACTCGTAACAATTGAACCAGGCTATCAGTAGTGTCTGTACTGTCAGCATGTGCAATTTTTGTATCAGCAGTAGAGTTTAAGTTCCCAGATCTATGGAAGAGGCACGAAGTATTGATGTCAATTCACACCAGACATCATAATTCCCATTTTGCAAAGCGGCTTAAACTGAACGACAGCTTTGTTAGGAAGGTTCGACGAGAGTTAATTGCTTCCAACTACAACTTTGAAGCAACAGCTCCCAGGCCGCATCAATCAAGGAGATCTGACTGCCCGAGGGTCGCCAAGTTCCCAGCGAAGATCCGGGAGATGGTGAATAACGACCTCAGCATGCTCATGAGGATCATCGCGAGGGAGATGGAAATGAATGAGAAGATCATCAGACAGTACGGGGCAGAAAATTTGGGTTACAAGTCGTATAAGATAAGAAGAGGCTAGTTACTGACTTCCAACATGTAAGAAAACAGGCTGAAGAAGTCCAAGAAGCTGCTACTATGACATTGCCTCTCCTGATGCCTGGTTTCCCAACTCCCTCCGACTTCAATCCAATCGACTTTTTTTGTATGAGACGCAGTCGAACAGAACACCAACCGAACCCCATGCACAACCAAGGACAAATTGATTGAGCGTATTAAAGTAGTTTTCGCCAATCTTTCAAGAGGTCTTCAAAAAGAGCTGCAGTTGGTTGAAAGGGCGTATCGAGGCTGTTATCGAGACAATGGGCGGCTTCATCGAGAAAAAGTGGCCAAAGGGTCTACAAAGACGATCATATAGTTTTTCAATAAAGCAATTTTACTGTGAATTAGAGCGTTTTTATTGAGACCTAAAAAAGGTTATTTATCCTCTGCACCCTGTAATCGGAGCTTTCTTACACCGTATTGTTTGTGAGAACACTTCGCCTATACTGCCATGCACTGGGAGAAACAAATATTCGTACGCCAAGAAATTTTGAATTCAATATATCATAGTAGTACTTTCAATTAATCAAAAAATGTCATTCATATAAAAATTGTATACAGGTATATAATGACAAAGTATGCATAGAAAACAAAGAAAGCTCTGATTTCAATTATTTAAAATTTATTTTTTGACTTTTAAGGATGAAAAAAGCATTCCTACAAAACAAAGAAATAATACATCATAATCATTCACTACTTTGTACCATAGCCATTATTTATTTCAAGAGCAACCAGTCTTTTCATGTAGTTCACAATTAATGATTTGCAAATTCTTATTACGATTTTATTCCACTCTGTTTCGCATATGTTCTCTAGATCGGGGATGCTTGGAATTCTCGATTGGATTTCAATTTACAAATAACGCATGACGTCACTGCTATTGCTTCGAAATTTTTACTACGTTTCAAAACCTTTTATATGCGAGCTAACAAAATGTTCAGCTTTGAGGCTGCATTGGACTAGAGTTCTTATAACATTTACCGACGAAACTGTTTTACTAAAGCTTGAATCTCGAAACAAGTTGATGTATGCTTGTTAACTCAAAATGTTACCGACCAAATAGAGATTCAAAGTTAGAGGGGTTAAACGCCTTTGTTGTATTGACTAAGGTTATCAGGATCAGCAATTGAATTAACTGGGGAGACAAAAATTAAACTTTCTATAAACTCTCTTTGCCATCATTGAACGTAAACTTATTTTTGTAAAGTTTCTATAGTGCCTAGCTTCTCATAACTCAACTCCACACGTCTCTGGATAACGAAGTTGTACATAAATGGCTCGTATGAATGTGTATCGCTCATGTCTAAGTGATGCTTCTTGTGCAGACGCTAGAATTGAACAATTCCTTGAAACACCCTTAAACCAATGAAACAGTGTCTTGCACAAACGTGAAGCTTACCCAAATCCGCCTGGTGTAAGTGCAAAGTTTGAGTACATACGTCTTGTCCACGCCTGACTTGCAGAAGCAAAGCTTATGCAAAGAACATGTTTGTTTTGTCTTGCATTACAGGCGACCATTCATGGCTTATTAGCATTTTTGGTGTCAGTAATAAAGCCCCCTTGTGTGCTTGTCCCTTGTGTATTAATTAAATGGAAGATACACCGTGTGCCGGCTCTACACCGATCAAGAGGCGGGTGGTAGCGCTTCTCGTTGCTGATTCAGTAGCTGTTTCTTCAGGTGTTCGATGACGCAATTTAGCTTTATTCTGTGTATAATGTCATCGTATACATTACAACTGAATAAACACTGCAGCTGAGCGTGAAATACAACTACGATGCTTCTTTTTATTCTATTTGAACTGAAATTTTGTGACAAAGCTGGTCTTTATTGTTATTTTTCGAGTATGTTCCACCCGTGTATGCGATCGCAATAATGAACTTTGCAGATTATACAGTAAAGCTCTTTTCATTTTCTACGCGTAAAAACTTATGTAAATGAAGGATTCGATGTTGGAGAACGACGCTTTATTTGAGCGAACTTGAGACTTAAATTAGATCTTAATTGCACTGTATATGATTAAATGTATAAATACGGGTACAAGCTTTTCATTTTCATCATTGCTTCACTTATATTTCAATGAAGCATTTTACAGAACATTCATGTCAGATAAGACACAGAGCCTCTTTTTGACCCACTCATGATCATACTGGCTCATTTAAGACAATATAACACAACCGGTGGCATCACACTACAGCATGATGTGGCGTCACGTGTGGTTGACTGTAGGACCTATTCATTTGTACAGTGCTAAAGTACGCTAACCAGAAGCTGTTCGGCAACCCCCAGGCCGGCGCTACACCCCTGAGCCCAGCGCGCGCAGCAAGCAGCGGCGCGCGCACGGACCAAAATTCTACTACATCCCACACGACCGCATCGTGGAGGAGGGCGACACCGTCACTTTCCAGTGCGCTGTTAAAGGTACATCTCCTCTGCTACACAGTAGTCATCTTCCCTTGCTTTAAGTTTAGTATTTTTTAGCTTGTTATAGTCGTGAAGTGTATCTATTTTTCGTGTATGTTTTCTCATGTGAATTAATAATAGTCATGGTTGTATTTTAATATATTCATGATGGGTTATTGCTTGGTAAAGTTTATTTGTATATGTGTTTATTCCTTTTTTCTTTGCCGATGTATTTGCTTACATACTTTACGTCTGTTCTTTTATTACTGTTTCCAAAACACTATCATTTATCTGCACAGAAATTTTAAACTTATTAGCAACATATTTTCTATATGTGCTCACAAAACCAAGATCTAAACATGCATGCCATTTTTGTGTATAGTCTTCTTCTTTTCCGATGAACTTGGTCTGGCGTTTCACGAACTTAGTAGTGTATGGAAAAAGAAGATGTTCAGTAAGTCGCACTACCATTTATGCACAGCTTGCCGCAATTCTCTATTTGGGTAAAGCGACGATTTAACAATGCATCTTTGAGCTGCCCAAAGAGATAATATTCGGAAGCCGTAAAACCTGAACACGGTGTTCCAGTTCATCAAAATTCAACACAGTCTGGCTAGTCGAATGTGAGCATACATAGTCCTTTAGTGATGTATTTTTCGGGCAACTGACTTTGAGATGGGGAACAAACTGCTTGTTGGTTAGACGCATTCGATATGTTTGAGCCCTTGATACTTTCTGGTCAGCGTAATCACCGCTCTTTGTTCCTTCTTGGTACACACTGAGCGGAGCAATCAGATTCAAACTCTTCCAGCCGAAAGCAAACTGTAGGGATCCAGCCCGAAGTTTGATTGCATAACTACCACACCACCATTTATGCGCAAGCGACAAACCTAAAGACATACTAGGGCGAGAGGGAGAATTATTTTTAACTAACCTTCTAACGTTGACAAATTATTTTGCAGCGTATGCTGAGTCAGGTGATGAATAAAATCTACTTGAATTCAGTTGGAATGTGTAAGTCGTTCTACACTTTCTTTTTTCATCACTACTAGAAATACATCCCTAATCCTGTTCAAATGGTTTCCTTTACAAACATGGGTAAAAATGTTGTAAAACTTAATTCAATATTTCGTGTGCGCATAGGGAACCCGTCCCCCAGAACCAGCTGGGACAAGGACTCAGTGAAACTACTAGCGGGGGGTCGCTACAAAATGGAGGAGCGCAACGAGGTGCGCACCATTGAGATCCCGAAAGTAACGCAACAGGACGCTGGTCTCTACAGAGTCACCATCGAGAATGATCTGGGCCGAGAGCAGGCCACTGCTAGGCTCGATGTCATCAGTGAGTCTTGTCTGTTCTCATATTTTGAGGGACATTAGGGTTTATTCTTTTAACACTAGATCCATGTTTTTTATTTTTATTAATATTTCTTTCAAACTCTTTCATTTTTTTCCCATATGTGTATATTCGTCACCAGCAGTTACAAACAGATTTTAATTTTTTATTTCATATATTCTTCCTTCTAGAAAGAATTTATTTTGAGTTTAACCCTATTATTCGAACGAACTCACTATGCATCCTCTAACGATGAAGATATTTCTTTACTCTACTTATATGACCCTAGCTAATCTGATCACTCTGTTTAATGAAAATAAAGTAATAATTAATCTTAAAAGTTGTATTTCAAGGTGTTACAAGTTCAGCCATGAACAGGTTACAGTTTAGAAGCTTGTACCTAAGAAATACAGGATTGAATTCCTATGTCTTGTAATCCGTTCTACTACGTATGGCGATTCCTTTAGAAATTTTCTAATTCGTAAAGGTTTCTAGATTGCTTTTAGTTTCAGACACATAAAAATTGATTGAAGTTAACCCTCGTTTGATGTTTAGGTATATAAGTATATCCTTCAATAAGAAATAAATTATTTCAAGGTTATAAAAATTTCAATTTTTATTCGAATATCAAACAGACCAGCTGTGGTTTTCAGTTACTCGAAACATATATAGCATGAACACCCTAAATAAGCAAAGTATTGTTCATAATTGCCCAACACTAACCCGTTAAAAATCTACACCAAATGAAAAATTAATTCTGTTTTGTCATCAACTTGATCGTAAAATTAAAATCAAGATTTCTTATGCTAAATCAGTCTGTTGAACCCCTACTTCGAACTCTAATTGAGAGCCCAGATCTAAGTGATACAGCTCCTGCACCTGCCCGTGTTGAGCAGAAGCGTCTAGCAACAAGTACGCAGGGTACGTGAGGAACTGGCACAGCGCTCCCCTCACGGCGCCACGCTTCACGAGAACCCTCCCCTTCACCTCCATCAGGGACGGCAGCAGGATGAAGCTATCCACGGAGTTCAAAGGATCGCCCTCCCCTCGTGCCAAGTGGTACAAGTGAGTCATCAGTATGGCTATCGGAAACTTTCAGCTTTTCACTAGATGAATCTGAATTAAGTGTTCCTAGGGAGTGATGTCAAGTGTTCCTAGGGAGTGATGTCAAGTGATGTAAATTGTTCTAGGTGAGTCATGTTAAATGTTCTTGGTGAACTGAAACGTAGTGAACAAAGTGTTCTTGATGAGTAACACCAAGTGTTCACATAGTGAAGTTTTCACGGTTATGCGCTCCTTAGTAATGTCTACGGAGCGTGATATCGAGTGTTACGGGAGAGGGATGTCAAGTACTCCGAGTGTATGGTAATTATGAAAATCTGATGCTGGTAATCACAAGTGGCTTTGTCGCTCCCGAAAAGGCCCTCTTGTTATGAGGAACGTGTGACTTTCTTTAAAAATTACGTGAACAAAGAGGTTTAGATTGTGCTCACTTTGAATGGCTTACTTGGAATCAGTCTAACTTGGCTAGAAAGAATAAGCTTAAAATTCTAATTAATGTAGCTATCTAACATTAATTAGTGTCTCTGAAGAGGACAAATCCCAAAAACAGTTTTATTTTACCAAGACTGACAGGTTAGACAAGTTGTTAACAAGTGAGCCAAGGTATTTAATACAGTGTAACCACTTGAACTTCAACTGTTGGAATCCGAGCCTAAACTCTCTGCGAATAGAATAGAATAGAGAGAGGCTATAGAAACGAACCATCTGGCCTATTCTTGGGTCGGATAATTACTTCGATAATTATTCGGTTGTTTACCCAAGTCCCATGCCGTATTTCTAGCCGCGTCAACCATGTCGGCAGCGGGATTCGAACCCGGGTCTTTCCGCTCGCAAGCAGACTCGCTCACCAGTCGACCAAGCTGGTGATGGTCGACCAAGCTGGTGATGGTCGACCAAGCTGGTGATAGTCGACCAAGCTGGTGATAGTCGACCAAGCTGGTGATAGTCGACCAAGCTGGTGATTGTCGACCAAGCTGGTGATAATAGTCACTTAATTTTAAATTCAGCTGGAATTTACTCCCAAGATAGAGGAATGTAATAATTATTCGGACATAACTTCAAATCTATATCTATTTTTTGGGTACTTTCATAGTTGTACTGGAAAAATTGAGCACGTTAAACTCTTGAAAAATTAGCTTCGAAGATATCTCTGTTCATTACTCGACTGAGTTTTGAATTTCCTGTGAGGTTCCTGCTTGATGAGTAGGGATAAAAAAATGGTTTAGATTTGGAATTATATCCTTACTCTCTCGGTAATAAGTTAGCCTTTAAAATTAGAAAAGCATTATATAAAAATACTACTACTACTACTAACAAATATTACATTATCACAATCTTTATTTTCTTCCGAGAGAAATCAGAGCCTAAGTGCACACGCCTGTTATAAGGTACCTAGACCAGTGTTGGACGTGCCAAAGAGCCTTGAGCGAAATACTGATGCGAATTGAAAGAAGTGCAGAAATAATTTGTCATTTCTTATCAACGTCTCCAGGGCATTTGGCATATCCCAATTAGCTACGTAATGTCGTCTTCATTTAGAAAATCTTGAGCGCCTCTGCTGGAAGAATCATAAAATGTCGAAGTATTGAAGCAGCAGGAAGTTCAAGTGGCAACAATCGGCATCGTAGACACTTGACCAGTTGAATTGCTATCTAACAATGAGCTTGAACAGTGATCTAGGCGATCCATAATATCGCCACAGTTGTAACTCAAAAGAACAGTTGTTCCTGCCAAGAAATGTAATAATTACCTGGAAACAGTGGTCAGAGCTGCTAAAAACTGATAGTTAGCAGGGTTATAACGATTGTTATCGTGCAGGAACAACGAACTCCTGCCGAACTGTCCTGAGTTCGAGCAGACTTGCACAAACAACTCTGCGTGTCTGGAACTGGCGACTGTGAGTGAGCAAGACGCTGGCACATACACCTGTGTCATCATCAACGATAAGGGCCGTGCTCAGTGCTCATGTCAGGTGATTCTTATGCCCCAGGTGGACTCGACTACGCACTTGGACGGGTTGCCATGATTAGGGTTAGGTCCGTTAGTTAGAGTTTGACTATGTTGACGTCAGTCATGTCCATCATGTCTCTGATTCGAGGTTTCACTAGGATCTAGAAGAACATCTTAACTCAGTAGGGTCACATATGGGCAGATTCTTCTCATGAGGGTCAACTGAAAAAATGGCAATTAGAGTTTAGATTAGTATTCCTAATTAAGGTCTTTGAGTTCCAGTAAGAGATTTTTAGCAAGGATTTAGTAAAGTTTTCAAAATATTGTGATCGTATCGTCTGTTCGAAATTTGTTGAGCCATTTTATGTAATTTATGAATTGATCTTCTCAGGAGCAACACAAAGTAGTCCAGTTTTGATTTTTTGTTGAATATTTTCCTTGTGAACATTAATGTATCTAAATTTCTGCTTAATAATTTGTTCATGCTTTGAGTTTATTTAGAAATTCCGAATAAGTCAAAAATGCCAACCTGTAACTAAAATAAGATGTTAAGTCACCTTAATTAAAATTCAAAGTCAGTAGCCTCGAAAACATTTAGGATAACTTAGCTTTCATATGAGGGAACTAGAGACTCAAATAACTTGGTCACGTAATTTTTACTGATGTTTGAGCAACAGATCCTGTTCAATTATTTATTTCCAGACTATATTCTGAACTAAAGTTCATTATTGAAAACTAGTCCATTCAATGAAACACATTTGACTCAAAAAAGTTAATAAGTGAACAATCACTGGTTGTGTCAGACGATAATTCTTTCTGCAAATAATTATATATTGAGTACACCATATAAGATCAATAGAGAATCAAATGTGGACCTCCATAATTTTAAAGTGCAGGATAAAAAATTTTAAATTAGCCATATAAAACGGTATAATTGATTGAATAACGTTTATAATGTTATCGAAATAATTATTAAAACGTTTAGCCCAAAAGTCTCAGGGTAAATTTAGAACTGATCCTGTATTACCATCATTACCTTCACTCGTTAGAAGTTTATTGTAACCATTTGATGATCAATTGAAAATTTAGTTGAAAAATGTAAGTTGAGTGTTTGAAACTCTTTTCCCGTCCCTTTTCCTCGTCAGGTGACCGTGGAATATCGGCGTCCAGCTGAAGGTGCGCCCCAAATCGTGGAAGGCCTCAAGCACGACACGGCCCTAGACGGAGACCCACTCAGGCTCGGCATCACCCTCAACGGTCAGCTCCAGTAACAGATAGTCTTTTTTTGCTTCAATTTATTTGTATCATCACTCAACAGTCTATTCTTCCTCAATGCATAGATAGTTTTTATTGTAGTTAACAGTAGAGGCTCACCAATAATCTTCTTAGACTGTATTTGATAGACCAGTTCTTATTATACTTTGCCTGATAATGAGGATGGAAAAATGGGAATTCTGACTAATAAAAACATATTGATGCCTAAATATATCGTGTTAAGTCTCAAGGCTTTCTCTAAACCCTAGGCAAATTAAGTATAAAATATTCTAATAAAGATATTTGTTTCTTCCATCAGTGACGTTTTCTTCAGTCCCTTTGTTATCCTTTTGATTACCTTGACAACCTTATTTTGATCATAAGTTTATCTGTTTATTAACTTTTACAGAAGTTCTCTCAGTCTATGAGTGTTATCACATAATCCACTTGATAAGATAGAGATTCCATTCGATGAGTCTATCACACAAACATTCTTCAACACTCGACGAAGTGTACAATTTCAGGAAAACTTTAACTTAAATTTCTACGCACCGTTAAAATATTCACATTAAAGTTTCATCAGGAGAAGTAAATATATCCAAGCTTACATTAAAAGTGTGCGTCTCATAAGCCTACATGAAGTTAATTCGTTTAGATATGTGTTATAATTAGCTCTCCCTTATATTTTGCAAGCACTCGGTAAATTGCACTGTTCTCATCCTTTTTAATACACCGAGTCAAAGATGCTACCTGTTAATAAATGTGATTTGAAAAGTTCATGACCGGCCTGAGTTAAGAAAACAAAGTTACTGAACAAGAACAAAGTCTCTATATATTATGATTAGAAGATAATGATTGTCAAAATTTCACCTATTCGAAATGAAGACCATAAATCATTATTTTCAAAAGAAATCAGATCATTTGCGGACATCAGACAGCAATTATTAGCGATTGATCCGTAGCTTTACTTCAGGGCTTTGTTAGCTGAACAATTTACAAACTGATCTTATAAGAAGGCAAATCATGTGGCAGTATCATTCATGTGTGCAGGATCCTTTATTTTTATAACTTATAGTATCGATGGTCCCTGTCAATTCATTGAATGTAGATCTGTGTGTTCTTTTTTTTCATTATTGCATCCGAGAAAAATTCTCGCGGAATATTTAGAAGAATTATTTATCAGCCTGCCGATTAAGTTGTTCGGTGCAAAAATAATCGGAGTGATCTCATTTGAAATACCGGCTCAATGCAAAACGGATATCTGCAAACCTTCATATAGAATTACATCTGTCAATCAATTGTATCTTCTAGCAGCAAATTATCTGATGAAGGTGTTTGAAAAGATAGATCATTTGAACTTCCACTTGTTTCATAATTGATTTTACCGTATAGCCTCTTCATATAAAATTTGCTCAAAAAACTTTGTTTCTTTAACAGGAAGCCACCCAATGAAAGTGTTGTGGGTGAAAGATGATCAGGTCATCCAGCCGTCTGAAAGGGTGCACATGGAAAGCACCCCCTGCAGCGGCTCGTCCTCCCCCGATACCAGCGCCCAGCACTGGCTCGAGTTCGATGAAGTCATCCCGAACGACTCAGGCCTCTACTTCTGTGAGGCCTACAACAAGCACGGCGAGGCCTACAGCTGCTGTAGGCTCAAAGTTCTGGGTGAGTAGCTCGCTTACTCTACTTGCTTTGTGATATAATAGTATTGAAATTGTGTTTCCCTTCTGCCACGAAATTTTAAGTTTTTTACGTCTTTGTGAGATGAAAGTGCAACACAAATGATGGTAATGAAGCCAGTTGAAATAGCTCAATGGTCAGACATTAAGTGTTTGGGTCTGAGTAGGCATCGTGGATTAAGAACAACAGTATGAGGAGTGTACAAACAGACGAGAGTATTTCAGAAGAGAAGCATCAATGCAGCTATAGGAAAACAGTCTCAAGCAGCGCTGCGGGACGCTCTGCTCTAGCGTTGAGTTCAAGCATCTCCTCATATCTACCCTTGTGTCGTTGTGGGCTGTGCTAAAACGACACCTCATATCTACCCTGTGCTTTGTAGGCTGCGCACAACGATCGTTATAAACAACGTACGATACCTGCGTGTGTACGTGCATCGCACTCTCTAACGTTTAAAATTCGAACTGTTTATGTGTTATTCTTTCTAGCATCATTGGTGAATTATTAATATTATACTAAATTGTTGTTTTCATAAGATGTTTTAGTGTTCGAGAAAAAATTAAATTGATCGTGAAAGTTATTACAGTTCGATATTTAGTTTCTGCACAGTTTTTTTAGCATATTTTCCTGTTAAATTTCTTAACAATGCAGACTCTTTTCTTGTATGCACGTATTTTTGTGAAAAAACGCGCTGTTCTGGCCCCATAATGAACCCTCACGTGGTAGGTAACATTACAAGCATCTTATACCGTTAAGCCACCAGGATATTGTTCTATTAAACTGCCATTTTCTACAATGGTGGTAACTGTCCATTCAGTCTTCCACGTTGTGCTTTCCTGTGAGCCTTCTTCCAGTCAGTTTCTTTTAGAAAAATGCGGACTGTATATTGTTTTCAGCACGACATTTTCACTACAAGATATTGCACACGAGCTTCAATATTCTCATGTGCATCTTTTTTCTTGAATGTGGTCATGGTATGTCAAAACTGTTAGAGTAACTATCGCTACTTATATCACAATGCGAGTATAGATAGATTGTGTTGTATAACTGAAACGCAGTCAGCTTTCCTCGCACGAACCTTTAATTGAGTTCAGCATTTCTGACGCATCTGAATTTACCCGATATGTTCATTTATTTTCTTCCAGCAAAATAATTTATTCAGTGCATCAGTGCTAGTCCTCAAAATATTTACTCTCTAAACTAGACTCTAAACTACAAGTACGGCCAGAAGCTGTTACGTGAAGCTCGTATACCCGCTGCTCGCTCCGCGACGAAAAGACGTGCGATAAACAGATCCATATCTGCTCTTATCAGAGCTCGCTCACGTGTGAAGAAATAATAGTTACACCTGTATGTTTCATTTATAAAAACAAAGTAATTAATTATTTTTGTTTCCAAGTTAATGCAACGATTCAGATGCACTTCTGAATTTTTTTACACAATGACTTGTGCGAATTGTGTAGTGTATCTTTCTCCTCTTCATGTATTTTTCCTCTTCTCTTCACTGCATGTATGCACCGTCGGAGAACCATTGAAGCCCTCCCTATGCTGCACACTCGAGGTGGTTAATCTAAGCGATATGTCAACATCTCCATCGAATTGAGGCTCTTATCTTATTGTACACTTTTTATGCAGGGAAAAATACCGTTAAAGGAGCATCATCTGTTGCCCATATAGGAAATTATACAAAACAATTCCCAATTGTCTGTGACTCATGCGGTGTCTTCCGTTGACCTGTTAAGTTCATTCCAACGGGTGATCTTTTCTTGTTGATCTAATGCTGAGAAGTATCAACTATCCTTTATCCACAACCATTAACAACTATATGATGAGCTAATGTTTATAAAATTGAAGCATTTGCATCACAAAACTTGACCGTCATTAAGGGTGAAGATTTGTGCTTGTGGTGTAGGTTGGATCGCCTCACACTTTATTAATGCCACATCACAGCGGTCAAGCCACTAGGGCTCATTAATGCCAAGCCACACTTCGCGGACGCTCGTGGCGACCTGAAGGACATAGACGGACTCCCAACCCCCCTTCCCTTCACTATTGTTTCAGCATGAAGCCGAGGACCCCCGTGCTTGGTTATTCAGTTACACGTTGTGTGCTTACTAATATGACTATTGGAGCTTTGTGTTGGGAGATATAGTTACAGAAGGATCCAAATCTGACGTGGAGTTGTAATTTTAGAAACACTTCGTTACATTTTTATGCAGTGTGCCTAGGATATTTTGTCTGAAATAATTTTTCAATTACCCTAATGAAAGAATATATTACTTAACAATTCTAGGGAAATCATAGCTACGGTAAAAGAACACCGTGTAACAGAGGCCTTGGCGAGATGACCCTTAGCTACGAATTAGACGCATACGTCTCTGCACCTACCTCCTTATTTACCGACTTACACGCAGTTGCTTGTCCCACAGTCAGTCGATTTACGAGTCAGTGATAATAGCAGAGTACTTTGGAATACCTAAAAAATTATGTTCATTAGCAACGTTCACTTGAACGACATTAAGCGTCATTAGATAGCAATATTTAATTAGCGTTTATTCATGCTAATTATGGTTGCAGTTTTAATAAATGTAACTATTTTACTACTCTAAATTAATTTAAGCAAGACAACAGTATAAAATAAATGCAATAAATATCTCAACTATTCCTGACGCCTCTTCATAATTTTTATTATTGCTACCAGTACCTGGTAAACACAAGATATCTTTCTGCCTGTAGTGAGAAGAAAATTGGTAGTGGGAAAGAAGGGAAAGAGAATTCACACCCTCTCTCTGCTGTATGAAGTATCAAAACATGCATCGTCGTGGCAGCATGATTGAATTCCACACTCGAGATTTCCTAGATTTTTAGTCGTTCTCAAATATTTGCAACAAATATCAATATGTTATAAAATACCAGAATATTGTTTTTATATGTCAGGATATTTAGATTTAGATATATTTAGATAAAAATTGCTTAGAGCACTTGTTGGTATACAAGTCATTGGATTTCACAGCCACCTCACATACTGTGATGCTACTGATAACACAGGCAACGATTATGAGTATTTTTTCCAAACTATTCGTACGAATTGCATTTCCGTCGACGTCGCTCTCCATCAAACTGATCGTCGACGTTAATATTGTCAATTTTTTTATAACAAGAAACATGCTTAAGGAGCAGGTGCTCTGAGAAGCATCTGAGTTTCCAGACTTCTTCTTTTAGATAAATCGTACGATTGTGATTGAATAATCAAATAACTGTACCAAACAGGTTGAAAATTCCCAGCCTTGTTAGGTTTCAACTGTTTAACTTATATGATTTAGGTCACCAAATTCGAACTCTACCATCAAAAGGAAAAACTGAATTACAATTAAAAGGGTTTATCGTGTTTATCCTTTTTTATCACTGTGGAGCGATAACCGTACGCAATGCACGGTCTAATTCATCTGTGTTTGATGTTTCGTTTGGAGCGCATTATTTTTCTAGTCAAAATAGAGGAAGATCAGGCACGTAAAGCTTGTCATATCAGTTGGTCATCTCCTTTTTAGGAAGGCGCGTTTGGCAAGTGCAGAGTTGCTAGCGAGTCCTCACTTGGTAGTCTGTCATACATGCTGTCAGCCTCTAGTGTTGGGGCCTGCCATCCTTCCTCCTCTGCCCCCACAACCATGTTTTGTTGCTACCATTTGACTCTCTCACTCATATTTAGGTGCATTTATAAATGTCTTAAGGATGAACGTGTTCTAATAGCTGAATGTTCGTCTCACCAGATATTCTTGTTTTCGTTAGAAGTGTGGACGGCGTCTGTGAACAGGTTTGACCCCTGGATATGGTCAGAGGTTACGTAAAAATGCAGGTGGTCTAGGCAAGGTTTGATCAGGGTATGAAGTTAACTATGACAATCCTTTTTAAGAAAACACGCTGTTAGGAAAGTCGCAAGAAAAACGAATCTTGTTTGAACATTACAAAGTATGGAATGTGGATGGTCGTTATATTTTTAGGAGCACATGAAACTTCGTGTTGTTGTGCCCATTTTTTATACTCCTACTTTGACGTCAACGCTCTGCGTAATACCGAGGCCACTAGTGACGAGTACAGCCATAGTTTCTTGCTGCGTCCGTAGTCAATGCTGCAAGAGCAGAGATAGGATCGTCTTCGTAGATTTGAGTTTAATTCATAAACGTCAGAGCCAGATTGATACGGATACTGCAAAAATAAGCAAATTACTTGCTGCATTAGGGAAATAATGTACGACGGTTATTTCGTCGAATTAGCGAAAGCAGCCACTATTTAATGTGGAATAAGGTGGACCACTGAACACCCAAAATAGAAAAAACTAAACTAAGCAATTGTAGTTAATTAAAATACGCAAATTTCGAAGAATATCTGGTACGTAAGTCGAACACAAAGCTATCCACACACATTGACGAAGATAAACACCATTATTTGTAAGCTTCCCATCTAGAGAGAAAAACTGAAACAACACGAGAGGTGACGACTTTCCCCGTGTAAGAATAACAGCTAAGTATATATAGTATGTAGGCTATGACTGATAGTCGATTATGGTTTTCTCGAGACGAACGTTATAATTTTAATTTGAAACTACGATTTAGATTTATGTTTTGGGGTTTAGTAACGAACGGCCTGAAATAGATATAAAATTAACTCATAGTGGTTACTAAAATTAATCACA
The DNA here is from genome assembly GCA_006783055.1 of Trinorchestia longiramus. NCBI lineage: Eukaryota > Metazoa > Arthropoda > Malacostraca > Amphipoda > Talitridae > Trinorchestia > Trinorchestia longiramus. The sequence goes on from VCRD01000369.1 coordinate 155,066, forward strand.
TTTTTTGTCGTCGTCTCCAAGGTCATACTAAAAGAATAATATTTCTGCGGTGCCACATATGTAGAGCTATAGAAAACTGTTGAAATGCTTATAATGGACGAAAAAATGTCATTCAAGAGCTTAGCGATAACTTGACAGAACGAAGTAAAAAATTACATCCCCGATAGGATTGCTGCTATTTTTCTCAAGTCAACTACACAAAAGTGACACCTATGGGGAGTGCGAATAAATTCTAGCTTGCTCTTAAAGTCGTTGCAAAAGGTGCAACATAAGGTAGATAGACATAACAGATGTGACAGAAGGACAGAATGCATGCAGCCCCAAGAGCTCGGAATGCTGGCCAAGAATATTGAGGGTCAATTAATCTCTAGGTGCTTGCGGTTGTGTGATCCTCTTTGCATTGTTCGAGCGTGTGCGTCAGCAGCAGCAGCACAAGACGTCCCTGTGACAGGGCACATTGGCTCAGACCTACAGTCAGTTGCTAGTGTTGGAAGGTGCGTGGTTTGAGTTGGTGGTGGTGCGTGTAGTTCTCACGAGACTTCGAGTACCGGTGGTGGTCACGTTCCGGTTGTGAATTTTGTTGGTCATTACGTCTTGAGATTAAAATTTTCATTAAAATCTAAGTGAACAGCAACAGGAAGTTATTTTTTTTGCAGAACCATCAATCGACATAATTTGTGTGAAAAAGTTTCACAAAATTGAATTTCGTCAAAATATTAAAATGTCAATGGAGGCAAACTTAAGCCTGTGTCAATGAAACTTTAATGATTTTTATTCATTTTTGTCTGTCCTTTTGAAAATTTATTTTATTTCGAACCTGCCTAATCAAGCGCCTATTGAGAGAAAATTATTCGTGAGCTATACTAATTACTTCGTTGGCGAAGGTGTTAATGGAATTAGACATTTACCATTTGTTGACCTCGAAAAACTTCAAACAAGATAGTCACTCATATTAGGTTGTCTCACATGAAATGTCGCATTTAGCGTAGTTTTGTTTATCAACTATACATAAGCCTGGTTATTTGTGTACATGTGGTTAATCTTGAGTATATTTTATTCTAGACAAAATTGTATTTTAAATCACTACGCCTAATCCTTGGGCTATGTTGACAACAGAACAGTATAGAGTTATTTTCTTTACGAATACGCGTTCGGTCACTCGGCCGCCGAAGGCTTACGAAACATAGAACAAGCTCGAGAAATTCGAAAAATTTCATCGGAATTCAACAAATCTTGTTCAATTGTTTCTCAGCACTTGAAAAAAATAAAAATATTAAAAAGATAGACAGGCTTGTTCCACATCAACTTAACGAAAATCAAAAGAACAGACGACTCTCAATGTGCTCAATGTTAGTTTCTCGGCTCGAAATAGATCCAGTTTTGAATCGAATCATTACATGTGATAAGAAATGGATATTCTTCGATAACAGCACAAGAACTGAGCAGTGGTTAGACGCAGAAGAGTCGCCTAAACACCATCATATTTTGATTAAAATGAACACTTCAGTTATTTTCCTTCATTTTCAAAAACGACATTTCATGTGAGACAATCTATCATAATATTTTATCAACGAAACTTTTTCACGAGAAATTGTGTTGTCAGTATCGTCTTTGAGAACAAATGAAGTTCATAGCCTGTCCTAATTGTGCTTAGTTTCACACTCGTCATAAACCTAATAATTCTATTACCAATGCTGGTATGATGCAGCTTCTGTACAGAAGTGTTGCTTTCGAAACTGAAACAAAGTCTTGCCATGATATTAATTTTATGAATACAGCTAAGGTGCCGTGGATGTGGGACACGTGGTTTACTGTGCTGTATCGTGAAGTGTTGCTTTCTGTAAGTTAAATTAAGGAAGTGCTGCTCAAGAAGACCTTAGAAAGTGGACTTTATGATGCCTCTTGAGAAGTGTTACTAATGGCACAGCGACTTATTGTGGTGGTGCTTATGGTACCGTAGCCAATTGAGCAGGTGCTTATGGTGCCGTAGCTGAGCATGTGTTTATGGTGCCGTAGCTAATTGAACAGGTACTTATGGTACTGTAGCTAACTGAGCAGGTACTTATGGTATCGTAGCTAACTGAAAAGGTACTTATGGTACCGTAGCTAATTGAACAGGTGCTTATGTTACCGTAGATAATTGAGCAGGTGCTGATGTTACCGTAGATAATTGAGCAGGTGCTTATGTTACCGTAGATAATTGAGCAGGTGCTTATGGTACCGTAGCTAATCAAGGAGGTGCTTATGGTACCGTAGCTAATCAAGGAGGTGCTTATGGTACCGTAGCTAATCAAGGAGGTGCTTATGGTACCGTAGCCAATCAAGGAGGTGCTTATGGTGTAGTGACTTACTGAGGTGATGCTTGTGGAATTTTGACTTGTGTTCGTGGTGTTTAGGGTACTGTATACCGTAGCTAATCAAGGAGGTGTTCATGGTACCTTGCTGTAACAAGATGGTGCGTATGGTGCTTTAAAATTTTGACTGTGCTGATGCTATTGTCACTTTTGGAAGTGCTGCGATATCGTCGTGATCTCGCCTGACACTACAGTGTCGTGTCATAAGCCTACTCCTCAGTTTTCTATTGAAGATGAACAAGAATAGAAAAATCTGCTTTCGAAGTATCTGCATTAATATGTGTTTCTTGAAGTCCCTTCATTACTATGAGTGCCTATGAAATATTAACTCCAACTCTGCCTCTCATCGAAGTCTTTAACATCATTTATCCTTCAGAACGTTATTAGCATTGTACGTTTCCAATGTATCTTCATTGCTGTTTGAGACAATTGCATTCGCAATAAGACCAGCGACTTAAACTACTTGAAACTCAAACTTGTGTACTTGGATTCCAACCTCGTACGCAGTTCTTGATTCAACTGCAGTTCCATTTGGTCCAGCTCGGAAAAATACTATTTTTTTAAGAAAGTGGTTGTATTTTATACGTATACTCGTTTACTTAACATATTTAAATGTTTTCAAACCAAGAATATGATAATAATAATATTTGAATGGTTTAGGAAGCGTTGTCAAGATTTTGCAACTATTCATAAAAGAACATGTGTTCGTCAAGAGCCTTGAAGGTAGTATATGTGGTGTGTACTACGTAAATTTGATCCTGTTAAATCTACGTTGAAAAGAATGACGTACGAAGTAATGAGGTGGGCTTGATGGGTGAGGCCGTGGGAGACGCCGTTAGCATTTCCGGCGACTGTGTGAAATGTTGGGCAGTTTCCTGTTCGTAGGTTGAGGCAAGCGCCTAGTTTGTCATCTGATTCATTGAATACCATGGAAAAGAACGATTTATTACATTGTAATTTTAATTTTAAGAACAATTTTAAAGTGTTCATTTCTGTTAGAAATTATAGAATGAAACAGTCGGTTATATTTTGAAATGTACGTTTAAGTCGTCGATAGACTTGAACGCACGAATTGACCAATTTTTCCCGTGATTTAGACTTTGTATCCTATTTCTCCATTGCAATACCAAATGAACTACTTTTCAGAGAATTTTAACCGTGCAATGTTAGGTGTTGTCAAGACTACCTTCGACTAACGTGTTCTACACCTGTCAGCTCAGCTGGCTCATCTGATAACATATCGGCCAATTCTGTCAGCGCCAGTTTGACCTCTGCAGTTTCTGATCTTGAAGGTAATATGAACACAGACTGTTACCAGTAGTAACAATACCTCCTGTCACGAGTGGTGATAGCACAAACTCATTACACTTCGGTTCAATATACAATTAGACTTGTTTGTATCAACTGAACGGAGATCTATGTGTGTATTCAAATTTAGAGACTAATTTGCTCTGGATTCGATGTTATAGAACGGTTTCTCGTGCTTGGTATTTTTAATTTTTCCTCTAATATAGTTTTGACGTGCGAACCTATGGCAATCGTAATGTTCATTAAACTACTTCGCTTCTGTTCCGTTATACGTCAGCCCTGTATATTTAGGTAGAACTTTGGTCATAAGTACTGAAGCACTACAAAATAGTCATTTAGCAACATTAGGCCATTACAGTAAACAGTTTATATCTACGGTATTTAATCTCTATTTCTTCAGGTTTTGACCTATATTAAGCGTGTTATATATCTGGTTAAAGTTAAATCTAGTTAGGATTAAATCTGCTTCGAGTTGTGTATTAGGTCACAGTTAAATAAATTTAGACCGCAGATGAGCTGGTTACTGGAAAAATAATGAAGACACTTCTGATAGTTTGTTTGACAGTCTGTTCACATACGTGTTATTACTTACTTTCATGTTGTTGAATGAACAATTACTTTTTGCCGGGCAAATACTAGTGTAGTGCCATTTAGAATTTACTCACACACATTGTTCTTTTATTAAACAATAGTGCGAAGTCGCAGTGTTAAGACTTTTATAGTATTAATGTTATTAAACAATAGGTTGAATCCTTTACTTCGTAAAGTAGTGATTATACTAGATGCAGCACACAACACTAGAGAGTTGAGTATCTCGGAGGCTCTTCGGTGTGCTGATGCAGCCTCTGAATGAGTCAGACTGCTCAGTACCAGGTGTTCCGGTGTACACTTTTGCCTCTAGACTGTGTGAGCTCTGCAAGGGTCTATACTGGGGTCTACAGAGGTCTGTA
>VCRD01000369.1:159815-176590 GCA_006783055.1 Trinorchestia longiramus
GGTATACAGAGGTCTGTACTAGGGTCTGGATGGTGCTTTATTAAACTAGTCTGCAGGACGCTTCATTGAACTAGTCTGCAGGACGCTTCATTGAACTAGTCTGCAGGACGCTTCATTGAACTAGTCTGCAGGACGCTTCATTGAACTAGTCTGCAGGACGCTTCATTGAATCGGGATCTGCATGTTGTTTCATTATACTAGTATGCAGGGTGCTTCATTGAACTGAAGTCTGCTGGGTGTTTCATTGAACTGGGGTCTGCTGGGTGTTTCATTGAACTGGGGTCTGCAGGGTGCGTCATTGAACTGGGGTCTGCAGGGTGCGTCATTGAACTGGGGTCTGCAGGGGGCTTCATTGAACTGGGGTCTGCAGGGTGCTTCATAATGCTGGAAACAATTGAGCTTCTTTGTTGACGTGGTCTGTTCTACTGCTTGGCGTTCCCATTGTTCTTGTCGAGGCTGATTCTTTACTTCATAAAGCATGGTCTGCTGCTTAGGACTACAACATTCATTCGTAAAGTATTGTTTTAGCGCACCTTCGTTGAGTAATTTGTGTTGTACAATTAGGTGTTTGGATCATACTTCCTGTTAGTAAGATCCTTGTGACTCGCTCATTCACATTTTTTTTTTAAATTTGAACACTGGGTCTGCTCTTCAGTAACGTACATTTATTCTTTTTTCTAACTTACTAATTTACTTCTTAATTTGAGCTGCAGAAACTAAAAACTGTGCGGAAACTTCCTTAATTTCTGCAGTAGAACGTTCAGACTTCTTTTATTAGCATCCATCACCGTCTCCTGTAAGCCCACTAGTAGGAGTAGTCTGCTGAGGATGTTTTTATGTAGTTCAATATCTAACTAGGCCTTAGGCTTCTCTTATTCCGCTTTTTTAAATTCTTTTTAGGGTTGTCAAGGCTTTCCGAAACTAACTTCATGGCGTTGTCGATACTATGTTTATCTTCTTAACGTTTCCTGCGATTGCTTAACTGGAACAAATCTTAACTCTGTACACATAGTTACTAGAAGACTCTAAAATGTACAGAACCTAACCTGAGGAACCCATTGGTTGGTCTTTTTCAAGAAAATGTGTTAATTCTTGAATAATTTTTCAGGTGTGAGATACTTACAACAGTTGTTTGAAAATTCTACGAACGATTTGTGTATTGAAGCGTTCACTGTATTGTAATCCTACCTAAATTGGAAACTCGATCAGCATGAACTTGCGTTGTAAATTGGTCAGAGTGTGTTAGAGCTGTATCGAAGGTGTTATTAATTTACTTCGAGTTAACGCTGCTGCAGCTCAAGTTAAGACTCTTCAGTCATTCTAGTTGTTACACGGATTGTAACAACTAGATTGTCAAAATAACATGTCAAAATAACGACGTTCTGTTTTCTATTCTCAAATGTCCTTCTTATAATAGTGATACGGTTTAACACGTTGCCTCCGATTGCCTGACTGGTGTAAATCTTCACTTTGTACGCATAGTCACTAGAAGGATCTGAAAAAATTACAGAACCTAACCTCAGTGGTACACATACGTACCCCTTCGGAGTCAACGTGTTAAGTTAAATTATCAATAATTTAGATTTAGCCTACTTTGGTGTACTGTACTTCAGCATCCATCTTTTAAAACGTGATAATAATTTGTGAATTGGTATACTCATCTGAGAGATGAGCTGCGGTCGTTTTTTTTTCGAGGTCTTTTTTCTAATGTCTTTTTTTTCACTGTGTTGTAACGAGCTGCTCACCTTGCACAGCGGTTGTTGTAAGAGACCGGTGAGATCTGTCATGGGTTTTGTCGAATAAGTACGAGTAAATAGACCCATATCCATTCAATTTTTAGGTTGCTTATCTTAATCATTGAAACGTAGATTATGCGGTTTACAGCCTGTATAATCTTATCTACGTTACTATCGTAATATGACTAGGAAGACTGAGCACAATGTCTACGTTAAAATAGACGTTCAAATAACTTTTGTGGACTCAAACCACATGCGTTATGACTGATAAAAAGGACTCACTCTCTTGCTCTCAACTTCCATTAGTGTATGAGAAATTCTTTCAGCGTAATATATTTTAATGTTGAGCATATTTGAACGAAATATCCTGAGACAACTAGTCAGTACTTGGGTTTTTTCACATGTTTTACCGTGAAATTAACAGATTCATGTTACAGTAGCAAACTTCGGGGATTGAGCTCTGAAAAATACCTTTAGGAACCTTGACTGAGAAAGGCATTCAAGTAATGAACGGGATCGAACTCAAGAACAAGTTGAGAAAAGATTGAGGCATTGTTAAATTATGTACAGTAGAAGAGATTAGGCATCATTAACCACACCTACTTCCCTTTCTTAGTAAAGGATTGCGCCTTCATCCAATGAAAGAAAACATGATAAGCAAGCTCAAGTAATGAAAACGAGGACTCACCTTCACAATAGAACAATGGAATGAAATTTGACCTAAGCTAAGAAAAGTTGTGGGATCTATGTTAAGAAAATGAATGGACTTGAACTTAATTGAAGCAGAAAAAGACCTCAAACCATATACATTACAATGAAGTATCATAAAGGAAGCTAAAACACTTGTAAGAACAAGGTATGGGATACAAGTGAAGAAATTTTAAGCTGCTCAGACAAAAGCAAATAATGCCCTGGCCTTGACGCTTTCAGAATGGATGCAGACAATAGTTTACATTAAATTCAATGCTGTCATTAGGTATAAGCGTATTAAAAGTTGCATTTTTTAAGTGAAACCTTGATCAGTTAAGTGGAAGTGTTAACTGCAATGTCGCACTCCCTGCCTCTTAACATCTTAATAACTCATTCTTACATTCTTATTCTTACTCATTTCATCACATAATGATTCAGGCATGAACGAGTTAAGCCCAAAGAAAACAAAGGAATAGGGTTCAAAAGTTTTATGAGGAAAAATACTTGCTCAAAGTTGTAGTGTTTGTGTATTTCAATTTTGTCTAGCAGCGGCAATTTTTTTGCGTCAACTTATATTTTGTGCCTTCATTCACAGGTGTATTGCTGAAAACATGTGTCTATTAAGCATCACTTTCTCAGTTGCTCTATTTTCTCGCAATTGTATGGTGGTTAATATCAAATGGTATTGGTAAACGGGGAGTCAGTAATCGCATTTGGTTCGTTGTGCTCTTAGTTGGTGAGCTACGGCTGTCAATGGGTTGGGTGATTCTTGTATTCAGGTATTTGATCATTGCTTGGGAATGGTTTATACTGACAAGTTGAGTAACTTTATGAAGTAACGTTGAAGTGAGTCTCTAGTCCCATGAATCTCCATGCGTATCTTATCTTTGCTGATGTGATCTACCTCTAATTACCTACTATTTTATTATTTACGCCTTTGCTATGACATCTCAGCTCTACTATCTCTTGCAGCACTAGGTATCTCGCGTGCTAACTGTTACGCAACAGCTCTCTACGTGCCATATCCAGCTGCCGCGTCCGTGCCTCTCACACCGTTGATTTGTGTCAACCCTCTGTTTACGCAGATGCCCACTGTTTATTGCTTTGAAATCTCCCCAGAACTTTACCAATTATTTTCTGCACCGAAAAATGTATCGCACAATTTCCATTTTCTCCTCGTTAGTCTTGATTGTATCAAACCCTTCATATGGTGACGAGAATAATATTTTGAGCACTCTCTGTTTATATTGAGAATTTAGTACTACAGTTCTTCAATATTTCGCTCTATATGAAATTCATTCAGTTTTTGTTATTAAGGTCTGTACCTGAACCGTAGTAAGTACAATGATTTCTTAATTCACTTAGATCTGCATCCATTACAATTGATACTGTATTTGTGAAATTTCATAGGTATACGCACAAATGATTTCAATTTCAGGTACATTTTATTGTGATATTTTTACACACAAAAAGGAAAACTCTCATTGACTGCTCCGAAAATTTGTATCATGTTCAACGGTGAAAAGTTTTCGTTTTTTAGATGGAGTGGTGGAGACAGAACCAATTTATTTCGTCCAATATTCGTTATCTGCGTAGTACATTCGATACTCACTTTTTTAATAAATATCATAATTGGTCTCAATCTCAACGTAAAATTTCCGTTAGAATCCTTAAATTGAACGTGTACCATGTATCGGCATCGTCATATTTCGTCAGTCATTTTGCTGTGGCTTTGGTCTTCTTATATCTCCGCCATGCTCGAAATTATTAGTCTAAGATTCCTGTATTTTTTGTGCAGACCCCGTAGACACAGCACCCAGCCCCCCGACTATAATTGGGGCGTTCACCCCCCTGGTGGTGAGGGAGCGCACTCGAGCCAGGTTCCGGGCCACAGTCACTGGGCACCCACGACCAGCCCTGTCGTGGGAGCTCGACGGCCAGCCAGTCGTACCCTCCCAGTTCGTCCAGGTCAGAATTTTTTTCAAAACTCAAAAAGTTTAAGCTTTCTCAATTTGTACCTTTACATCAATCCTCCTGGACAGTTGGCTAAGTTAACCTCCCGAGTCTTAAGTAAATCACTCGCTTATGAGCTTAAATTCACCTCTCAACATCATGTAACGAATGTGACTTGCAGGGCACATGTTGAGCGTTGGTATCAAACGTGTTTTGTTTGTATTACTCCCTGTGCGTTTCAGTTACAAAACAGACATCAAAAATACATAAAACCTAAAAATTAATTCAAAAAATAGCCCTTCAAGATTTTGCATTAATTCAGCTCAAGTTTATCCTCGTACACGTGGTTATGAATACCGTGCCTTCATAATTAATTCACGCATCAAGTTTTCAAATTTTTCCCATGGTTCTATTCAGATAATAAAATTAAAAAGCTTTCTTTGAAATGAGTTCAGGTTCAGCATTTTCCACAAAATTTGTTCAATCAATAAGAAATCCAGCAGGAAGTTCGTCTTAAAATTTTGGTTAAAAGTTATAACCACTGAGGTTGTAATTAATTCTATTTATTGTGCTGCTCATTCAAAGATACGTTCACTGTTATGGGCTTGATGCAAAAGATACACTAACTAATGAAAAGTCGTCTCACACATTATTAGTCAAGAGCTACACAATTTTTAAGTGTACGGAGAGGAATGGAGAGGATTCAAATGACATGATGTTGTACAGGTGACGTGTCACGAGGCCGACGAAGGCCAAGTTGCGTATCTAAGCTTCTCCTCGGCACGCATCAGCGACAGCGGCACCATCAGCCTCACCGCCCGTAACGCTGCAGGCACCCAGACCGCCTACACCAGCCTCTACGTGAGTCCCCTGAGCTGAAGAGCAGTTGCACTACGTGTTGCTGGATCTAGAATTGACTTTTGTTAAAATAACCTTGGGTTAATATTGATGATGCAAAGTCACAAGGCACAGCAGTAGTCAAAGTTTCAAGCCCTTTGATACTCCCCCCACCCTCTTTTCTGGACTTTGAAGCACATAGTAATATGTATATTGAAATACTTTGCTTTTGAAGTAGATGCTCTTGGAGGTTTTGGGAAGTTATAAAGATTTCATCCATTTGAAAGACTTTAAAGTAGTAGGAAACCTTTTATGCATCTTAAAGTCATGGGAATCAAATTTGATAATATCCAAACTTGCTAAAGCAAAACGATTTACGTACGTCTAAGCAAAAGACTTTGAATAGTGAATATAGATGTAAATACAGAAACAGCTGAACAACTGCCCTATGTTAAATGCAGTTGCAGTTCACGATGTGCCCTAAAAACTCTTCCAAAAAAATATTTAGTTTCATAACATATTCGTTTTTTGAATGTATGATCATAAAATTTGCTGATAGGACTAATCCTTCTGCTGCTTTTAAATAGTGACTGCTATTAAATAGAGATAAAGAAATATGACTCCAAATACTAAACAAAATCCCTTTGTCTTGCACACGTGTGTACTTTTTTCAAACTTCAACTCGTGTTTCTGCCGTTTCGTTTTATTATCATCTCTTCAACATTCTCATCACTACAGTAGAAACTTTCTGGGTGGCTACGTGCACGTAGCACGTTGACCCTACATAATGAATCACTCGATTAGAAATTAATGAAATGCTTATTTACGACTGGTATCCAATGTATTTCATTTCGAATTGGTCAACTACCCAAAAAATTACGAACTCAAAGAATTAGGCCATTAGCTCAGATATGTACCTACTTTACATAGCACTATTTGACATAGACATCAGACTCGGGACCTGAGCGCTTTCCATACATTTTATATCAGTTTATTATGATTTAGGCCTTCAATATGACCAATATAATATCCGTTCGTATTAGTGATGTGAGGTTTTGAGTGAAATAACTACCTAGAACAACGTAGAAATTTGCTTTATTTAGATTGTTTTTTTAGGTAACACCCGAAGCGGAAAAGGAGCGTCCGCAAAGCTTACCACGAAGTCCAGTCAGCCGATGCCCAGTAGCTGACACTGCTACTGGGTGTTCTACACCATCCGTCACTCCGAGTCACGTCACCTCGAGAGCTAGCAAGAGTTCCACCAAGTCTGTGGGAGTTGTTCCAATTCCATTGGAGAGAAAGTCCCGCTCACCCGTTAAACAAAAGACATTGAGCCCGAAAACCAAATCAAACTCTACCAAAGCGACTAAAAACGGACCAGTCTCTTCTTCCTTTTCTAACTCATCTCCAGTTAACAGCAACGGCCATTCTGTGCTCCAAAAGACCGTGAGTTCATCATCGTCGTCGACATCGGCACAATCTAGTCCACAGAATCAGTCTCCTAGAGCTAGTATAGCAAGCGCTCCGTCGCCTAATCTTACTTTTCAATTTAAAACTTCCTCAGCTTCAACTTCGAAAAGCTCTCTGAAATCGCGATCTTCCTCTCCCGTTAGTATAACAACTCGTCTCTGTCGTCGTGAGTCCTTGAAAAACTTCAATAAATCTGACGCCACTGAGGCTATTGAATCTGGCTCAACTGCTAAGCGTCTACGTCAAGAATTGGATGAATTGACTACGAACGGGTTTAGAGACCCCTCACCAAGTAAGTCTGGTTCTCTATCACCATCTGAAGTCGAAGACAAAACTCTGTGTGACCTCAAAAGTAGGCCACCAATCGCAAAGTCCGGTAGCAAATCTACGGTTGTTTCTCGTGCAATCCCGAATCAGCTTTCGCGATCAGTTTCACCTCGGTCGAAAAAATCTCACTCGCCAGTTTCAAATTATTCAACGAGTAAGTTAGGAACATCGAAGTGTTCAGAGCCTCTAACAAAGTCAAGCTCTGTTAGATCGACGTCGGAGTCCGGATCCTCCGAGTCATCATCGCTACCTAATCGTGTGGTGGCAGGTCTCGCGCCTCTGAGTAAGAAGCTCTCTCCTCCCAACGCCGCAAAGACGTGCCTAGCAAAGTCCTCTGTTCAAAGATCACAGTCTCTTAAAACCCCATCAAGAAGTTCACTTCATACAGAGGCAGGAAAACAAACTTCGAAGTTTTCTTTACGTGCAACATCTCTTGAATCTCGGTCGGAAAGAGTATTGTCTAATCCGTTGAAGGATACCTCTAACTCAGTTACCATAAAAGCAGCAGTTCCTAAAGTTGACCTATTATCTGAGAAAGATTCAAAGAACGTGAAGCCTGACAGCTTGAAAATTTCGCACTCGCCAGTGAAAAAATCAGCGCTACTGAAACCGAAATCCAGTTCAAGTAGTCCAGTTCGCGTAATTTCTAGTGGAGAATCTAACTTTCTCGGAAATAGTCCTGCTTCAAAACTTGCGAAAACTGGAGCTAGAGTCGCATCAGCGTCTACTCGCAGAACAAAAGCAATGGCCTCTCCTCAGCGACTAAGTGAAGTGGCTCCTGCGGGCACAAGACCGAAGGTATGTATAGTTTGTTTGATATTAATTCAGTAATTTTCATATTCTAACATTCCGTCATAGTTTTATATCCGTGTGGTAGTAGTACTGATTACGTACGTTATTGTAATTTCCCTGATATCTAACATTTCCCTTACGTTACTGCCTAATTTTTGTGAAAACTTCCTTAACCATTTGTGTCGTAAACACTTGTTTTCATTATCTTTCCAGCGTCCCTCGTCCCCTTCCTTGGCTAAAGAGACCCCAGTTCCTGCTTCCCTGTCCCTAGCGTCTGACACTTCTACATATAAAAATAGTTCTCATACTACTGTTCGAAGTCAGACTCCAATCAAAAATTCTAAAGTTAGCGCACTTAGAGATAAATTTAATCAAAACTCTAACAGCAATGTTAGAAAAGTTCCTGTTAGATCACCTGCACCTAAACCTACACCATCACCTACACCTACACCGGCACCTGCACCCAAAACATCAGTTAAAAAAATTCCAGTTGAAACCACCAAAGAGATTTTTATTCAGCCGTCAGGTAGTAATTCCTCCACGAGTGATGAAAGTAAAACGCTGCCTTCACCTGCAGCATATTCCAGGATTGCCAGCGTTCCAGAAATAAAGACCAAATCCGGGCTTGATCAGTCTACTTCTTCTAAATATTCAAAGAGTAATTCGTGCAATAGTTTTCCTAAGTTGTCTCCCAGCGCGTCGAAAGAAATACGGAGTGGCTCTCGTGTGGCTGATATTTCTTCTAAGTTCAACGCTCGTACATCTGAATCCATAATTTCTCACGAGTCCTCAGGAAGTGGTCGTTCTTCTGCTTACTCTCGTCGTGGCTCTCAAAGATCACCTTTCAAGCAAACTATTAATTTTCCAGACTGCCAGTATAATAACAATGTCTGTGATGAAACTTCTCCAAAACCCGTATTGTTTAATTATAGCTCTAAATCTTTGTCTTCTAAGTCTGAAAGTGTAACACCAAGTTTAAGTCGAAATTCAACTAAAATACTGGAGCTTGAAGTTGAAAAAGTCGAACAAAATTCAGATTTTTCTTCTTGCGATCCAACTTCATGTGAGCCAAAAGTTGCAACCTCTCCAACTACCCCCACCTTACGCAGACCCTCTTCCTTATCATTGACGACTTCAGTAGAATCTGAGCGTTCAACACAGATTACTTCTTTTAAGAGTGAAGTTCATATATTCAGTAATACTAAATCCACTACCTCACGTCGTTTGCCTGAAACACCTGTCGAAAATTCGACAATTTCTTCTATTAATAAAAGCACTTCTTCTACACCATCTCCCACATTGATGTCTTCACCATCTTTTGACATGCCACGTTCACCACCTTCTGCTTCAGACCTTAAATCGAAAGTATCGGTAGCTAACAAAAGTGTGGCTCGCTCTCCCACTAAATCCAAGCCTCCATCTCCACCTCCACCAACTCCTACGGAACCTAGAGTTAAAACAGTCCCTACAATGAGTGTAACTCCTGAATGCCAAGTATCAGAGCATTCACCAAAGTCATCCTTCGATAATTATGCTGATACTAAGCCTTTCCTAAACGACTCATGGGTGAAAGGTAGGGAAAATGAAACTGATGAGAAATTGCAAAATGAATTAGATTCAAATGAAACTGAAGTTGACATATCAAATACTGGTGGGTCCTCGCAGTCATTTTATGGTGAAAACGTTGGTGACGAGAATGAAGAAGTGGTGGAAGAAGAAGGAACACAAATCATCTCCGGACCAGAAGACGTGATCGTTACCAAAGGACAGTCTGCCACCCTCACGCTTCGCTACAATGGCAATCCTCCTCCCGAAGTCACTTGGCTCAAGAAGGTAGCTGCCAATAGATATGAGCCGTGTTTTATGTTGGATTCATTAAATAAACTGCCAATAAAAGCGTTTTGAGAGGTATTATTTTTTTAGTATGACGTGAAGGATGTTTTACACATTGGGAAAATTTGAGAAAGCAGGGCAATATCAAAACTCTAGAAAAAAATTAAATAGGCTTTTGAAATTTGTTGTCTGCTCTTTTGAGCGAATTGGTATGAAAGCTCGATTTTCCACATGTACTCGACTCACAAGTAATGTATACTTTTTTGCTTGATCTGTTATAATCAGCCCCTGCTTCATTGTTCTGGATAAAATCAAGAATTTAACTGAAGAGCTACAAAAACCAATGTTCTGCAGTTGATAATGTTCAAATTTTGTCAAGCAACTAATTTTACTCTGAATCTTCATTAACTAAATTTTAATTTACGACAACCATGACTTTATTATTTATTCAGGACCAGATATTGAGAGATGATGAGCGTTACACAGTGGAGACAAGTGCAGGCCAGTCTTCCTTGACGATCCACAACGTGACTGCCGACGACAGTGCCAAGTACACAGCGGTCGTGCGCAACTGCTTCAGCGCTCATGCCGGCTTTGCTTCGCTCGCAGTCGAAGGTATGTTAAGTCCTTTATAATTGTATCGCTTCCTTGAAGAACTTCTCTATGCGAGGCTTAATTTATCCATGCTAGGCCTAGCTCATCTATGTTTGGCTTAGTTTATCTATGCTAGGACTAATTTATCTATGTTTGGCGTAGTTCACCTATGCTAGGCCTAATTTATCTATGTTTGGCGTAGTTCACCTATGCTAGGCCTAATTAATCTATGTTTGGCGTAGTTCATCTATGTTTGACTTAGTTTATCTATATGCGACTCAGTTTATGTTTGGCGTAGTTTATCGATGTTAGGCCTTGTTTATGAATGTTAAGCTTTGTGTATGCAAGTTTGATTAAGAAAGTGTTTTCTAATGGTAATCGCTGTTTCATAATAATCTTGATATAGTTCAAGATACATAATAGTTGATCGATATGACTCAGTCATAGAACGGTACAGGACCATGGATGGATTTTAATGTGCACCATATCCAGTGTTTCAATATATCATTGCCATATCATGGGAACCCTTAAAAGTATCATTTAATTGTCATTAGTGTTAGTAACCTTTACTAGTTTTAGCTAATCTGATTCTGTATTTATGTACGATCGTATAAATTAATCCATACTAGCGCTTTTTAGTTCATAACACACTGAATTAATTCATGATAGCGAGTTAATCCCGGAATAGTGAAAAAAATGCGAAATGATTTATTTTATCTATAGTATCTTGTTTTATGTCAGTAAAAATGAAGTTTCCTGTAGGACGACTCATTTAGCTGAGAGAATAAAATTAACTAGCTCTTTCATTTGCGTGATTGTTATTGAAAGAATCAATTTGACTTGAAAAAATAGAATTTTACATTCTGATTGATTCGTTAATTCTGACGATATTTTGCCATCGTTTATCCTTCATTCTTTCCATCCATTCCTTGAGGATTTTATTCCTGTTATTTTCCATTCATTTTCTTGAGCATGATTATGTTGACAAGTCTTATCTAACATACTGAACAATTTGCAGTTTTGTTCGCTTATACAGGGTCAGGCAAAATGATCTGACACATTTAACCTTCAAATTTAACCTACAAATGTGTCAGATCATTTTGCCTGACCCTGTATATCTGGCTACCATTTTCTAAGTTTGATACCCAGGTTCTGCTAAGCCGGTGAATTCATTAATCATAAAACTCTTAATTCGGCTTTCGACTGTAGACGTACCTCAGGCGCCTGCAGCTCAGCCTAACCTGAGCGAGGTAGGGGCGGGCTGTGTGACGCTCTCCTGGTACGGGCCTGCCTACGATGGCGGATCTGTGGTCACCGGATACACTGTCCAGACGCGCAAAGTCGGCCAAGTCCAGTGGATGACCCTCGTTGAAAGGTTAGTTTCTGCAACGAAGTCTCAAAGAGCGAAGTTATTTTTTAGGTTCTTATTCAACAAAGTAGTTACAAATTAAACGTCTGTGTTATGATGAGCCTGCTTTATTTTGTAGGGTGATATCCTCAGCGTGAATTATTTTACCACGCTTGATAAATTTGCAATTTTGATGTCTATTTACCTTTCATTTAACGCAGTGCCTGACGTCATTCGAGCTCTACGTGTAACTTGTCTTTCTTTGCAATATACTCAGAGCCTCAAACTGTAAACAGCGTAAAAATTCCTCATTTTCTGAAAAAAGGGTCAATTGCAAAAAACTGTGTACTCACTGGCTTAAAAATGACCGTCATAGAATTTCATTTCCTCTCTATAAAGTAAAGTGCAAAAAATTCTTTTATGCGTACCGCCAAATCGAGAGGAGTATATAAACAACAGAAGCATGCGCCGCAGGATTGTCAGTTGCCTCTACCTCTAGCAACAAAGTGATATCATATGAACGCTCGCCTTGAAGGGGAGGAAAGCCTTATGGTTACAATTACTCCTTTACTGAACGTTCTCTATTTCTAAGTTTGAAAATGCAAAAACAGACCAAGGTTCATCCTGCTGTATGGAGGTTTTACGTTTATCAGCATTTTTTTAGTTTTTTGCCGTTTTCTTCGTCGTGCTTAAATGAGAATTCACACTGAACTAAAATTGCTTAAAAGGGTTAAAATGTTATGCTCATAATATAAATATTTCACATATGTTCTTCGTTAACACTTTCACTAAACTTATCATTTCAATTTGTTAATGAGAGATATGGTTTGGAAATGAAGAAAAGCGAATTCATTCCTCTGATACAAGCCTTCTTACATACGAAGGGTTTATTGAATCGGATATTTTTATTCCTTGAACTTTACCGGCTATGATGTGGTACTGTGTACAGTAGTTAATTGAATTAAAATACTTTCATTCTTACTTATCCAATCATAGTGAACTGCCACTTTCTGATTACCGTGTTTTCAAATGAAATATGCAGAAGTTCAAAATACAAGATAAGTACCAGCTCATGGACCATAAAATTTGCATGCACGTTCATTACAGTTGTCGTAATTTGAATTTTTCTCGAGTACTTATTATATGAACTTCTTTATATGACACAAGACATGATACTTAAACAAGTTTGGCAACAGTGTAAGCTACCGTGTTCCTTGTCACTCTCCAAGTATCCAAAGCTGACAGTGTAATGGAACTCCTCCATTTCTTTCAAAAAATCATTCACTTATTATTTTTCCTTAAAACCTTGACAGGTGGCACAGTACGTCATACAAAGTGACGGGCCAGGAGGTTGGTGAGCAGTACGAGTACCGGGTCATGGCCCAGAACGTCCACGGGCTGTCAGAACCCTCCAAGCCCTCACAACCCATCACACTAGAGGGCACTGCGAGCAAGGAAGAGCTTGAATATGCAGCCCTGCAGCAGCACGAGGAGGATGAAGACGAGGATGATGATGACGGTATGGGTCTGCGCTGTTAAAATGACTGTTCCTAATACACACATTCAATGACCATCAATTAGTAGAAATGTGATGGTCCTGACTTCAGTTACTTAAGTATGAGTACTTGGGTGGAATTTATTATTTTCATTACACCTGTACTGAACTATAATTTATTAAAAATTGACTCAGCTTTGCTTCAAAAGTTATCGCGCCTACTTTTTTCATTGATGATCAAATTCAGGTATCTACTAACACGAAAAAGTGAGGAATAACGAACTGCATCTTTATCATTGTATGATACTATATTTTATAAAGTGCAGACTCTCTACACTTAAACTGTTGAAGGAAAACCATTATGGGCGACTGTATAGTTTTATCAGGTCGAAGGTCCGTTATGTAGCTGAAGCCTGAGTGGGCCCTAGAGAACTACAATATTATTCATCCTGTTCATTTTTTGCCTACTTTTTGACTAAGAGAGCTTTTGGTGCAGCAAATGTTGTAGGATTTACATGTGTACAATATAAAATATTTGATATACTTACAAGCTTGAAGGAACAAATCTTAGAATTATTTTTCTCCTATGTATGTTAATGAGAATTTGACCTTCCAAGAGGAACAATCGATGAATTTTGTAAACGCACTATCTCGACAGACGTGCGAGTGCCCGTATTGTAAAAAAGTAGGCACTATAACAGGGGTAGAGTTTTGTTCTTCAAATAAAACACAAAAATTTACAACATTTTAACGTTCTACCTAAATCAATTAATCTTAAAATCCATGAGAAAGCTTAGCGTCAAATTTGTTATTTCCGTTAACTGATGTTTTATAACGTTTTATTTGTTTAACTTCGTGAATCCTCTCCTTTTCTCAGCGTCACTTGAAATATTTTGAAGTGGAAGTTGATTCAGTCTATTGGCACTGACACTAATTTCAGCTTATTCATAACACCACTTGTGAATTTAAACTATTGTCGCTTAGTGTTTGATTATAATATATTTTGAGTATTAAACGTTATCAACAATAATTTTTAGCTAAAATTTACAATCAACATTCATATTTAGTAAATTGCTTAATAGAATGGAAAAGTTAAAAGCCGAAAAAAAAATCATTTTTTAGATTGCTCCTACAAAGATGACACATTTGGCCATTTTCAAGGGACTTGTATACAGTCTACTCGTCTACGTCGGACATGTCTATCGATCAAGCATCTGTGTTGGGTGTTCGCTAAAACAAACGCATTAGTATTGACGCCTTTATATGTCGGAAATTATATTCGATTCAAGCGCACTGCGATAAACTTGGTAATGGTGTTGGATAAGACCAATATTGAACCATTGATTGTGACATCTTATCGCTGCATTTGACGCAATTGTTCGTGTTTAACAAAAACATGTATTATTTTCCAAGTATAAACAGTATGTGTACTTGTACCTTTTTTTTAAATTCTAAAAGAGAAAACATATTTTTGAAAAGCCAGTTTTGATCATCGCTGCTTCTTTTTTGGAGGAAATTCTAATTTACATTCAGTAAGAAACTTATTTGCGGGAGTTTTTACTTTGTATGGAGAATTGAACATCACGTACATGTACGACTTTGTATACCGCAGCCATCGCTGACTTTGAACACTCGCTGGTGTCAGTGGAGAGCGGCGAAGTGTTCGCGGCCCGCTACGACCTCCACGAGGAGGTGGGCAAGGGCCGTTTCGGTATTGTTTACCGCTGCACAGAGAAGCACTCCAACAAGGATCGCGCTGCAAAAATCATCAAGTGCATCCAATCGAAGGAAAAAGACAAGGTTTGTTCAGCGTTTATGTGTTTTTAACACTTCAGCGACTAAATGGACCCTGACGTCCTTGTGTAATAAGTGTGCTAAAACATTCTTATGTGCTCATCAATCCAACACTGCAATCAACAGTTATTGAACTTTCAGAACATGTTACGGTTCTGCTTGTTGTGATGCTGCCGGCAGTATGATCAGCCAATAAACAGCGTACGGTTATGTTACATTTCTCTCTTCGTTAAAAATGAGGTCGGTAAAGGGCTACATATCATGAGCAATCGGGCTATATCCGTTTTGGCAATTATGTAGAGAAATAAGTAAGACCCTTTAGTGCTTTTGGTAATAAAACCATTGTTTTGCAAATTTTTTTGTAGAGTCCATCGAAGCTTGAAAAAAATGTAGTCGTCACATTATGGAATAAGCATGCAAAGAGTCCCACTTATATTTCCTCCGCACAAATTCTCTTGGTTCTCTTCGCAAAAAATAGTAGGTCATTATTTTCCAGTTTCACGTCAATATCCATTAAAAAATGAGGCTTCCCACTTCTCATTACTGAAGTATGTCTTTACGCTTGGAATTTGATTTTGAGGTAACACAAATTTGAGCAGATTATATGCAGCTCTTTATCTGTTTATGACTTAGCGTTTCTAAACTTATTTTCTATCGGTTTCTACAAAATTAATTTAAAGCCTCGCTTTGGGTAACCCATGTTGGTATAGGATCCAATAACTGATGTAAATGGTCTTAGGTTTTTACCATTTAAACTATTTTTCAATTTAAAACGTGTTTCAGTTCTTTCTAAAGTAAAATTCAAGAGTAATGAATGATAAAATATCTCTTTTCTTGCATAGCCATTTCATTTTAATTCTAATGTATTATTTTCCTATCTAATATAATGTCCGCCATGTTTCAGCAACAGCAACTCGTAAGCACAAGTTATCAGGAATTGTCACAAGTCGTTGATGTCTGTTATCAGTTTAACTCTTGCATAATACTTTTGTATTTCACTGACGAATGTTTTCAGTTCATTCTAAGATAACTTACTCAAATAGTCATGTGCTAGAATGATACATATGTATAACGTGTTATAGCTTCAGCTCAATTTCAGTGCCATATGTTTTTTATGATCGATTACTTTTATATTTTCTCTAACCTCACTGGCTGTCAGTTATGAATTGTCACTTCTCCAGTAAGTATTTGGTTGCGAATTATAGCTCTTTAGTCAATTATATTAGTTCTCAATATTGTGTTCATTTCATTTTTTGAATTCAGCTATTTTATCATATTTACTTGACTGTGTCAAAGTAAAACTACCTGATTACTTTCATTTTGTTTTATATAATTTTATTCTTGCTCAAATTGATCAATTCTATCTAGGGTTATAAAATAGTTCGTATGTGTGCGCATTATTTGCATACGAGTTTTTCATTAAAATGGCTTTGTGTGGGCAGGTACACGAGGAGATCTCCATCATGAACTCTCTGAGACACCCCATGTTGCTGCAGCTCGCTGCTGCCTTCGAGAGGCAGAGGGACATGGTCATGGTCATGGAATAGTAAGTGGCTAGCGCTCGTGACAGCACACAAGAAACTAAATTAAATTTTTATGCAGCAATTTCAACAGCATCGCACATTATTATGCAAAGCAAAGATGTAATAAATAAGGTATTTATAATTGAAAGAATCACTGTCGCCACCAGCTTGGTCGACTGGTGAGCGAACTCGCTTGCGATGCAAGAAGACCCGGGTTCGAGGTCCGCTGCCGCGGTGGTCAGTTTGTGTATGACCATCGCTTGGCTAGAATTACAGCATGGGACTTGGGTTTCAACCCAAGAATGGGCCAAAATCGCCTCATTTTTTAATCGCCTCATTTTTTAATCGCCCATTTTTTAATCGCCTCATTTTTTAATCGCCTC
>VCRD01000369.1:176618-187337 GCA_006783055.1 Trinorchestia longiramus
CTATCGCCTCATTTTTTAATCGCCTCAATCGTTCCTATCGCCTCATTTTTTAATCGCCTCAATCGTTCCTATCGCCTCATTTTTTAATCGCCTCAATCGTTCCTATCGCCTCATTTTATTCTATTCTTTTCGATGTTACTATTTGTCACTTCGACAATACGACGGCATCAATGTGTGATTTGACAGCACGAATAACCAAAATACATCTCGATTTGGGGCTTAATCTCATTTTTCTGCTGAAGATTTTATAGATTTGCGCTCGAGAATCTAGATTTTGATGACATCAAGTAATGAACTTCTACTCAACCATCGACCACAGTCTTCATTTTATTACGATCATATCTGGCACGTGTTCCTTACAAGCGGTCATTTGTTCCAGTTTTGACTCGTTTAATGCAATAACCGCTTATTTATCAATTGATTAATTTCTAAATTGATAGTTACCTTTAAATTAACCCTCGATTTTGCATTAGCTTTTAATTTTAAAACGCCTCGTATTTTTCAATATGGCTCATATTTTTTAAGTGGCCTCTCATTTTTAAATTGGTTTCAATTTTAAAGTTGGCTTCAAAATAAAACTAACCGGTCTTCACTTTAATTTCATCTTCAAAAAGAAAAGAGAATTAACTAATAAATAATACGGAGATCAAGCGTGTGAACTTCACGTTCGAAAATAGGGCGTTTTCGTTCGCCACTGACCAGGGAATGGTGAGAGATGCATCGTCAAACAAGGCACGATTTTGAACTAAGTAGGTTAGTAGCTCATGTGTGTGGTAGTTTAAAAAGGTGATCGTTTTGGTGAGGAACCGCAATCAACGCAGTGTGTCTCGGTCCCTGATATAATTATATTAATCAAGTGTTCACTAAATTTTGAGTGCATATGCATATTTTATCATGGTCGTTGAATGTACACAGCAGTTGAACGGATAGCATTCACTGCCTGTATGATGGAGACCTGTATCTGAAAATATAGGGTAAAAGGTTGGATACTGTCTCTAAGTAAAGGATGATTTCATCTTAATTCGAATGCATGATCTAAGCTCAGGTAATTTGAATCTTTTGATATCGTCAGGTTGAATTAAACGTACGTTCATCAATGTGACCATCAATTACTGTTACCTTGTACGTGCTAGAACAATAATGGAGTAGTCGAATTTAAGTGCTTCGTTGTCCTGAGTTTTATAAATATTACGATAAATACTATTGTAGAATGGTTGATTGAGCTATTTTTGATTTATCTTTTTCTTCTCGACGCCCATCTAAATTATTATTTGTGGTACCCTCGTTCTAACTGAAGTATGTATGTCGATAGATGAGTGAATGAAGGTCAATTGCCTCGCTTAACCTGTTGATGACCTGCGTACCATGTGGCGAGTCAATTTACCATTCTACCAACTAAGCTTTTTATCAGAATAATATAGGAAAATGTCAGAGACGATCTCAGAATTCTGAATAAGTGTATTAAAGCTTGAATTTTATTTTTCAATTATAATTGTGTATATTTCTGATCAGTATCGCGGGCGGAGAGCTGTTCGAGCGCGTAGTGGCGGATGACTTCACGCTCACTGAGCGGGACGTGGTACTCTTCATGAGGCAGATCTGCGAGGGCGTCAAGTACATGCACAGCAACAACATCCTGCACCTTGACCTCAAGGTGGGTACCCCTCTTCATCCATACCATTTCTCACTCCATCAAAAACTCGTTCATCTCTCTTAGAATCGTTTAGACCTCTTTATCTCCCTGTTTTCTCTAATATTCTACTTTTACTTATCCTCAGCAGCTTTATATCCCGTACAACTATGTATTCACATCGTCTATATGCATCTTTTACACTTCTGTCTTCGCTACACTGGCAATGTGTCGAAGATGTCAACATGGAATTTATGGCATGGACGCGAAAATACATAAATAATACCTTTCAATACAAAATTTTCATCCACGAATACCAAGGATCCTATTGTAGACAAAACTGGAACTAGTGATAAACGGACAATCTCGCCTGCTCAGTCTGGAGCTGTAGTGTTTTTTATTTTAACCCACAAACATTGCAGGTTTTCAATTAGTGAGAGGAAGCAGGTTTTTTTTTTAACGCTCCCTCGTAACGACATGCAGACGTACTGAATAATTGATTGGTGATCTACCGTATTTATGACCGAAATGATGGGAAAAATCTTCTGTTATGTTAGTTTAAGTTACAGTAGACAATTTTCTATTAATTTCATCTTCACTAACATACACAAGATTTTCAAATTGCATGGAATACTTTCTCTTCAGTCTTGTCTCTTTTTTTGTGGAAACGTCAGTTGCTGCCTCCCTTCTAGCTAAAACTGTTTGTGTGAAGTGAGATATTCAAATTTGACGCTTTTATTTAGCTGCTTGAATACGTTCAGGCATTAAGTATTACGTACAAATTTTCTTGCTTATAGAGCGATATCTAATCTCTAAATCAGTGGTGGCCAACCTTTTAGCATATCATGCGCCACTTGCCCTATAATATAAGATCAGATGCGCCAATTTTATACAAAATCATGAGAGTACATGAGAGTATTAAACATATTAAAGAACATATTAAAGAACATATTAAAGAACATATTAAAGAACATATTAAAGAACATATTAAAGAACATATTAAACATATTAGTGGTGAACATATTAAAAAACATTAATTTATCCCCTCCAGCACAAAGGTAATGAGCCATCATTAATCGTTCAATGCGTTGCATGTGGTGCATGCGCCGCAGGTTGGCCATCACTGGTTTAGAGTCTTGAATAGAGTGTAGGCCTAAACCATTCGTTAATGAGATACTAAATGGTCAGGCTTATCAACTCTTATTGACCTGTACAAATATGAGTGTGGTCAACGACAATCTATTGCTCATCATCTGGGCTCCCGCATTCATTTCTCAATTATTTTACACGCTCATATAATAGCTCACTTCCCACGTGGTACATTTCATCCTAACATATATTAAGGCATCTTGCTCACAAATATTGCTTCCATTTGCAGCCCGAAAACATCCTTTGCGTGCGGAAAACCTCACACAAAATAAAGCTCATCGACTTCGGCCTCGCTCGCCGCTTCAATCCCGCTGAGCCATGCAGGGTCCTATTCGGTACCCCCGAGTTCATAGCGCCTGAAATTATCAATTATGAACCTATCTCTTTCGCATCCGACATGTGGTCTGTCGGCGTGATTTGTTACGTTCTGTGAGTATTTTTTACCTTATGAGTAGTTTGTACGTTCTAGGAGTATTTTACGTTTTATGAATATTTTTAACGTTCTAGTAGTATTTCTTATGTTACAGTGTGCTAGTATTTGCTATGATCTCTGATTATTTTTTGGTACGTTCCGTATTTGTTGTTCTCTGTGAGTATTTCTTACTTTCTCTGAGTATTTCCAAGTTTTTATTCCCTACCTTCATTCAGTTCTCCTTGTCACTATTACTTCCTCTGCTCGGAAACAGTTGGTGTAGTAGAGGGGAAAAATAGAAAAATTTAGCTCTTCCATTATACCATCAATGTTGTGTAATACTTTTAAAACACTACAAGAAACAAAGATAGAGAATGAATGCGACAAAAATGCATCTCTGTTTAGTTCCATTGAATTTTTCATACCGATATTTCTATCTTTCTAGCAAGACTTGCTAAATGGTTGTGCGTGCTTTTTTTGGTCAATTATTTTTGTGCCCTTTTTATTATTTATTTGTTGTTATTACAGTGGTTAATTTGAAAAAAAATGCTTTTATATTATTTGGTAGAAACGATCGTGTTATTTGCTATTTGACAGGATCTGAATGAAAGCAGTGTATGTATACACAAGTTTTCGCATACTAGAGGTCAATGTTTTTAACGCGCAGAAAATGAATCGTCTAAAATACACTAAAAGCCGAATGTTTTTGTCGACTGTCGCCAACTGGTTGCGACCGGAGGAAATACTATTTTTGGAAAACATCGATAAAATTTTGTCATGCTATGTAAGTTGAACGCCACTTGTGTTTTCCCGTTTTTGTAAATTCTGTTGTATGATACATTGAGCCTATTTTGAATCGTAACCTTTAATTCTTTAGCGGCAGATTTTATTCCTGTCATTTAATAAGTTGTATTTTTAATCTTCAAACAAACTTTATTTCGTCTTCGATAAATTCTTATACAGTTTTTGTACTTTCTCCATTTGTATTTCTGACTGGCTTATTAGAAGATCTGGCTCATAGCCTCAATGTATCTCTAACTTAAGTGTACTCCTGGCCTTCAAAATCAGGAACGTGCAAAATACGGCCCTGCTTCTTCGTTTCACACAGTGTCTAGTATATTATTTGTTTCTTTGAAAAATGTAACTGATTTGTTCATACTGTTTCCTCTAGTTTGTCTGGCTTGTCCCCGTTCATGGGTGACAACGACGCCGAGACTTTCGCCAACATCACTCGAGCAGAATTCGACTTCGACGACGACGCTTTCCACCCCATCAGTGACCTTGCCAAAGGCTTCATCACTTCTCTACTTGTCAATAGGAAGGAGTAAGTACAGCGTAGGTTTTTACTGAACTAACACTTTGTGCTCCTTCGAGGATTTATGGCTACAATGGAGCTAGCTAAGTTAGTTATTGTATCCTAGTTCTGAAGATTCCCCGATTTTGAGGAATCTACAGCGTCTAATATTTTCCCACTGTAATTAGCGAAGATCCCTTGAAATTTTTTAATTAGTCTTCAAGATTCCAAAATTAATTTAATTTACATTAGTTAACAAAACTTTAATTTATTACTTTCGTCGTAGTTAGTTATATCCATAAAATCCTGAAATCGATTATCATAATTATTGCCTGCATTATATAAAGTTACCAAGACATTGGGTTTTTTCACAGTCTTCGCATTTTCTCCGAGATTTGAAATTTGACAGCATTGAAACGAAATATTTTAATGCTCCTTTTCATACCATTTTCTAGGTGTAAGTTTAATTAGGCTTCCTTAATTGATACGCAACAATTTCATTACGTATAAGCATATTCTCTAGAACTCCCTGCCTCCTTAAAATGCTCTACAATTCATGTGTGGCCGCAGCCTTGTTGTGAGTGGAAGTAGCCAGTTTTTCATCGTATACACTCAAGATTCGTCGTGCTATCAGTGAATTTAATGAAAAATTTTCAATTCTACTGCTAGCTGTAATACTCTAATGAAATAAATCGCTAAATGTGATAGAATTTGATGTTTGCACTACACATTTGCTCACTATGAAACATACGTCTATCTTTTTTGCTTGAAAGTTGTTCATAGTCGCTTCTTATATAGAAATAGTAGAACAGCCTACTAAATTGTTTCTAAAAGAATCCTGTGGGAATACAAATGAAGGTAACCTTTTTATTATATAAGTATTGTACAATAGTTAATAGTTTAGTACTATCAGAAGGTGGACGAGGGACACAGGTCTTAAAACATAACTTTTTTCATATTTCACTGATGAAGTGTAAAGTCACTGATGATATTAAATCTACGGTTGTGTGTAATAACTATATTTGCTTTAACACTGAGCTCTCTTCTCTTTAGGCAACGATTACAAATAACTGTTGCTAGAGGAGCGATTGAGTGTAACAATTAAAATATTGTATTTCATCAGTGACTGGGAGCGTCATAACAAAAGCATTTTGAAGAGTATTAAGAATGTTTGCCTGTAACAGGGACCGCCTGACTTCAGATGATTGTCTACAACATCCGTGGCTCACCAAGACGGAAGGTGCAATGTATGACCGCGTCATACCGACGGATAAGCTCAAGAAATTCATCATCCGCCGCAAGTGGCAGGTATGTATTTCAGCTTACATTTTTGTTCCAAGTTCAACTCTAAATTATTGGCACGAAATCCTAGGAAAATGTCAACATAGCTGTTATGAGCTATATTCTGCACATTAATAATTCCATGAGAATAATGTGAAGCAATTTTATCCTTCGAGTGAATGATTTGAAATTACTCTGTGAATATGACACATAATCTTGATTATAGAAGTTATAAATGCATCAAGAAATATTTAAAAGAAAATTATTTCATTGCTAGTTCTAATTATTTTGGAATAATATTTACGGATGCCAAAATTTCAAAAAACACAAATTTCGCAAAGTGCAATATATTTTCCAACGCACACTTGAAGTACTGTATTCTGAACCCGATTTGCTCCTGTCGATTTTGCGGAAAGTTTCATCGACTTCGTTGTGCAACGCCTGCCGCATCAGGGTTTCAAGTTAAACTTAATTCTGTAGTCTGTTGAGGATCTCATGATACGTATTTTGGAAGTCATGTACGATTAGTATTGAATTCAATATTTAAGATTTAACATTACGTGTTCAGGATTCATGGATTTAAATCTTGTAATATACATGTAACTTCTTTAAATTTACCTCAGACTTGCACTACTCATAACTTATGACCTGGCCATTGCATATTGCTTTCTAACTTATAACTAGATTTTAACATGTTGGACAACTCTAAAATGATTTGTTTGTCTTATTATTTTTCAATTATGTACCACTTAAGAATGGTAGAGGGCCATAGAAACTTTTGATGTCAAATATTATAGCTGCATTGGCGTTTATTTGACATCTGTACTTATTTTCGATGATTCAGTACAAAATATTCAGGATTTAATTTCAAAAACTTAATTATTAAATATCGAAAGTTTCGAAATTTATGTAAAGTGTGAATATATGCTCAAATTCTGCTGGATACTTCCATATTATTAAGTTATATTTAATTTAAACTCAAATACGTCGTACTAGGTAATAGACCTAAATTACCTAACTGTTTGTACTAGGTAATATTTGTCTTACTATTATCATAATTTGTCATTTTTCGAGCGTGGAAACACATGGCCCATAATATAGTATTCCTAACTTCAGCGCTCTTAGTTCAGCTAGAGTATATTGAGCAAATAATCCGAAAGAAATATATTTATTTTTTCATGTTTTCCCTTTTGCCCAAGTATTAAGTACTTAGCATAAGTTTTCATGCGTGTTAATTTTCTTAATTTTGTGGGAAGAAATTATTTTTGGACTGTTCCTTACTCTACCCACAAATAATTCTCCTACCTAAGAGCTTACTTTTCTAATCTATTCTAATTTGTGTGTTGCTTTACTCGAGTAGATGTTCTAATCGTCACTGTTTCTTGTGTTGTAGTTGTATTTCCTATTATGTTGTTCATGTATTGTTGTCATCCATCATGAAGTAAACCCTCCGTAATATGATTGAAAACCACGAATAAAATGGTGGTCAAAATTTCGTAAGACGGCTAAAAAAATCACTTTAGCCGTCACTCACTTTTTTTCGGTATAAGAGACAAACGTCATTTCACTCGTTAAAATTTAGTATCAAAGTTGGGAATTTATTAATGATTCGTGTTTTTTGACGACAATTCCAATTTAAACATACAAAGCACTTCCTGCCGTTTTCTTCTGAAGGTGGCTTAAGGTAATGGAATATGTGCATTGGATTCAGGATATCGTAATTATATCGCGTATTCAAAGTTGTCTTATGTCGTTCCGCAAGAACTGATCAGCGATGTAACTCGAGGATCCTCTGAGCTTTTTCACTGTTCAATCAATTTTGTTATTTAAAAAATTATTCAATTAAAATAGTATTGATGATTTATTCATAAATTTTTTGTTTTTCTACCTTGTTTAGTTAATTTGCCCCGGTTTTGACAATTGTAATTTTTACTTGTTTGTTCCTTTTCAATTGTTAACGGTGCAGAATGGAACTGCGGACAGCTTACCATCTTAGATCGCCTCCTTACCCTAGATGAAATCCGATTGGCTCTATACCATTTCATTCTATGTTTCAACACCGTTCCTTTTTTGTCATTTTAGAAAACTGGTAATGCGATTCGTGCTCTGGGACGCATGGCCAGCTTAACTAACCGCCGCAACTCTCGCTCCTCATCCCCAACCTGCCTATCCCCCCTGCCGGAGCAGCAGCCCTACTCCCCAACCTCCTCAGCCTTCCCTCTCTTCAACGGCGACAAGAAAGCGTGTCCGAGCGTGCGCGGTAACAGCGTAGTTAGCGAGCGCAGTGACTCGGGCATCAGTGAGTGTTCTATCACAGTAGACGAGGTGCTCAGCAATGCCAGCAATATTCTCAAGGGCGTTTCCTCGAGGTCCTCACTAACCAATGGCACACCTCCTGCAGGCAATGACACACCCACTAAGGATTCAACAAAAAGGATAGAGTGGCAGTCGTCCGTCGACTCTGGTGTCAGCGACATTCTCCTAAACCCTCACGCCAAAGCTCCTACCCGCCGCAAAATTTCTCAGGAGTCGCTCCTGGATCCCGCATCTGCTCCTGGGGCCGTAAGCTCTCACTCCAGAGTTTAAGCTCGATTATGACATCTATTTGTCTCTTCTATCCCTTCGAACCAAGTATGCCTTTTTCCGATTCGATCGACAGTTAGTATGGTTTGTAGGGTTAACCTCTTGCGAATACATAGTTCTTTTATTTGTTCGACCTTAGTTTAGTGATGAATTGCACTGCTTATTTGGAAGTAAAGCGATTTTTATTTCCTGCTAATGAATTTCATGAATCTTCTTTACCAGGATATTTGAGGCTACATTGAGCATTTTCGAAGTATGGGTAAGAATTTCAGTGATAATGGCCTTGCCTTTTGCTTTTAGTCACTTCGTGGACATGTAAAAAATTAGTATAAGATAACCACGTACGGAAATGCCTAATTATAGATCATTATAGTTTCAAAAGAGTATGATATTATAATATATCTTGCGTGAATGATCATTATTCAGTCATATAGAAAAGAATTGAATTTATTCAGTTCGCGTATAATGTAGAAGCAGTGTTTCCAGTACGGAATTGGCATTCGATGTATAGCCCATGCTGATTCTGTTTCAGCGAACGCTGAAGATACTAATTTTGTTTTAATACTATTTTTGACTCCTTCAAGCCGTTCTTGTAATTTCCTTTGAGATGCTATAGCTCTAATTTTCTGTAATTAGCATAACTATATCAAGTGCCTGTCTCAACCAACCTTCCTTGTTAATCAAATAAATGTTCAATTGCCTTACTTAGCTTCACTTACCCAACTTACCATACACTTTTATCGTCAGTTCAGTAGAGAATCCAAAGTCGGAAATCGACTAGCATCCCGTTCCGTGAGAAACCACATTAGAAATAAAAACCTCGGTGAATTCTCAATTGCATTCGTGCGTAAATCACGAAAAACGAATCTGTTTTTCCACAACTGTCTTTGATTTTTTGCTAGCGAATCTCAAACTTTGGTTGGTAAAAAGTACGGTGTGGTAAACTGAAAAATGTTCCATTTCTGATTGTTTTAAAAGGAAATCTATGATCTAACGTGTTTGCTAATGCACTTCTGATCACTTTCTTTGTAAATAAACGGAAAATTTTTTCAACAAATTTTTGGAAAAAAATTAGGAGTATAACACTGATGGCACACCTTAAGTATCTATACCCTTACGTTTTTTCGAAAGATAAAAAACATCATTTGATTTGCACAGAAACATCAGAAGTGCATTAGGAAACACGTTAGATCATTGATTTCCGTTTAACATAAAGCAAAACGATTCAAAAACATAACCAAAGTTTCTGGCAGTGAAACCGAGGATCCTACTCACATTTTTGACGCTTTTTTCTACTTGCTTGTCCTGCTTGAGATTTTCAGTGATAATGATACCAAGATTTCTTTGTTGCTGTACTGCTTCAATAGATGTGTCGTTCATCGTGTATTGAGGCCAGATTGGTCGACTGGTGAGCGTACCGGTTTGCTATGCGGGAAGGCTCGGGTTGATACCTGTAGCTGCCATGTTCTCTTTGCCTAAGATCATTGGCAGCTTGAAATGTCCAGTAGCTGAACGCTTGGTGTAAGCCACACCTCCACCACGCTCATTAACACGCCCCTACGAGCCTCCACTTTCAAGTTGTAGCACAAAGGAGGGGATCTCGCTTAAAGCATCACTACTGCTCTTAAGATCTTATCGATAAACACTATCGCTACTTATAAGATGTTAACATTAAGACTTTAAAAATCAATGTACATGCACTGTATATTCTATTGGAAATAAAGTTCATTTATTTATTTCCCGTGAAAATTCCACGGATGAAAAGAGATAATATTAAGGTTTTTTGAACCATAATTGCGTAATGAGATTGGTTAGATTTGACTAATTTGAAATTATTATAGACAAATTTATCAAGATTTACGACAAATTATCGTGTTTTAAATTAATATTTTTCATAGATATATAAAGAACTTTCATTCTATATCTTATTCAGCTATAGCATGGCCTAAATAGTACGCATTGAAATTCCACGGTTTGAAAGTGATAAAATTAAGGATCTATAAAATAAAACACATTTTCAGTTTTCCGCGTGGTGCTATCAGAACTTGAACATTTTTCATGAACAAGTACACAACTTCCATTCTATATCTTATCTACCGATAACATAGCCGAATAAAAGAAAAAAGCTAATTACGGAAAAATTGACGGATTTTATAGTGATCTGGCGTTTTTGGCATCCACGATACGGACTCTCTACCAAGCACTTCCAACGTCAACATCTGACTTCAGATCGTGACGCGATGGTGGAAACACGTAATTAGTGAGGTGCTGCAGAATAGGGTAGGGCGTTTGGCATTAGGTGCTCCGAAATGGACGGCTGCAGAAGCTCTTAGAGGGGACCTAGGGTGGAGTCTGTTTTCTGAAAGAATG
>VCRD01000369.1:198927-215069 GCA_006783055.1 Trinorchestia longiramus
TGATTTTCAGAATTCTTAACATTTTTCTGTCACCCCTTCATTACCCCCGAAAAATTGCTAAATTACCCCCAGGGGGTAATTTACCCCCAGGTTGAGAACCAATGCTCTAAGAGGTCTTTACAAGAATTTTTTTGTATTTTATTTATAGTTTTTGTTCCCTAGTAATGACATTTTAGTGAATCTTTTTCAAACTCGGAAACCTCAGTTAAATTAGATTTTACTTATTCACTCAATGGTTTTTTATCGATGGAAACTCTCGTGTCTCATATAGTGTTATCAATGAAGATCTTTGAATGATGCTCTAAAAATGTCTCAAATTTATATTGTACTTCACCACATTTCATGCTATACAACATAGCTGTACAGCATAATTTTAGTCACAGAATATTTTAAACAATAACATAATGTGAGGTACAGAATATTATAAACAATAGCATTATGTAATTTACAGCATAAAGCTATCAGAAACAGTATGTTGACTTAAGACATAGCATGAAACAGTACTGTACTATAATGGTTTAGATTGCATTAGCAGTTATTTTTAGGAACAAAGTGTGTAATAGCACTTTTCATAAAAAATATCAACTCGGCTTTATATATGTTCCA
Organism: Trinorchestia longiramus; assembly: GCA_006783055.1. Classification (NCBI taxonomy): domain Eukaryota; kingdom Metazoa; phylum Arthropoda; class Malacostraca; order Amphipoda; family Talitridae; genus Trinorchestia; species Trinorchestia longiramus. The sequence continues at coordinate 199,534 of VCRD01000369.1, forward strand.
AATTTATAATTTATTATGATTGTAACTTTTCATGTGCTTCATGTTTAGTGATCACAATCATTTACTGAATCAGATGATGTTTCTTAATTGTGAAACATTGTGCTCAAGACTTGTAATAGAATTGAGCTTAGTGTTGAGTGTGTTGTGTGACACCACCCCTAGCAAGAGAGATGAAATATCATCAGGGGCAGCCAGTAAACTAACAATGGAGTACAAAACAGACTGCTCCAGGCTCATGCCAGGCCAGTTTCTGTGCCTGGATCTCAACATTGATCCAGTGACCCAGCAACCCAAAAACTGCCACCCAGAGCTGCACTATGCCAACATCACCTGCCAGAGCGCTCCAGGCATAATCTGCAATGAAACAGGAAACTCTACCTTCACCAGCACCACTCCTTGTTGGTCAGTCATGGTGTTTGTAGTGTATTGTAATTAACATTAGTTACGATGCTGCCCATATTGCCTGCTTTGAACTGCTTTAGAAGAACTGTTTCTGGCTAATTGAATGTTGCCAACATGTTAGTTCAGTTTTTAAGCATTGCAAAATTGTAACTAACTTTTTGGCCTGCCCTTTGTTGTAAATGTTTAGCAGTTTTGATGATTGAAAGCTCAATATTTTTTGTCAATAAACTTCTAATAAACTATATCTATTGTATTCATAGCAGTATTATCATTTGCTTGATGTAACAATATTATTGGCCTATAAACTGCTAAAAAATAACACTATTTTTGTGTGTTTTATGAACTGAGCCAGTTCAGGTATACATACCATAGAAATACAGGGTGTCTCAAAAAAATGTACTCACCCTTTAACCGTTGCTAACATGCTGTCTTCTTTGTGTTGCAGGTATGAGGTTCGAACCTTTGCGAACATGATTCTTTAATCACATTTAATCATGTTCGCAAAGGTTCGAACCTCACACCTGCAACACAAAGAAGACAGCATGTTAGCAACGGTTAAAGGGTGAGTACATTTTTTTGAGACACCCTGTATATCAAAATTTCAACCATAGCTTTGCAGGCTACTCACAGTTAAGCAACACATGTAATGATGTAATTTTTACATTAAGGATGAACAACTGAAGGACTTCATTTACTTCTAAGTGAAGTAAATCGCATTTTATGTTGATGCAACGTAAACCAGCTTCTATAGTTAGTATGAAAATGTTACATGGAATCCATTATTCGAAAAGGCTGTATTTTCCTGTTCATCTGAATCTCATAAATTCTGTATCACATTAGTTAAAAATTTCAGTATTTGGTATGAATTATATTCGGACGATTTCGATTCCCCATTTTATTGGGATGCTATCAGCACATATATTACATACATACGAAGGACCCAAATTAAATTAACTCTGAGTATTGTTTTCTTGCCTGTATTTCGGTGTTTCCCAACCTGTTCGGTGTTTCCCCTATAACTCGTCCATTTTTAATTATTTATGAATTACCTGATACATACATTTGTGTGTTTTTGTTAGGGAATAGCGTTACATTATAAACGAGTTTTTGAAGTACTAAGGAACACATAGTTATTTGAAGGAATGGGAGCATGTATAGATTATTAGTTCCAAATTGGGTCGACGTAGGTCACCAGAGCCGGTAAAGGTTGGGAACCACTGTTGTATTTTGTGCTATCGTCATAAATTTCAGCCTTTCCACGCTGGTAATAATAGTTTGATGTTTTATCCAGCACATTGAAGATGGGGTCTATAAGTTCTTAATAAGTATAACATTCATTTCCATTTCATTTTAAAGTAATTATCAGAGTATTTGTAGCCATGGAAATACAGAGTTTATGTAGCAAGTAGTATAGTCACTTAACATTGATTGTCAAATTTAAGTCCTCAATTATACGTTCCAACCACCAGCTAATACGAGACTTGAAACTGGCTCACTCAATAAACTGGATCTAAACCTGTGTAGTAATCTGATACGAACTAGTTGATCAGATTAATATCTATATAAATAATAGAAATATTAAAAACATTACAAACAAAATGACCTAATAAAATTAACCCCATTTTACTGCAGCCCGACCAATGGCCATAACTTCGAAACAGCTCTTCTGCTCTCCATATTCCTGGGAATGTTTGGCCTGGACCGCTTCTACCTGGGCTACCCTGCCATAGGGCTGGCAAAGCTCAGCACGTTGGGCTTCTTTTTCCTGGGCCAGTTGATCGACGTAGTGCTGATCGCCACCCAAACCATCGGGCCGGCGGACGGCTCTCATTACGTCATCAGCTACTACGGAGCAGCCATCAACGTCTTGTCGCGTGACAACGACACTTTCCTCATGCCCCAGTCCGACTGGCTCGTCACCACCTGATGATCTGCGCCGCACAGGTGGTTTGTAATTTTGTACAGATCTGTAGTGTTAAAACTCTTCAACTGGGCTACAAGACAAAAAACCGAATATCTATGAATAAATATATTTTTCTGAAGTCCAACTGGTTCATGTCTATCTAAACTGTAGCCTTGTTAGATCTGTTGTGTTGTATTGTTGGATATTTTATCAACAATGGTTATTGTGGGTACTGTGGCGTAATTAATTTTTATACTGTTTCGTGTTGTATATATTGAGACAGCTCTCGCTAATATCAGCATCTTGGGTCTACTGTATAGTTGTTTTTCTGGATGAACACCTGATGTACATGAAGTGCTAGTTTCATTTTGCAGCGACACTTGGAAATACTTTAATCTTGTTCCTGTTTTGTTGATCGCAAGTTTAACTTACGGAAACCAGTATCTTTGAACTCGATTTGCAGCTCAAAACTTTGTGTTGACCATGTTGCATGTGGCTGCTGTGCATTATGCTGTATATTATTTTACAAACTCTACCAAAGGCAGGATCAAGCGATGGTTTTCTACCACCGTAACCATCATCATCTTCTTACCACCAACACTCAAAGGCAAGTCAATACCTATGACCTCTTAAAGCTGGTTGGTGTGGTCTGCATTCTAGTTATAAGGATCTCATGAAAATATTTATTTTACTGTTACAGTGTGTGTACGTTTTCGTTTGTGTAAAGCAAAAATCGTGATGAAGCAAGTGTGAGTCTGTACAGATGTATAATATATATGTAGTGCATATGTTTTCATGAACTAGCCGTATGATGTTCGTAGTGAAGAACGTAGAAATGTTTACGAATTTTATGCAGTGAAATGTAGAAAAATACGTTGTATTTTTTAAACGTCGAGTTACAAAAGTAAACGCAGAATGAAGTGAGGTTCAATTCGCTGATCAAAAAGAAAAATTAGAGTATACAGTTGCGGCCAAAACTAAGGGACAATACACACGAATCTTAATATCGTTTTAAGTTTTCATTGTATAAATGTGCAATCTTCACATGTTTTAGTACTCAAGCTACCCAATGACATACTAAATTTTTAAAGAGTTTGGGAGGATACAGAAAAAGTTATAGAATTGATTAGTTTTATTTCGCAAATTACAGTGGTCAAAACTAAGGGACATTTTCAGAAAAATTGCAGGTTAGTAAACAAAAACAACAAAAAAATGCAGTCTGTCGCTTTAATCTAATATTTAGTGAACAAGCCTTTATTTTTTTACAACAGCAGCACATCTGCGACCACAAGATTGAGTGAGTCTTTGCCATTCTTCGACCGTTATTTTGGCCCACTCCTCTTGCAGTTTCACCCATCAGTCTTCTGTGTTGGTCGGATTTCTGGCCATTACTTTAACTCCGAGAGTCATCTAAAGGTTCTCAATTGGGTTCAAGTCAGGACTTTGTGCAGGCCAGTCCATTACAGCAAAGTCTTGCTGTTCAAGAAAATTCATGACAACCTTAGCCTTGTGATATGGGGGCATTATCTTGCATGAACACAGCATTTTCTGTTCCCGAATTTGCAATAGCCAGGCACAACATGATCTTTTATAATGTTTTTGTAAATGGCTGCATTCACACGAACGTTCAAGCGGATAAGAGCTGTTGTACCTTTGCTTGAGATCATGCCGAACACTATGACGCTTCCACCACCAAACTTGACCGTTTTCTTAGTACACATGCGATTTAAATTTTCCCCTGTACGCCTCCTCACATACTTATTCCCGTCATTACCAAACAGATTAAATTTACTTTCGTCGCTGAAAAAGACTTTTTCCCAATTTTCGGAGGTCCAGATGACATGCTTGTTTGCAAAATCTAATCTTGCTTTTTTATTCTTTTTACTAATTAGGGGTTTCTTCAATGGACTTTGTGCGAACAGACCTATTTCTTCTAAACGTCTTGAGACTGTTTTCCTACTTACTTTTACATCGTTGGTTTCACATACTTTTCTTGAAATTCCTGCTGCAGTCTCAGAACGATTTTTCAATGCGACACGCTGAATGATCCTGCCTTCTCGATTTGACGTAATTCGCTGTCTTCCGGTTTTACGTGCAGTTGGTATGTGGCCCAAATCACTGTAGAGTTTTAATATTCTTCCAACAACACTCTTTGAGCGTTTAACTTTCACAGCAATCTCTCTAACACTGACATTTTTCTTGTGCAATATAACAACATTTTGCTTAAGAGTTTGATTTACTTTTTGTCATTTAGCCATGTTGATTAATGATGCAATGTTTACAAATAACAGTAAAAATCTTTTTCTTTGTATGAAAATTACAGAAAGTCACTGTCTGCAATATTTTGTTGTTTTTTCAGTTTTCTGAAAATGTCCCTTAGTTTTGACCTCTGTAATTTGCGAAATAAAACTAATTAATTCTATAACTTTTTCTGTATCTTCCCTAACTCTTTAAAAATTTAGCGTCATTGGGTGGCTTGAGCACTAAAACATGTGAAGATTGCACATTTATACAATGAAAACTTGAAAAGATATTAAGATTCGTGTATATTGTCCCTTAGTTTTGGCCGCTACTGTATATTCTGAAGTTTTTTTCCGATTGAAACGTAAAAACTGAAAAGATTTAGAGGTATTATAACGGAATCTTTTCTTGACTTTTAGCTTGGATAATATTGTTTGGCATGCATTGAGAATGTATCAATTTATAGAAACAAATTTCAGACATCCGTGTGGAATTAAGTTGCTCTTTCTAGCGTGAGCTCTTGTTTTGGATCATTATGAATTATCTCAATGGCGCTTCACGGAAACTTCTTTAGTGGATTATTGACGTGTGGCTAAAAGCTTATTAAGATGAAATTTCATTCTAACGCCGAATTTGCCGTATATCATTAGAAATCTAAACTATTGAGTTTAATTCTACTGTCTATTTTCGCAATCTTGTTTAACATTTAATAACATAGGTTAAGTCCCCAGATGGAAATGAAGCTTAATATTATTGAATAAATATTGTATTTCAGAGAATTTCATACTTTGATAGACATTTATTACGAAAATAGGAACTGACTTGGTTGCACTCGTGATGGCAATGGTTTCCATGAAACATCATCTATTTTTTAGATGGACATCGGTAGAAATTAGGACGAAAGCTACGAAGGCAATTTGATATCTAATAGTGAAGTGTCATGACACATTTATAATAGCGAAGTGCAATAACATTCTGCAACAGTCAACCAGACTTTATCATCCCGTAACTTTCGTTGTGGCCTAGTTGGGAAGGTTTTGATTCCGAGTAGATTTCTGTGCGAGTTAGTTTCATCTTTCAACTCCGAGATCTGTTGGTTAAGTTCAACATTGATGTCCTATCGCTGAAGAATGTTAAAACATCCGTTTGTTAAATTTCAAAACTGAATAAATTCTGCTGCATCAAAAATTAATCGAAATGAATGAACGCGTTGCTCCTATCAACAATTAAGCAATCTTTGCAGGTTCTCATTTATTAATTCTAGCTTTACATTTTATGACAATATTCGTTACTAGTATAAAAAGGTTCGCTAATGATCATTTATTTTCAGTTCTAATTTGTACTCGCTCTGGAGTAAAACGTAAAACATTACTTTAGACTCTCCATATCTTATTAATGCATTGGGATCACGTTCAAATTTGAGTGATGCGTTAAACCACGCCTGACAAACACCTAGAATGTTTTAATTATATTCGTGTGCAATTTTTGGTTTAGCAGTATGCGCGTGAGAGGCAGTATATATGGCTGGATATCTGTGCTAACATTGCGGTAGCGAGAGGTACCGTTGATAGACAAAGAATCAAGGTAGAAGGACGAGGCATTAGTGCGAGTGCTGAGAACTAACCATCAATGCACGCGCTGAACAAGTTGTCTATTGTCCAATATTTCGAACAGTTTTTCGACTAGTTTAAAATAGATTGAAGAGCCGCAGAGCAAACACATTACATTGGAGTAAATTTTGAGTTCCGACCACAACTCGTCGTTAGGAACATACATAGGACAAACTTAAAAGAAGTTTATTATTGTGCAAAGGACAGAATACAAGACGAGCTTATTTCGAGTTAGTGCTACTTTCTAAAAAAATTATAAAACATACTTTTCTACGCTGCAAATGTAGGAATAACCTAACGAAACACACTTCTTTCTTCTGTTCAAGGCCTTCCGCGCAAAATCATAAATGAAAATCTCAGTTTCCTGTTGCAAGGTTATTAATGTACCTCAGCCTATCATAACAACTTTGCCCCTTCTTTTTGTTCTAATACCGTATTTCGAAGTTAAATCTCCTATAATAGCCCACACGCTCCTTCTTCGAGTGGCTTATCAGTAACGAATAAGGAAAAATAAAATATATTTAGGAAGTTGTATGACTAATCTAAGAAATAAAGTAAACGGTAGAGAAGAAACCTCAACTTAAACTCTCCGACTAAGAACAATTTAAAAACATGTACAATATATATAGCAAAACCTAGCCATCATCTTTTTGAAGCATGTAAGGATTGGTATGCTATCTAAAATCAAGAACACCGTCTTGTTTTTCATACGAGATATTGGAAGACTCAGAAAATTTGTCACTAAAACCACATTCGATAAGTAAACCAGTAAATAGAATCACAATTGAAACATTCAATGCCGATTATGAAGTTTCACGAAAGAAGAAAGTACCCACTAATTACCATGAGAAATAGAAAAAACGTACTTACCTTAAGAACAGTAAGACCAGAAGGAAGCACACATGATGACACGATCAAAACGTCTACACAGCTCAGCTGGATGAGACAGGTGTAAGCCATATATGCTCGTCCTCAGAGTCAGCAATAATTCATGTACAATATTCGTTATTTTCGCCCTCTTTGTTTTACAGATTACTTCCACTTATGCACTTTGATTCAAAATTGAACTCTCACAATATCCTGAATTTATCAATTCACTTCACAAAACGCTCTTTACTAACGGAGCCATTCATGAGGACAAGAGCTCACCTTATGAACTGAACGGACAACAATCGCCCAAGTCGCGTAAGCTAAAGTCTAAACCACCAAGGCGTTCTGCTTCTGACAACTTCATGAAGCCCGTCAGAAATGATCAGAAGAGATTGAGTGTATGTAATTGTACGTACGGCAACTCATCTTGCAGTGCAATTTACTCCATTGAGTTAGTGAGATGATCCAGCAACCCATGAAGCTGTTTGTTCTCAGCCTGCTCCTTGTTGACGGTGTCCTGTAGAGAGGCAATGCGCAGCTCGGCGCGCTTTAGCATCACAGCCATTTTATTCTTTTCTTGCTCGTGCTTCTGCCGTTCCTCACTAGCTTCCTGCTCAGCCCTGAAAACAAACAAAAGAGAAACATTTCTTTATGACATTTGTTATCAATGGAAGTCAAATAGAACGTAGTTAGGAGTATCTATCCATTCAAAAATGTATTTAATCGTCTAATTAGCAAGTAGAGGAAAATTATAAAGACGAGAAACAAATGTGTGAGCCGTGTGATAAACGTGTGAAACCTCTACGATTGTACACTTTTTTAACTGAAAGAATTGCATTCTTGAACGATCAATTTCTAAGTCATTGGTCACATATTAGAACCGATGCCATTAGACAAGACGAGCATAGAGATAAACAAGAAGCATAACAAGACAACTTCAGGGAGCTAATACAGCCTCAAGAAATATCAACACCAGTAAAAAACAATCAACGTAAACGCCTCACTTTTTGAACTTTTCTTCGATGGTCTGGAGGAGTTCCTTGACCTGTTCGCCCTTATTTTTGAGCTTGTTCTGCAGCTCAGATACATGGATCGTGAGTTTGGACTCGTTCTCACGCAGCGTGGTGGTTATCTCACGCAGCCTCTGGTACTTTCTGCACAGTGAAATATTACTTTCAGAACTAATCTTAGTTTAACTGTTATTGGAGAAAAGGTATGGGATTCTCCAAAGAGGTCAATTTTACTTGGTTTCTATATATCATAGGGCAAATTTACGTAATATGAATAAAAAGTTAATTAGTAAATGGATATACAACTATTTATAAGTTCACTCCATAGATAGGTTACATGCGTCACGTACTGGATATGATCGAAATAAGTGGCCTCCAACTTCTGATACTCTTGCTGCATGCGCTCTGTTTCGGCATTCGCCCCCTCGATTTGAGCAGACAGTTTCTGCACAATATTATGAACATCAATTGTTACCACAAACTTTGAAAAATTCCGTACAGAAATTTTACCTTATTGCTAGCAATTACCAAAGCGACAAAAGTTGAAGACAGAGAAAAATAGTTTGGGTGCCAAGTGCATTGTTTTCAACAATCCCGTGGATGATGCTTGAGCGAGTGTCACCAGCCTCCTAATTATAATTGTAAGCACGGTTATAGATCAAACACACGCTACCAATAACAACAGTGAATATACATCTCATCAACGATAACGGAAACAAAATAAACTTTTACCACAAGTTCTCTTTTCTAACAAGTTATTAAACCAACCATAACGATGCAAGTGAACCAGCAATAAGATCTAAGTTTGCTTAAAATTTGTTTTCACATCATATATAATAAGAACGTCAAGAGTATACACGTGTATAATTATTTAGGAACTTAATCAGAGTAATACAAAAAGAAAACTACATACATACGCTGAACACATAGGCAAAGAATCACTAGAATGATTTCATAAAGAAACGCTATTGAAGGATGGCAGTGATGGTATTTTATTACAAGTTTGAAAGTAGACTTGAGAGTATATAGATGATTTAGAGATGTGGAAGAGGCACGTAAGAGGATGGGAAATATTTATCTGAGCATTGGGAGCATTCATAACAGCTTAAAATATATAAAAATAAAACACAAATGCTTTTTGTATATTTTCAACTATCGCAGAAATTCAGTAACGTAACTCCAGGGATGGAAGAGGGATGAATGAACTTAACTTTGTTCACGCACATCTTAAACGGAAGAACGGGGTTGTATGCAAAAATTGTAAAAGAATATTAAAATTACCTGCTGCTGCTGGAGCATCTGCTCCTCGTGCTCCTTTTCAAGTAAGCTTTTCTGATGCGCGATCTGCATTATCATCCACCGAACCTTCTTCAGCGTCATTCTGGAACACAAAAGTTCAACATAGCAATACTAGAAACAGTTCAAGCATATGGTAACGTATTTTTCTTGGTTATAACAATTAAAATTGTAATAACTTCAACGCTTTACAGGCACAAAATCCAACGTACGGTGCATTGCATGCGCGTGGCCAATATGCAGGCGGCATAACTTCATTTCTCAGGATCTATGTTGAAAGCTAGTGGCGAAGGGAATTGACATTTTAATTGAACGGAGTTAATTATCGCACAGGGTGGTCCAGGTTTCTGATCATTTCCTGGTTATAGTGCTTTTTATATCCATGCAGGGAATTTGTTTCAAAGTGATTTCCGGCAAGTGTGTAGCTCGAACGGCTGCTGCATCTGCCTTTTCGTTCTCCCTCACACCAACATGGCTGAGAACCCAGCAAAATGTAATGCATTTCTCACTCTCAGTCACACAGGTGTGTGGCTGAAGATAGGGGGTGTTGTGGTTTATACTTAAGGATACCCTAGAGTGCATTGCAACAGTGAGACACAATGGTCACGAACTCCGTAGGGGCAGATCGACAAGCAACAAGAGCCACCAATATGGCGTAGAGCTCCAGTATAGCTGGATGAGGCTCGGGGGGCCTTTTTCACCACGATGGTATCTCTCTGTATCACTTAAAAACCTGTGCCATATTCGTTTCGAGACGGGCCAGTATAATAAATAATACTCATTGTGAGAAATCAGGTGATCCAAGAACAGAGCTCTGGCTGCAGTAGGGCCCATTTCGAATTTCCGGTAGATGTCAAAGATTCTACGCTTTTAATGTCGTTAGTTTTATACCGAAATCTGTGTTCCTATTTATGACTTTTTAAGCAGAGAAATGTATCCTAATAATAGGAAAATGAACGTGCATTACAATAAACATTTTAAATATTCCTTAAGAGAAATTTGTCATGGTTCAATATAACACAGAAATACTTTTATCTAGGAATTAAAAGTAAAATATTTTAATTAACAGCATTTTTGTACATATAGTAAGTCCAAATAGGTGATTCTTATTCTAAATATTAAAGTACTGTTAAAAATAGTCAGTCAATTTCTAAAACGTATTTTTTAATTTTCCCAAATGTAAATGGTTTAGGTTTGCTGCCACACAAATTCTCAGAAATGATACAGTAAAAAAATGAAATTGATATTTTATGATTATCAAAAACATAAATAAAAATGTTTTGAGACAGTAATATTTCGTGGTAGTCGGCTCCCTCGATTTAAAAAATACCTGTTTGTGTATACATTATCAATATAACTAACACAACATCGCAGCTTTTGCTCACCCGACTCTGCTCATTTGGACTGGTGTACTTGCTAATAATGCGAAACATTTAGAGGAGCAAGGAAAGGTGACTACCAGTAAGTCGAAAAAAATTAAGCTGATGCAGAGAATAAAATATGGCCCCCACCATTTTATTTGGTGAGCATATTTTAGGATGACGCTAAATCACAAAAATATTTTTGCACGTCTGCTTTTCTAAACATGAAAATAGATATTTGGTGGGAACCCACACAACGTGGACAGTAACTCACTCCAGCTCGGAGTTCTCCTCCTGCAGGTCCTGAATAACGATGGTGTGTTCCTCGAGCTGCTTCTTGTGAGTCGCTACCTGCCTCTCGTACTCCTTCACACTGCGCAAGTGGCTCGCCTGTGTACACAAGGTAACTTTTACTCAGTGAAACCCGGCACGAGTCGTGAAATTGTTCCTGTTTTGTCCTCGTATCCTGTTCTATCTTTCTTGAATGATTTTGTCTAAGTTTTCTTGCCGCAATGCATATTTTTTCACGTTTATCGTAACTAATAATCTAAAAATCACGAGTAATATGAAGATCAGTAGTTAGATGTGCGGTAGTTATTACAGTAACACATTTCACTTCTTTGCATCTTTGCAGAAATATGGCTCTCATACATAGGTATCGGAAACAACAATTGTCTTCGACCAACTGCACAAAATGTCAATAATCCAGAGGATGTGATGCATATAGTTAGACACAAAAACAGTCAATGTAGCCCACTACAGATCCTTTTGCTAATGTGGAAATTTTAAAAATTCTAAGACTCGGTGACCAGCATGACGCTCGTGCCAATGCTAAACTGTACCAATAGAAGAGTTTAGTGACCTGCATAGCGAGTTCAAGGTTCTTGAGCTGTGCCTCAGGCACGTAGGTCTCGTCCCCACTGCAGCGGCAGCAGGTCACCGTCTGGTCGGCCTGCCCTCCCACCAGCTGCTGGGTGAGGCCTGAGCTGGGGTTGCTGACCACCGTGTTCTCCAGCACTGACACGTCCAGCAAGCTGTGCGTTGTGTCGCCTGGCTGCACGAGTGTTGATACAGGTTGTGCACTTCAGCTTAATTCATGGTGAACTCGTACTGCTAATTGGTCGATTTCTTTCGGAAATCAGGTCAGCTCAACTTCATACATGGTCAGCTCATCATGAATAATGGAATGTCTTCATAGCTAACAGGGTTTTTATATTAGTTGGAAGTCATTCAACAATAAAATAATTACCTAATAACAAATTACACAAAGTGCCACGCACCTTCTGAGGTGACGGGCTAAATGAAATAAGGCCGATGGTGCGTCGATTATCTTCCTCCTCGGCAGCAGCAGCTGCTTGATCCTCGAGCAGTCTGAACACAGCGATGTGAAGTATAAAATTCAGTGAATTGAGCACAGCAACAACACATTCTTGCAGTAACAATTGAAGCAAAATTTCGATTAAATATATGAAGCGCAGAATAAATGACAATGAATTTGAGTCAGTTACACCAGAGGAAAGTAACATCAGTGAAACTTTATGTTGTAACGTAAAAGGTATTCAAAAATTATAAGGAATTTCAATTCTAGCAAAAATAAAATAATGAGGAACCTGACGTGAAATGGAATCGCAAGAAATCACGCATGGGAAAACTCAAGCACAAATCAGAATGTACAAAAATTAAGTGGACCTAATTGAATAGATGAAATGACCTAAACGAAGCAGAAAAGATAGAAGCTTTTGAATAGTTAACTCGTGAGTTTCAAAGGAACACGAGTGAAGAACAAACGAGTTTTAATTTACTGAATATATACCCTAAAAAGAAATGTAACTATCGTATAGGAGTATAGTACCCAATACTTTCGTCGCAAAGCAACCATGCAGAGCCAACACAGCTTCCATGGTACACACACACAGGCATGACCCACACCAGGTACACAACTATAGAGCTCATATCAGCTGTCATATACACACTGTGAGCCCCACACAAAAGAAGCATAGCTACCACCTATTAGTTGTAAGCAAAAACTGAGATGGTGACGCGAGAGACCTGTTCTGGTTGAGCAGAGGCGCAAGTGAGGGTCGACCAGCCACCAGTGGGTCAAACTTGACGTAGAGAGAATTACGGATCAGGTTGAGCTTGGAAGAACCCTGCCCACCGTGGCCTTCTAGTTCGTCCAGTTCTTGGGGGTTGTTGAAAACTGCACATAGACATTCGTTTTGAGCTAGGTTATTCAACCACCTACTCACGGAAAAATGAAACGCCTATTCAACTCAAGTGACTAGATCACTTTCACAAGCTCAGTTTTAGCGATAAGATAATCAATTACAATATGAACCTTTTTGAAACTGAGATCGAATCAAGCGGTTTATTATTAGCTCCCAAAAAAAAACAGAAAACACGTACACTTGGAAGACGAAATGTCTCCATTTCCTTTTAATAATAGAAAAATAAACTAGTCTAAAATTGGTTCACCTCTTTTGATGAATTACGCCTGAAAATGCAAAGGTCGAAGTCTTGCTGGTATTCAAGGGTAAATATTGAAGGTGAACAGTACCATCTCATTCCAGGGCATGAGATATGGCATCTTTTACGAGCAGCTTCTCTGGCTCCCAATAAGAATACACTCGAGCATTCTTATTGAACATTATGTTATTTAAGTGTTCCCAAGTTTTCGGTATGGAAAAAACTGCCCACAATGCTGCAAGAACTACTGGACTCAGTAGCAAATGGCAACTGAAACCATCGACAGTCGAGAGGCTTGACTCTGGCCTGCATTTTGTCATTGCATAATGATCTGACTCATTATTGGCTAACTCTTCTATTAATGGCAAAGAACAAGACCAGCGTATGTTAAAGCAAATCCCGCAGTTCAAGTTTTAAAACTTAAAATTTGTACGTGTCGGCCTTGCAGCTGATCTTTTTGCAATACAATATGTGCACGTACAAGCTGTTTTACTTCCTTTGTTTTATAAAAACAACGTTTACCATAGTAGACAATTACTATAAAGTACAGAAACTACGTATCTTCCGCTGTAAACAATAACAAAGCTAACGTCTCACAATTAGCAGCATCAATGAAGGTGAGAGGAGTGCCGGGAGAGGAGCTACTGGTAGAGGTGGGGGTCCTGGTGGCTGGAGTAAAGCGGCGGGCACTTCCCACGCGGTCTGGGGTCACTTTCTTGACAAGAGTTAAGGCACTGTTGGTGATTTCATCAAAATCGATGCTGGTCATAGACTGCCGTACTCGGCCCACGGGGTTACTCTTAGAAGAACCGGTGCTGTTCTGCAGAACCTGTGACACGTCATGCAGACGGGTTAAGTTGGCCATAAAAATGGGTGAAACTGCCATTCATTTTCAAATGGGTGCATCAACTAAAATTTCAATCGAAGAATCATTGGAAAAAAACTCAATGCAAAGTTTGCTAAGTAACAAACAGAATGCGATCAATTTCATTAATCATAACACGATAAACTTCAAAAAAGGTTATTCCTTAACACAACGAAAATATGGAAACCAGTTGGAGTAGCCATGAAAAATTCATCTCACTGACTTCATGTACGAAAAGTGCAGCAACAACTAGTTGTCATTGTTCCTGCCTGGCACATGAACATAGATTCTAGCTTGAACATCAATGCCCCTTGTCACGCTGGTGTAACACTGTTTACAATGCAAGGAACATTCCATTCAGAACGTAAAATGCAGAGGTTCAACCCAAATAGTCATGTCTTCATAATTCAACCAACCTGAGACAGATCCATACCAAAGTCTTCTCTTGTGGACGTAAACTCGTCAGTGCTCGCAGTTTTAGTAAAATTTGTGAGGACAATTGGCGAGTTAGAGATGGCAGTCGCCACGCCAAGGTTGTTCGTGAAGGGAGAACACTCTCCAGAAACGCCCTTCACGAGTTTCTTCACCTGCTTCACCTTACCGGGCAAAGTAGGTGTGTGGAACACCTCACTGGCACAGCTTGAGTCTCCAGTAAGTTGGTCTGGATAATTTTCAGACTCAAAAGATTTAATAAAACTATTTTTCTGTTCAACTTTGCCCGAATGCAGACGCTGTTCTGGAGAAGTCATTTTATGTTCATGAGTGTGAGTTCCCAACAAATTTTCGGTAGTAGGATCACATTTAGAGCTGACATCACCTGAGTGTTTCAACGACATCTTATCGGCATCTGCTCGGCTTACCAGAGATGACTTGAGCTCAAACTCTAACTGAGAGAAGGTTGCATTTGCAGTAGCCGAATAATTACCTTTACCACAACACACTGTTTCACTGATGCATTTGTCTGATTGGAGGAGCATTGTATCACCCAAAGAAATGTCCTTCCCAAAACATACTGTTTCATTACCAAGGGATTTGTTTAATGTGAAATCTGCACTGGATTCAGCCTTACGGGTGAAATCTTTGCACGGCAATTCAGTGGCGGACGGTGCGACAGATGAAACTTCAGTATCATGAAGGTTAACTAAAGCATATGTTCCAGAAACTGTTTCGGCAATCGAATCCAAAGGCAGGTGATTTTTGGCCCGGTCATCCAGCGGTAGAGTTTGGACAATGCCTTCACTTGCAGAAGAAAGCTTTTCTTCAAATAACTCTTTCCTTAAATTCTCAGCAAATCCTACATCTAACACTGGCAGCCGCAGTGCCTTCCCTAGTTCAGCCGACGTCTCCTGTTCCACCCGTTCTTCCTGTTCACCCGGTTTCTCTTGTTCCACCTGCTCCTCCTGTTCATTCCACTCTTTTTGTTCCACTGGCTCCTCCTGTTCCACTGGCCCCTCCTGTTCCACTGACCCCTCCTGTTCCACTGGCCCCTCCTGTTCCACTGGCCCCTTCTGT
>VCRD01000369.1:217444-256930 GCA_006783055.1 Trinorchestia longiramus
CAGCAGCAGCATCATCCATAGCTGGTACAGCAGCAGCATCATCCATAGCTGGTACAGCAGCAGCAGCAGCATCCATAGCTGGTACAGCAGCAGCAGCATCATCATCCATAGCTGGTACAGCAGCATCATCCATAGCTGGTACAGTAGCATCATCCATAGCTGGTGCAGCAGCAACAGCTTCATCAATAGCTGGTACAGCAGCAACAGCTTCATCAATAGCTGGTGCAGCAGTAACAGCATCATCAATAGCTGGTGCAGCAGCATTATTCTTAATAGCTTGTGTAGCAGCAGCATCATCATCAATAGCTGGTGCAGCAGCATCATCAATAGCTGGTGCAACAGTATCTGAAGCTGGCACAGCATCATCACCCACAGCTGCTGCAACATAACCTACAGCTGGTTCAGTAGCAGACACATCTATCTCTGAAGCAACAGCATCAGAATATACAGCAACTCCGTTATCTACTGTAGTACCAGCGGCATATTTAACTGGAATCCCCTCATCTCTACCTGATACTTCATGAGGTCTAGATTGTTCTAACTTGCAGGCTGAACGTTCATGATTTTCTTTGCTAGATACCACGGAAACTTGCAATGATGTACTATTTACATCAGGTAGCACGTCCATGTAATCTGAAATTAGACAAGAGTTATCCTGCAAATTTGACTTAGTGAGAGTCTTTTTTGTACCAGAGGTCAAGAATGATTCATTAATGTCTAATAATTTTTGCTCCTGACTCTGATTGAGTACTTCGGTCTTGTTTATTTCATCATGAAGGCCTTCAAGATGTTCCACAGACAATTCTGATAACCCAGTTGCAAAGCTGGTGGGAGCTGAGAGTTCAGAACAAGCCTCTTCATTCGTGTTATTGTAGACCATCTTTAATTCAGATTGTTCTTCCATTTTACCAGATTCAAGGGTGAGAAAACATTTTTGGGTTTCACAAGCTTCAGTTTCTGAAGTTTTAACATGGAATGAATCATTGTTTGACTCGTGATAGTCGTTGCAGTGCTCCACTGACTCTTTTTCAGATTCTTGGTTATCCACACAACATTTAAAGTCACGATTAATAACTGCATCTGATTGCTTCTCAACCGAATGCAAGTCAACATCCACATCCCCAGATGATACCTTAACATCCACATCCCCAGATGATACCTCAGCATCCACACCACCAGGTGATGCCTCAGCATCCACACCACCAGGTGATGCCTCAGCATCCACACCATCAGGTGATGTACCATCAGTATCAGACACAAGCTGCTTCATTGTGTAGTTGAGAGCAACAGTCTCATCCAATTTCATCTTTTCAAAACTGCTCAGCAGGGAGTCCTCAAATACAGATGCAGTTCTGTAACACAAAAAAAACAGAAATTGATCATTCACAGTTAATACACAAAGTAAAAAATAAAGAATGCCTTTATTTATCATTATTATTTTTTTGCACCTGATTGCAAGCAAAAAATATAGAAATAGTTTCAACACAGAAAACAGAAAGAAAAGAGATACATCACATAATTCCTCAGGTATTCCAGTGATTTTACATTGATAAGTTCCGCCATAGATTTGTTGATGCTTTTGAAAATTAAATCTAATTAGGTCTACCAGCTTGCACAACCTGCAGTGTTTTCTAATTGATCACAATACTCCACAAAAAATATACTAATTTATATGGCTGAATGGTACACCACAGAGTAAAAAGATCAGAAAATTATAATAAAACTCCTGCCCTAATTCCACTGAGTGCATCAATGATAAAAATCTACTATAAATTGAGAATTAACAGTTTGCTTTTGAACACTCCTCTTATCCATACCTACTGTAACAAGTTTCATTTGAGAAATTGCAGTAAAGTTCCAGTTGAATAAATCTAAAATAAAGTCAGAGTCAATTAATTGCAGCACATATAATAAATGAAATTGATGCCAGTGGAGAACAATTCTTTATTAAAAAATTAAATTCAGTTTAACAGACCACTTTATCATTTGTGTAAGTCCTAAACAACAAAATCAAAAAATAGGCACAAAATTAAACTGAGCCTAGGATGAATCATGAGCTCAATATGCCTGATCAACTGCTTTCCTGTTAGTAGAAAGCCAATTCACCAGGTAACAAATAGAAGTACATAGCATTATGCTTCATTGCTCATAAAAGAACTTTCAAATGATTGCCAGATATATTAACTGAACTTAGTAGTGGAAGCACATTCACTTATAAATTAACACAAATTTCCTATTATGACCTGCTTGTGATGAAATGCACCAATGATGTTTTCCTCACCCACAAGAAGAATAACATTAACATTGGAACAAGCCACTTCAGACTTGTAACAACAAAAGAAACTACAAGCAACTGAAGTAAGATGCATGAAAAATAATGTTTACCTGTTAAGAGCTGGAGACAACATAGGTGAATCCAGGTATGATGTATTAGAGAAGCTCTCTGACATTCCTGAAAAAGAACAACAATCAAAAATATGTTCCATGTGAATACACTCATGGATGTGAATAGCAGCTGATGTGGGTCCAAAATGCAACAAATTTGGTAAAATGTTTAGGATTCCCTTTCAGATAATTGACCTGTAGTTATTCTCTGAAATTTATCAACATAGACTGTACTTTAAAACTTTTGTAGAGTTAACTTCTAGGGGAAAAAAAGAGACCAGGACAAAAACATTAGGCCAATTAGAGACTACTAATAAGCAACTTCTTCCATTTCTCTTTAATATCTCACTGGAACAAATTTAAATCAAGAAATAATACCCTAAATTGAAAATAAATTTGCTCAATCTTTGCTTATGACAGAAGAATTATATCAATGGTTCTGTAAATAAAAAAACAACCAAATCACCCAATGTAGTCCTTTCCCATGTCCTACAGTACTCCCAACAGAGCAGCCAATTGTAAAAGTTTATATTATCAAAATTTTAAAACAACATTTAAGTATTCCATAGCAGTGCAAGCTAATGCCCTCTACAAGTTCACAGCTACAACTTCTGCTACTCCTTAGGAAAGAGAATTTTTAAGTAAAGCAAAACAAGTTATTCAATCCTTACAAATACACTATGCATTAATTTTCTAGCACTTCATAGCATGAGTTACTACATTTACTACTTGTGCATTTGATAACATGAAATTGTATGTAATTAATCATTAATATTTTTTCATTGAAAGCCCCCTTACATCTGAAAGCCTATGCCTGCCCCTCTCTTTCTTACTGTTATAGCCTTCTTGTGTGTGATCTCTTTTCTTATTGTTATTTCTCACAGAGGTATACTTTTTTATAACTTGATATGTAATTCTGAAGTACTTTGTCTACCTCCTCAGAAGCATTCTTTCTTTCAATTTGAAGAGCTATTCTACCTCTCTTAGTGGTAATATATCTCTATCATTTGATTTACTTTACATGCATTTGAATTGTTTTATATTTATTTCAGGATAAAATGTACTGAAAGATACAAAAAATTACATTCCAGATCTAGTTAAAACAATTTTTCCATTTTGAAAAAAAATGTAGTGAATACAGTCTTTCCCTAATTATCTATGCAGAAAACTTACCATACTAAAGCAAATTCATCAACACATGTTAATTTTTTCTTATTTACTCATATTTGATTTGAAGCTACTTGAGTTATGTTTATTAAAATTCCCATAAAAATGTGTTTCATGAATTAAATACCACATAAATACAGACCCAATATACATTAAACTTCAATTTAAGGCAGTGCTGATCCCCCAAAAAAATGTATTCCATGACACATTAAAAAACGATGTATAAAATTTAGCATAATTTACATTAATTTTGAAAAGACTGCACCTAATTCTCTCAAGCAGAAGAAAATTAAAACATTAAAGAGTGAAAGAAATCCCTACAAATATAAGCAAAGTTCTACATAGACACCAGAAATCTGTACCACAAACAACATAACATAAAACCTGTATTGGTGAAAGTTTCATCAAAATGATAAAAAAGAAAATTATAAGGGACACAAATTTCCTCAGGTCAAACAAATGAAGTTGGTTCAATCCAAACATTGCTGCAATCATTACTGTGACCTAATTATGGTGATATATATTTCATAGAAAAGTAAACCACATATATAATTCTTCAAAAACTTTCAAAATAATTACACATAACAAAGGCACTAAAGTTTTTTAGACAAATTGAGAGTATAAGGAAAAACTTGCATATCTAAAATAAGTAGTTCCTTAGAAATAATTCCTTACATAGAAATTATTTGGGTTATACTATTGCAATCCATGAATTTGATAACACAGATAGAAGCTATTAATTAACTTAATCAGATGAACTTACCAGGACTTTGGAAATTGGCCACTGATCGCCTCAGTTTGAGCTTGTTTTGGACAGGAGTGAATGTCTCGCTTACATTGGAAAACACATTCTTGTCTCGCAACACTGCTACTTGACTAACAGCATCCTCCAACACCTCCGAGGCATAACGCTGGTATGCATCATGGGATAGTTTTGTGACCACTTCAGCTCTATCCTTCCAATTTTCTTTATCCTCTTCATAAGTATTGTTAGATGCCATTCTTTTACACAGTAACAACTTTCTTGAAATTAATTTTGATACTCTGGAAAAAGTTATACAATTCACCACAAAAAAATTAATGCCTGTGCTAACCTAATTATTTCTAGATTAACTAGAATATCTCGAGATACACACATACACTATACCCTGTTATTCTATTTCATCCTTTAAATAACTTCCATAAACTATTGTGCATCTCTAGACACAGGAAAACCTGGAATTAAATCCCAGGTCTTCAAATACTACAAACAATTCTAGTAATCAATCAAATAATGGACTAGAAAAATATTTTTCCTTGTTAGACATAAACCACTTTGCATTAAATATTTGACCACTGCAGTATCCTTAAGTTTAAAAATAGGAACTAGAGAATGTATGTGCTGGTACTTTCATTGCTTAATGATAGAGCCACGTACATAAGATACGTGTGTAAAAGAAGCGTAATCGAAGGACACCCTATAGTGAAGACATTAACAACCAACTAGAGTTCATCTACTTAAAATTAGAATATGTTGAAACTCATCGCAACTTTGAATTAATAACGATAAAACACAAGAGGAGCACGAAACGTGATTTTTAGAGGGTTACACTCGAGCAAATTGACAAGTCTCTCATCAGCCTCCACAACCGTGTCACTCAAACTTGAATCGACGTTTGAATTTGGCTCTTCCGTTGACAAACCTAGCTGTATAGATGCTAGAAAACGGAGGAAACACCCCAAACACTGCTAATTTAGACGGTTCATTTTATACATAAAACGCTGCATTCACTCACTATGATTTTTAATTTATGGTCAGACGATATTTTGACATAATTTGTCTATGTATGTTTGACATCCACGACTTTAGAACTTCAGGGAGGATTCAGATACATATTCCTAGTTATCTCTAGCACTTTTTACTTCCACACGCACAAAACAAAGTACACATTCCCATTAAACATTTATGAAAAATGTTTCTTAGAAACCTCGTTATATGAAAAATGTGTGTAGGGAAACTTCAAAATATAAGCTGTATCCCACAATAAAAATTTTTTTCACAATTGAGAAAAATGGGAGTTATTGTCATGACCGCAGTCAGCTGTGTTGTATCCCGCCAACTCCAAGTGTTTTAGGGGCCGTAACGTAAATGATGATCATTCATGGTGGTAGAGCAGCAAGGTGTTTTCCCGTAGTATAGGCAGCAGATCTGCAATGGATGAAACAAGTAAGTATTTTAATCGCTATATATCTGCAAATGTTCATTACTCATTTTGGGGATTTGTTCATAAATTCCTCGCTAAATAGTTTTTTTCTTCAGTAACAGTTTTTTACCTCAATATATTTTTGTGAAAATTTGAAATCTTTCTCAGCACCTGAATACATTTTTTATCTATTCTTGAAAATATTATGGACTCTGAATTCTTGCAGTTAATTTGTGTATACAACACACCAAAACTGAAAAATTTTATATGTGGTGGTAGGTGACTTATCAAGCATAGTGTTAATTTTCACATAATTGAACTTGAAATGAATCCTGGAGTGACCTACACTTGTCAATATCTAGTAATGTGAACCTAATACTTTGATTATTGCACCTGTCAGTGTTATGGTATGAAGAATGTAATGGATACTTATGGTTTGATGTGTCATTGTTGCACCTATCAATGTCAGGCAAGGAAGGATGTAATGGTTACAGGCTTATGATTTGATGTATTATTATTGCGCTTATTAGTGTCATGCAAGGAAGGATGTAATGGTTACAGACTTGGATCACAACTCTCATACAGGTATTGCTTTGCTAGCTCTAGCTAAAATTCCTGCAGTTGTGTAAGTCTTCAGAAATATTGAACCCTTCTATTTCATTCAACTGCTTTACCATAGCAGTAAAAGAAATAAAATGTAATTTCTTTTGTTAGTAATATGTTTTATTAAATAAATACCTTAATAGTACATGGAGAAAATATTTATATCACAGTATATAGTTTAATATGAGACTTTTTAGATTTATAGCCAATATTATGTTAAATTATGATGGTAAATTACAAGTTTTTATATTGTATATCATATTGTGTGATATAATCCTAAAAATCTGTCTAAACTTTGAGATGTACTAGTACTGCTTTTTAAGTTCATTTATAGCATGAGTCATATGTTTTTGCATGGAAAAACATTTCTCATGTGGGCAGTAGAATACAAGTGAATGTAAGAAAAAAATATGAAAATTGATAAATTTGTCAACAATATTCTCTAAAAAATTCTTAGAGTAAGATAATTTTCATGTAATTATCTTTTTCACCCCATCATTTCAAAATTAATATTTTTTTATTTTCAGCTGGTCAAGATGGGAAGATTATGCATCCTTCAAACAGCAGCAGAATTGCCCAACCAATTCTGTTGGAAGAAATTGTCAGTATATATTTTGAATGGTTGGAAGAACTCAGAAATCCTGAGCCACACTCTATGTTCAAGTAAGTATTCATTTTCTCACTGAAATAATTCAATAAAACTGTATGTTTTTCCACAAATATGCATCTAATTACTGAAAATGCATAAATTGGAACACAGAGCAAGGCTTATGGAGAGTTGAAATGAACATTCAGGTTTGTGATGTTGTATTTGGATCTGATTGCTAAAGGGGAAAAGAAAAATTAAATCTTTATTGATTACTACTTGAGTAAAACTTAGCATGGATTGAGGTCTAATTTCCTCTATTTTCAACTTGATGTTTTGCTTCTCTCAGGTCAATACAAACCTCAGCTGACAAACATTGAATAAAATCTCAGAGTAAGGAATGTTTAAGTAAATGAATATTTTTCTTTCTAAAAATATTTAAGAATTAGAATCCTTTTCTGTAATATATTATTCCATTTCCCAGATTATTTCAAGTTTTTTCACTGAACCTGCAACTGCAAGTTCTTTGATATTTATTATTATTTTGGTGCATGTGTTTTATTGACATATATAAATATTATTTTGATTTGAATGTGGTGAAAAATAGCTATTTAGGATGTTCCAAGATGCCTTTAAGTATGTAAATATCATATAAATAAGCAATACTTTAAATTTCTTTGCAGATTAGACATTTTTTCTTTTTAGATCACAGCTAGGCACATAAAATTATGAATTGACTTTTCAAAAAACTTAGTGAGCATGTAGATTTTCAGAACAGCAAAATCAATCAATTCAAATGTGTTCCTAATATCAAAGTATGCATCTAACCTTGATGAAAATCATAGAAAATTAAAGAAGCATAGAAGGAATGTATGCCAATTCCTGAAAGGAGCTTGATAAGTGGGTTGATATTTATGACATGGTAGATGTAGGCCTTCATCTTCCATTGGTTTAGGCTTTTAACTTCCATTGGTTAAGAAGTGATTGATAAAAATGAATGATTGTAGACCCTGACATCTTTATGCAACTGGCCCATGCTATAGAACATTTTATAATTCAAAGGACTGTGTTCTAGTGAAGAGTTTAAGATTCAGGTGAGTTAGTCAACAAGTTTAATGAAAACTTGATGGAGCATAGTATTAATTTGTATTTATTTTATTTATAATTGTAAATGTGGGTCAAATTCCAGATTTTGTGACTTGAAAGCTATCTGTTAAAGTAACAATTTCTCTGAATATTAGAAAGGTAAAGCAGACTTGCATTAAATAGAATAAAAATTTGAAAGTTTAATATTTAATATTAATATTCAAGTTAGTGTTATGTGTTGTATTACAGAGGATTCATCATCAACAATTTGAAGGTGCAATGTGGCCAGTTCATCCTCATCAGCTTGGATGAATCGAAGGATCCAAAGTTTGGTGTGGCCAGGCTCCTGTCGTGCTATGACAGCGGTGAGTCTCGTGTAATACTTCACTGTGCAAGCTATGATTTTAGTTATGAGCTTTGTAGATAGCTAGAAAGTGATAGATGTTACAAAATGTTGAGGTACATATTAATGATAAATGATATTCCGCAAGTTAATTCTACTAATAAGTGAAATGACTGTTCCCCTCGCACCTCTCATGCTTCTCTCCCATCGCTTATACTTTCCTCCTTGTCACCTCCCACGTTCCTCGCCCATCACCTCTCACGCTCGTTCATCCCACAGGAGCTGCGAAGGACAACTGGCGGGGTCGGGTACAGTGGTACTCCCACCTCGTCCACATTCCTGACCGGTTTCGTAAGCAGCTTCCCCTTGGTTAGTGAGGGTTGTTGGTTAGGCTAAGAACTTTAAACTTCAAGACCTAAATGCTAATTTCGGTACTGAAAGGTGTTAAATAGAGACAGAAAAGAAGTGCATGAGATGTGGCTTGTATTAAGATAAATTTTAAATACAATACAGTTCAAACTTGTTATACTATACGAGTATGGTCATCCATGACCAACTAAAGAACAGCTAACAAAACATAGGCTGTTATATTTGATTGAGAGGAAATATAAGCATCATATCAAGAATGGTAAGAAAAACTGATGGTGTAAATTATTATGATCTATTTGTAAATATGAATTAGGGTTTAATTATCAAGTACAGTACCTGAATACTTCAATCATGTATTGTTCAAGATGCATCACAGTTGTGAAATTTTCAGTTTAGATACTAAAAGCCACTATGGTGTCCAGTGACAGACTCCTCTCTGATGGATGTTGCTCATGCTTTGTACATTGGTATCATTATGTAGATATTATGTTCATTATTATATGTTCATTTTGTGATGTGCAGGTGCTGCACCTCTGGACCTCACCAAAGAAGTTGTACTTGACAACAGGATGTTTGCAGACGACTTGGACTTGGAGACTGTTATTGGCATCTGTTATGTGAGTAAGCCATGCTGATGTGAGTAGGCCATGTTGATGTGAGAACTGTTATGTGAGTAGGCCATGTTGATGTGAGGCCTGTTATGTGAATAGGCCATGTTGATGTGAGGACTCATTGGTGTCTGTTATGTGGTTATGTGAGTAGGCCATGCTGATGTGAGAACTGTTGTTAGCATGTAATTTGAGTAGGCTATGCTGATGACGGAACTGTTGTTAGCGTCTGTTAAGTGAGTGCGTTATGGGAGTTTCCGGATAGCATTATCGCTGTAAAATGTACTGCTTTATTCGTACTGGTTGCATTAAAAATAATATAAATAAAGTATTAACTGGTTGTCTCGTGGCTGTCAAATTATTGTTTCTGTTATTTCATCGTACTCTTTTTCATTGTCTTCATGTACAAACTCTGATGTTGATTGCCATTTTATCACAGCTTCGATTTTGGAATTCAGCGTCTGAACTCAAACACTGCCTTTTTTAATTTGTTAGTTTGTGATGGAGTGACATGAATGCGGATGAAATGGGCTTTACACCCACTTTTTGTGCCTTAGTCTAATTTCTTCATTTGTTTTAGTTAATTCTAAATTAAGAATAAGACTCTATCTGTCTAAAGGAAAGCCTGACATTCTCTGTCAATGTACAAGAGGGACTTAACGCTAACGCCTACCATTCATACTGTAGGATGTGTTAGGAAACTTTTCTATACATTTAGTTAATACTTCGGTGTGTATTATATTCACCACTAGTACATCCGTATGTGAAAAAATGAACGGGTTTGTTAATGAATTTATTTCTCACATTTGCCAGTCAACACCACCTCTCCGAAGGAGTTTCCATATTGAAGGGGAGAAGGTTAATAAAGAAAAAAAATCATGTATTATATGGAGTATTCCGTGCCACAAGGTTGAAGACACAACCAGGTAAAAAAATCAGTTATCTATGGTACCGAGATCTCGGAGCCGAGTTTAATTTAGTAGTTAGCCAACAAAACAAGACCAAGAACACATTTATGTGTACGTAATTACTTGTGTGATGGGAATTTCTGTTTCACAAACTTCGTATGGTGATTACTCAAAGCTTGTTTTTCTTGCATCTTCACCTTTGTGGCACGCAACATCTCGTATAATAATCTGGCGTATTTGGTGCACGCATTACGATGCTTGCAATACATGTATACCCATTCCATTGAAAAGTCAATGCCCAGCAGGAGAGTAACACTTCATTTCAGTTCCTTAGTAATGGCTTGTTTAAAATTGATTTCCCCCATGTAAATTAGCCATGGACAGAAAATATATTTATAAATAAGTACATGGCGGTTTTTATTATAGTATAGATTAACATGCTCTGTTGGGACAGGTAGACTACGAGCGTTGCTGCTCGTTTCTTTCCCTCCACTCTTTTGGTATCAGGCTTCTGCCTAATCTTCATTCAAGTTTTTCATATTCCTTCTGTTGAGTAGATTAATGAACGTGTTTTTGGTGAGCAGGTGACCGAGTGTCCTGTGGAGACTGAACCGAAATCTGTGATGCGTCCGCCTGACTCTCACGGCTACCATCACTATGTGTGCAGGTGCGTGGTTGTTCTTATTGGGCTACTGTGTAATCAGTGTGTACATCAGACAAATTTTCGCTTGCTGTAGCTTTTGTAGCAAGTCACTCAGTCGAGGTATGCATACAGTATAATAGATTCATTTTCGGATTAATTGAGCAGTTTTGAGATTCTCTACTTAATGAGCTCCGTAATATCATGTACTTACTCAATCGTTTTTATCTGACATCAAAGTAGTTCAACGTATGCATAGGCTCTTATTTACTAAATCTGCTGACTGGTAGACTTGAAATGTTACCCCATTACAAATAATCATGATATTTCACGCTTATTTAGTATGACTATGACTGGAGTGTGCGGAGAGCTAACAGTTCCCTGCCGTACCTGCAGGTTTGCCATTAGCCGCAAGATGGGCTGCAGGACGCCGACCCTCACTGCTCTGTCCCAGTTCAGGTGAGACCAGTCATCAGTTCTGACACGTCTTATCTTACTGAATTTTTGTTCTCTGCTTGCAGTTCGTGAGTAGACATGTTGTTCAAGAGGCTTCAGGGCTCTGTGTCTTTCATCAACAACTTTGTGTTTTATTTTGCTTTCTTGTTTAGCTTGGGTTTCATATTGGTTCACTAGAGATCTTTTTCAGTAGCCTTTCTCTGATTATACAATATGTCAAGCGACTATGATGGCATTATCATCAATTTAATTGTTCTGGTCAGCTGACTTGAAATGTTTCATTACGGTCGCGTTTTGTGGATGGAAATTACGGAATCGTCAACGTAACAGAGAATTCAAAAGTTATTTCACTCAACACTTCTTCTTTAAATGGGAGTGTAGAAAACGCGGAGAACTCTCATATTATACTGATGCATTTTCTAGGTGTGCTGCCATGGTTTGTGCTTGCGTTCCTTTGTCTCCTCGAATTATGCTTGCTATATTGTCTTCGGTCACGTTTTGTTTTCTTTTCGTTGCACGCATGCCTCAGATTTTGGATTGATGGTGGGCCACACACCCTACAATATTTCATCACTGTATTTTTAGGCGTATATACTATTTATAGTTATTTTTTATTGAATGAGTTCGCAAATCTGTGTGGATATTACTATAAGTTTACACCTACGTAACTGTATGGGGAAATGGTTAATACTTTATGTATTTGCAAGCAAGTAATTGCAGTTGCAAGTGGATGTATCCAGAAGTAGCTAGGTGGAACAAATTATGGACTCCATGTATTTATTTCAATCCCTTCCGAGTTCACATACTTTTCTTGGTAATATTTTTCATTATTCACTTGAAGCTGTTGTGCATTGCTTAACTAAGGTTCTTTATTCTAGTCTTATAAAAAACATTCTCGTGTCTGTAACGATTATTGAAACTCAATAACCTTCTTGTCTTCAGGAAGGAAAGCATCGCGCCTCTCACTCCCTACTCGCCAGGGAAAGAAAATATCCCTCCTGACTCAGGTAATGCTTCATGATGATGAGGTCTGGTCATACTCACGTGGTCGCTGGAGTAGAATTTCTTTTGCGAGGATAAAATTAAATTCACTAGACTAGAATTGTCTTCACAGGGCTGGAATTGTTTTTATAAGGCTGGAATTGCCTTCACAAGGCTAGAATTGCCTTCACTAGGCTAGAATTGTCTTCAAAAGGCTAGAATTGGTCTTCAAAAGACTGGAATAGCCTTCACAAGGCTAGAATTGCCTTCACAAGGCTGGAATTGCCTGCATAAGGTTAAATTGCCTCTACAATGCTAGAATTGTCTCAACAAAGCTAGAATTGTCTCTACAAAGCTGGAATTGCTTTCAGAAGATTAGAATTGTCTTTGCAAGTTAAAAGTATTTTTTCAAGGCTAGAATTGCTTTTGCGAAGCTAAAATTGTCTGTACAAGGTTAGAATTATCTTGACTAGGCTAAACGTGCCTTTGTGACAGTTGAGAAAGAGTCCTCTCTAGTGGATGTTATTATTCTGTACAGTTGAGTAGATGCACAAATTCATGATTTTGAAATTGAATTATTAGCCAACTATCTGTTATTCCCATAAGAAGGCAAACTATATGAAAACCAATGTCTGTATAGGCAGCACTAGCTAGGAAGTGTAGCTGTTACATAATATTATGGTTGTTCCTTCAGAACAATCCTATTTTAACTTATTCCATTCATGTTCTTTTTTGAAGCCTAAAACCGTCTGTTGAATATTTTGAAAATGCCTCCCGCATTGCTGTGATGGTATGTCACTGTAAACCAATTCTTTAAATTTTTATTTCGTAATCGAATTCAGAGTTGATCTAGTTTTGTTCATTCAATGAAAATTTCTTAGAAAAATTGTATGCTCCACGTTTACCGAAATCGTAATTTTCACGCTCCTCGTCTTAATTGATGGTTAATGCTAGTTTATCATTGGTCAAGTTTCTTCAGAAAATCATCAATTAACAAAAATGTCATTTTATGTGGTGCTTGTGTGATTGTATGGAACTGATAT
Organism: Trinorchestia longiramus; assembly: GCA_006783055.1. Classification (NCBI taxonomy): domain Eukaryota; kingdom Metazoa; phylum Arthropoda; class Malacostraca; order Amphipoda; family Talitridae; genus Trinorchestia; species Trinorchestia longiramus. Next base: position 230,803 of record VCRD01000369.1, read on the forward strand.
TTTCAGAAGTTAACGGTAGGAAGAGCGGTCGTAAGCGCTCAGGCGACGCAGCTGCAGGCGGCGGGAAGAAGACACGACTGTCCCTGGCAGTTCCGTCATCTGCTAGCCGCTCTGCTGGCTTTGCCAGACGCAGCCTGGAGGCTCACCTCAACTCAGTGTCTGCTGCAGGAGACCGTGCTGGTGAGGTGCTTAGGGAAAGCACTGAGGCCAGTAGTGGGAGGAGCAACAATGCAAACAAGGTCGGGAAGAAGAAAATTGAGAGTGATGATGGAAGTTCAGAAGATACCGATGAAAATCATGAAGACGAGAGAGCTCAAGGTAAAAGAACGCCATCCCGAGTGCGAAACAATAAACACGAGTTTACTTCATTGTGCTCCAGTGGCTCAACAAGTTCTGAGGCTAGTAGCAATCTCAAGACGCCCACGAAACCAGGTTCATCTCATCACTCTGCATCTGTGAGCTCTCCCGCCGTCCGTGGTCGAACTGCAAGAGGAGGAACTCCTAGAAGCAGCACCAAAACAGCACCTCGTGGCACTCCACAACGAGCTGGGAAATCATTAACTGGCACTCCACAAAGAGTTGTCAAGTCTGCCACTTGCACTCCTCAACGGGGCTCAAAGTCGTCAGCAGATACACCAAAGCGAAATGGCAAACCTGGTTCTGGCACCCCCCAGCAGAGCAAAAGATGTGTGGGGACGCCCCTACGGCGAGACACGCCCAGTGCTCGCCGTGACCTGACTCTGGACAGTGCCAGTAAGAACTTTCCTTGCAAGGAGTGCACTGCGACCTTCCGTACAAAGCACCAGCTTGAGGATCACCTCGAGGATGAGCATGACGTGTATGAAGAGTCCTCGGATCAGACTCCGTCACCTGACAGGAAAAGAAGGCCGTCCACAAGGTGTGTAGTTTTACATGCAGAGCTACATACGTGTCACGGCTTTCATGTTGTTTCGTTCCTAATTTTTGCCAGCTCTTTTTGACTTGTCATTAGTTTTCATTGGTTTTAACTTCTTCAAAGACCAATTTTCTTCATATACTTTCATAAATTTTGCTTCAATACGTGTTCAATTGATGGGAGTAAATTAGAGCAGTCATTTCTGTGGTAAACGAAAAATAATTCTCTCTCGGCACGACGCAATTAATCGTGCAACTTTTATTGCTTTAATACACAATTTTAATTCATCATTAAACGTCTCGCTAACGAATCTGAATAGGTTGACTCAGCTGAGAAAAAATATATCGCCATTTATGGTCCGATGCCATGTTTCATGATGCAATGATGAAATTAACTATGATTGTACAAATGAAAACATACGTAAGTAGTAGAGTAGCAAGCATCGGAATAATTTTGAAAGTTATCTCACACAAGTGCCGCATATTCAATTTACATGCTCAGGACATTGTTCTTTAATATTTTAGGTGCCTTCGAAATGTACCACATCGTATTTTAAACAGTGACCAAATGTATCAAATGTACTGCACTTTATTTTAAGCAACGTTCCTTAATATTTTAGATACCTTTAAAATGTAGCTACACACTGTTTTAAACGACGTTCATTTCAGTAACAATGTTTCCAGCATATCAAATAGCATTTTAAAACAACTTACAAGCTCGAATTTATAATACATGTTGTAATGTTCGGTGCAGAGGGCGCGTGAGAGCCAGCATAGGCGGTCGCTGCACAGGCCACGTGTGTCGTGAGTGCGGCAAGCAGTTCTCTTCCAAGCATAAGCTGGCCGAGCACCGCGACCTGGACGCCTGTGTACAGTCCTCCCCTGCTGCTTCTCCTGCCAGACCCAAACCCTCGACAGGCAAAAGCCGCCGCGCTAAAACCTCCAACGGAACTGTCGCCACTCCGTCAAAACGGTTTGTGCTGCAGCACTGTTGGTTTTCAATTATTATTTTAACATGTACGTTGCGTTCTGGTTCACGTGTACCAAATTTTTATCGTATATACATAATACAAGTAGGTTATCAAACAGCCACACTTGCATTTTCTTGTTATCGTAGCCTGTTACAAACTGGTGCAATGAGAATGGGAAATTTAACTTAGCGGAGAAATACTCATTAGATCTCGATATGCGGTGAATTGGTTGAACTATAATTTGGGGCCTCTTTTCAGCTGTTACGTGAAAAATAGGAATAGTCTTCTACCACGACCCCAATAGGGATATACTTAGGTATCCAGCACTCTTTGTGAGTGCCGTATTGTGTTATTTCTATTTTAATAGAGTAGGGTCATTAATGTGTCCTTGAAATCCCTTACAGTGGTATTGATCAGTTTTACGAGAAAAAATTTAACTAAATAAAGAGGTGTTTACCTCCTTATTTTTCGGTGTTTTATGTATCCCTTGCGACTATCTAGAAATAAGAGTGTCAAACTATACTATGTACATGTTGAAGTTAAACCAAAGCAGACTGTCGACTAACCTCATCAGATGCAGAAGACCCAACCTTGTAGTTGTATTAGATATCGAAAGCTCATGTCCGTACATGTGAAATGCTCTGGGTTCTGGGTCGCGCTTCGCATTTCTTACTGTAATTAGAGATGGCTTTCAGTGGTGTCAATTTGACTTAATAACTGAAAAATACACAAACTGATGCTGTCCGTTAACTGAGGCAGTTAACTGCTGCCTTTAGTTTGCATGAGTACTGATTCTCTCGGACGTTTCCAGTTTTGGCCAACGTAATCTCTACTAAAACTCTGTCATATCTGTGCTATAGGTTTGTTCTTAACGTACTCTTTACAGGTATGCGTACGAACAGAGTGCCAAACTTCTCGCTTGTTTTAATTAAATTTAGTGTGTTTCCATTTTCATTATGAGTGCGGTTCATTCCTCTTCGAGTTTATTAGATATTTACTATCGTGCAGGGTAGATGAGGTGATCAGCTCGCTACGAGGCCGCCACAGCACTGCGGCAACCACAAGCAGCTCCCTGGAGCGGGCCAAAGCCCGCCTCCATGTGTCCGCAGTGCCGGAATCACTCCCGTGCAGGGAAGACGAGTGTCAACAGCTCTACGACTACATCGAGTCCAAGCTCAACGATCGCACCGGTGGTTGCATGTGAGTCATGATCGGGTGTGTTTGTTTGTTCATACGGATGGCTTGGTTAGATGTTGTGGATATCTCTCTTCCATCTATTTGTAACTTGTAACATGTAGTGCTATATGTTGAATAATATACCTAATTTGCAGTTCTGGCAACGCTGGTGTGCTTGTCATATATCTTCAAATACGTATAGGGTGCCACAATAATGCTAGAATATACATTATAGCTTATTTTGCTGGTGTTCAGTTTCTGTGACGAGCAATATCATCCAATGACTACAAATTTTATAATTTGTGTATGTAGTATTGAAGCCACCTCATTTTATTCATAGCCATGGTTTGTAAAGATGGGCCACTCTACGCTAGTTGTAAATTTGAAGATGCATTTTATTTCATTGGCGATAATATATCCATTTAGGATAAGCCTTCCATTCGTTCTTTTTGTAATGTAAATTGATTCTTTCTACCTTTCAGAGATTCATTTCCCTTTAGTGCTTAATACACTCGATTTATTCTAGAAAAACTATTGTTAGTGTACTTTCATAATTATTGCGTCAGTGTTGTTCAAGAACACCTGCTTAGGATATCGTTTATTGCAATGTTTTGTGTATGTACCATCATGTCCGTTTTTCAAGTATCTCGATTATTTTGATGGACCCAAACTATGAAGGTCTGTGCCAGGTACATCAGCGGAGTGCCGGGTACCGGCAAGACAGCCACCGTGCGGGGGGTGGTACGACTCCTGCAAGAGAGCGTTGACTCGGGAGACGTGCCAGACTTCACCTACATTGAAGTGAACGCCTTGAAGTTGTCAGAGCCCAGACAGGTGTGGGTGGAGGTGTGGAAGAGCCTCACTGGTCAGGCGAAAGTCACTTCAGACCACGCTGCCTCACTCCTCGAAAGACGGTTCCGAAACCCTGATCCTAAAAGTCCGCCTCTGCTACTTCTTGTGGATGAGCTCGATCTATTGTGGACCAAAAAGCAGGTGAGCTCCCATCGCACCGTCAACTGTTAGTAAATCTTGCATGTTATTTTACGTTATTTTTGCATTTAGATAGTTGATACCAGTTATGATTTAAGTCTGATCAGTAATTCGTAGCTACATATAACTACGAGTATTGTTATTTCATTCCTCTAATAAAACGGGATCTTATTTCTATCATGCCTGAAAGCGGTTTTCTTCGCATCATCATGCTCTAATATGAAATAAATCATCAACAAGTGCTAGATAGTTTATAAGGTTACGTTCTACAGGTGCTAAAACAACCATTCTTTGTGCACAGGATGTGTTGTACCGGCTGTTCGAGTGGCCGTGCTTGCCTGGCAGTCGTCTGCTGGTGGTCACCATCGCTAATACGATGGATCTGCCTGAGCGCGTTCTCATGGCCAGAGTAGCCTCCAGGCTGGGTCTCACTCGCACCACCTTCCACCCTTACACTCATCACCAGCTCCAAGTTTGTGCATGTCTCTTTCTCATTATTTCACGCTAGTGACGAGATATTAGTGAAAAATTGTGATCGAAACTGACATGAATCGAGAAATGCAACAGCCAAGGACATGACCTGATAAATTTTTTCTTTACATTTTTATATGTCGCTTTTGGGAACTGTTATGTCAGTATTGGTTTTTTGAATTAGCCGCAAGGGGTGGTTATCCATGATCTCATCACCATTTCTAGCCTCTGGATGCAAGTGACTTATTTTTGTTAACCCTTCCGATATTTCTACAGTTAGGTTAACAAAACGTCACATTTTTTCTCATCTATTGTATAGATCTGGATAATTTTTACCTTGAGTTAGATAGCAATTGTAGACCTGAACGCTGGCAACACTGACTATTCATTATAGTACTGTTATTTTGCGTTTTTAGTAGGAACGCGTTCATGATATTAGTTGATGTTCTTCTAATGTTCATGAATCTATTTCTCTGTAGAAAAACATCCCTTTTACTTGAGAAAATGTATTTATGACTACTTATGTAGCTCAGTTTGTTGAAAGATTAGTAACAGGAGTGAAAGCAATTAGGGGGCAGAACATCAAGAAAGGTTACTCAAGATCACGCAATAAAATAATAGTCTTCAAACCCAACTTCACGGGTAGCTAGTTTCTCTTACATTCTCGTCATAAATTTTTTTGGTATCTTGCTGGTAATCATGAGCAAGTGTCTATCTCTCAAGACGTAATTTCTTGCTTAGGACCTCTTCTCTTGGTTGTTCTTATTTTATGCATTGACATTTATTATCGTCTTGACAGGTAATCGTACAAAGTCGACTGGAAGGCATTCCTGGTTTTGAGAGTGACGCCATCCAGTTGGTTGCTCGCAAGGTGGCTGCTGTGTCGGGAGACGCTCGAAGAGCGCTCGACATCTGTCGACGTGCCGCTGAGATAGCAGAGGCCGACCACGGTGTTGCCAGCTCTTCACCCTCCAAGAAAGCTTTTCGAGGTGTTGTTGGTATAAAACACGTCAACCTCGCACTTACCGAAATGTTCACGTCACCAAAGATTATGGCTATCAGGTGAGATTCTCGCGTAACATTTAGTGCTATTTGATCTAACGATGTTACGGCTATTAAGGAGTAGTTGTAGTCATTAGTCTCATCGTGAATGCGAATAGAGTAAACAGTTCCTGTTCGTGATAGCGAGTGTGGCGGTAGATCTATACGTTACTAGCTTCCTAGTCACTGAATCTTGAGAGATTGTTAGTACTTAGCGTTACGACCTTTGAACAACCACCTTGGAGCTTATTTGGTGAAAGTAGTTTTAATGACAAGAATCGTTTGAAAAAGGCTGAAAAAGGCCAAGTCCGTACATGACACTACTTGTTCGCTGTTTGTGTGCTCCATCTTGACGTACATGTTCTCAAGTAAGGTAAATTGCACTGAAGTTAGCTGAACGCGTTTGTGTGATATTTTTTAGCACCCACTACATTAGTCGAATGTTTATTAGCTGACAAACCTGAGAAGTTTCGTCGCCTGTTCCTCCCAAGCGTATTTAGGTAAACCTGACAGGCATGTTCTTCACTGATACTTGGAGGTGTATCAGGGCATCTGACTGATATGATACAAATCTGAGAGCCTATTTATGAGGTGAAACCTGAACTACAGCTGTTTCTGATTTACTTCTAATGAAAATTTGATGTTTACATCATAGAACAAAGGAAGGTTTGTTCCAAAGAAAATATTAAGGTAGTATCATTAGAATAAAGGCATTGTAACATCAGCATTATGCTGTACTTAGCTTTTCGTCATGTTGCACTTACAGCAAGTCGTTCTTAGCACTCGACATACATCAACACACGCCCGTCACAGGGAAAATATACAGTAATGTTATTAGTTTAACAGTCTTCTGTTTCTCTCAACATGTTGATTGACAGCTTCGTTCGGGATGGGTTTTTGGTGTGCTAACGAAACTAACTGACAAATAAATTCAATATTTTTATTGGAAATTCTGCGCGAACGTAATTCAGAAATACGAAATGGCATTTTGTTCAAAGCGGTGAATAATACTACCCCATGCTCGCAATACTTTCTTGTATTTATAGAATCGAACACGTTTTTAAAATACTCATTTTGCGTATTTTCTGCATAACTTAAGACCCTGTGAATCCCTGCGAATTATAACAGTGTTTAATTTTCTGTAGAAGTGTGTTCAATGAAATTTAGACATAGTTGCGTATTTTCATAGTGTATTTGTATTAAAAAAATACTACGTATTTGAACTTCAACTTGTGTATATTATTGCATTGGTCAGTTACCCTTGCATAGACGTTCTGCAATGAGAGGAAATGATCAAAATGTCTGTGCCCGAAGTTGTATTTCTGTACGTTTTCTGTGACAAGTTAATCTTGGGGTTCTTTGTCTTGTTTCGTTACTGTACGATTTTCAAAGAAATTTCATATATTTCACAAGGATATTTATTTTTTTAGTTTTAGTGCTCTCACAGACACTGAGGACGGATGTTTTGGTCACATCTCCGCAGTTTTTACGAATCTTCAAATGTCTAAGCTAATTCCTTGAGAAGTGAAGGCCTGGAGTGAGTGACTAGCAAACGAATATTACTCATATCAATTGAAATAAACGGGCATGTTTCTTTAGTCGAACATTCGTTAAACTATCTGTGAAAAACTATTGCTTATAAAAATCATTTCGTAATATACTTGTTCATCGCATTGCAGTTATTCTTAGATTAATTCAAAGAGTAAAAAATGCTCTAATTTTTAAAGTTTTATCCCCATCGAAATAGTTCATGAAGGTTGTGATGTCTGTCCATGTGTTCGGTGCAGGGAGTGCAGCGCTGTGGAGCAGCAGGTGCTGGCGGCGGTGGTGGCAGAGTACCAGCGTTCAGGCCTGGAGGAGACCTCGCTCGAACGTCTACACTCACAGTTCCTGTCCCTCTGCGCCTTTGATGGTAACTTATCTGGCGTGTGCTACCTACTTCCTTGGTTGGAGCGTACGACTCACTTCCTTGGTTGGAGTGTACGGCTCACTTCCTTAGTTGGAGCGTACGACTCGCTTCCTTGGTTGGAGCGTACGACTCGCTTCCTTGGTTGGAGCGTACGACTCGCTTCCTTGGTTGTAGTGTACGGCTCACTTCCTTGGTTGGAGCGTACGGCTCACTTCCTTGGTTGGAGCGTACGGCTCATTTCCTTGGTTGGAGTGTACGGCTCACTTCCTTGGTTGTAGTGTACGACGCACTTCCTTGGTTGGAGTGTGCGGCTCACTTCCTCGTTTTGTCGTTCATTTTATCCAAGATTGTTTGAATTTTGTATTACGGAAAACGATTGAGGGCACGCCCAATTTGTACATTGACTGGAGACTTCTAAGCTATTTGGCTTGAACTATTATAGTCACCTACCTCGTAATCTATTAGCAAACCAAGTCATACAATTAAATAAAACATCAAAAGTTAAGAATAGAAAGAACAGGATTGGATTATGAATACTGCGTCTGACACACGCAATACTCTCCTCCATATTTACGTGTACTATTTCCTCCGTGACACTTAAAGGTACGTATATCTCACAGTGTTTATATTGCTACAGGCAAACTGAAACACATCTCTCTCTCGAACGTGATCTTGGCGGTGAACAGACTATCGGCGCGACGCCTGTTGATCACAGAGACGCCCCGGCGGCACCTCGCACAACGCATCTCTCTCAACATCTCCGTTCAGGACGTCAAGTTTGCCCTCGACTGCGCCAAACGAAGCAAGGTTTCAACATCTCCTTAAACACAACCGCCAGTACTGTCTGCCATTCGTTATTTTAAGTATTTTAACCTCTCGCATTTCATGGAAAGGGTGCCAATCAACTAAGCCATTTTTGCGCTTAGCCTTGCTCACATTCCAGACACACTGCCGCTCGCTCCTCGTGATATATCTTTCGTCTCACAGTACAGTATTTGTAAGGTATTCCATCTTTTATTTCGTTTAGCTCTTCTTAGTAACAGATAGTATTTCTGCTTTAGCAATTACTTGAACACCAGGTTAACATCGTCACTGACTGAATAAATTCATGAGTTGCCTTCATTTTGATGGCTTGCGTCGTGAATAATTCTACACGATGTTCAACTGACGAGTTTTATTGAAACATCATGTGCCAAAATACTGAAATTAAATATGCTGAACGGTTCCATAAATTCTAAATTTGCATCTATCAAATGTTTCAAATTTACAGTCCCTGTGATCAGGAACTCGCTTGGACAGTTTTTTCTACTCTTCTTATCCTTTACTACGTATGCAGTTACTGCCTACTTGCAACTGTACTGAGAGTGCCTGTGAGATATTTTGTGAATTTGGTCTAGTTTTACTTTTTAGTTATTTATATTTAGGGATTTATTTCATTGTATTGATTTCTTTATACTTGAATTTCCTTTAACAAAGCTCGTACTGATTTTGACGCACCATTGCACTAAAGAGTGAGTTGTGTATGCACAGACTGGGATTGCGTTGAACGAGCAATTTTTTCCCTAAACTGAACATTCTCCTTTCCCTTAAAATTGTTAAATATTTGTGTGCAAAATACAAATGTGGTAATTTTTTGAGTGAAAGATTTAGGTTATTCGATGAAATGTGCTCGAGAACGCGAGATAAGCTTACGTCCCTTACAAGACTTCCATGTAACCCCAGACAGACCAAATTGTTTTGTTCCTATGCCTAATTCTATTGTGTTCATTTCCATTAATGGTGCGTGACATTTTCAACTGCTTGTTTTTTTCGACTACTTTGTGCGCTCCACGCCTCTCGTGCGGGCATTATAGATTACCCTTCCATTGTATTCTTCAACAGATAATTTTGTATTAGAAGTTTTATATAAGCTTGTTATTAATCGTTTTATCATGAAGTGGGACATTATTTATTATCATGTAATAATATAGTAGTAAATTTTGTAGCCAACCTAAGTTCAGATAAAAAAAATTTTGCCGTAGGATTCTGGGTGTGTATGAATTGATGGTTGCCTTCGTAATTATTACTCGTAACTTTAAAAACATACTATACCAGGCACGTACACCTTCCTGTTCAGAATTCGTGGTCAATTCATAAATATGCATTTTCCACCTTAGTGATTTTAAAGATAGTTCAGTTTGCTATTCTATGCATCTGTTTTGAAAAAAAAAGTCCGCAGAGACAGTGGCACGTTTAAAACGGGGTCTATATTCCAACGAGAAACGAAGTTGAATTGTAGGTGTACTGGTGGGAGACGTTTTACATTCTATCGCGTTTTATTACTTTATTTCCTCTATAGAGCTCTACAGCTCTGATTTGTAAAATTAATTGTGGGCGTGAATTCAGTGTAAAATCGCTTAATAATATTTCTGCAGAACTCACGTAAATGATTGAGGCTCTGAGCCATATCTGTAGACCTTTGTCTTTTCAAATTTTCCGATCTTTAATATGTCTCTTTCTATCCGCCTGGGCTGAAGAATAGGCTAAGGTTTCTAACTTTTTCGTCGTAACTGCTAAATTTGTACGCAATGATAGAATAACTTCACTGGAGTTGTTTTTGGAAACGAGAATAACGCAATTTTTTTAATATTTTTACTTTCGTGCTATTTGTTTAGGATCTTCTGTCGGTCACCTCGTGAAAAAGAACAAGCTCGTAGAAATATCGATCTATAAACTGCACAAGAAAGACTAGCTTTCTCAAGACTGACGGTACAAGACACTTTTGATAGACTTCGGCGGCATAACGATGTTGAAGTATTTGCTCTCGCTCATTTGTGGTTGGATGCTTACGGCGGCTTCCGTTTCATCCCTGAAAGTAAAAAAAACACTAAAGCCACGGGAGCTTCAATAGTTTGGATCCGGCCAATTTCTACATATGACATTCGAGTTATTAGTCATTATTATAACCTGTGACAAAGGCAAAATTGATAGAGACATACGAGCATGAAACGAAGAGAATTACCACTTTAAAACCTTACGTCAATTGAGATATTGTATAAACGGAAAAATAAGATGATTAAAGCTGATAAAGGTATGATACTCCATGAGTTTCCTCCTCACCTTAAATATACACAACTAAAATAACCTATTCAAATGTACTATAAACTCAAGTCGGGCTTTCTTCTGCATCAGCTAATATCCAGTACTGAAACGGTGCCCAATAATTTAGCTCGATGAAAATTTCTCATTCTTGCAAGTGAACGACCCCAAAAATAGCTATCTAACTTTTGAGAGCTAATAAACTACACTTCCCCGACTGAGCTAAAGAATACATTTATACCCAACACAAGCACAACAACCAAGAAAGGCGAGAAAATAGAATACCGAACAAGACTCAAAAGTTCTGTTCTTGGTAGACTCGAAACAGTCATCAACAACCCATCTCGCTTTGGTTTAGCGAGCACCTGAACAAGCAACCCAGTCTCTAATTCATGATAATTGACAGCGATGTTAGGGAAGAACAGAATGCAGTGGTAGCAAATGAAATCGCTTCCCAAGAAGTACAAAGACATGATTCAATGTGCTCAATCTACTGAACATGCAAATCCTGCTCCAGACGTCTTGCTTACAAGAAATCAAAACGCCCACAGTAGCTCTATAGCCAGACGTAAATGAACGTTTACCATCATAAGCCTCATGTAGTAAATATCAATTCGGAAATTTAGGCAGCCTAACAAATAAGCTAGTATTTTCTTCTTAGTAATACATGTCGCTAGAATGTTCGTATAATCAACATCAACATATATAACACCATCATTCACCATAAACGCTAGAGACTATCACGCTAATAATCCAAAATGCGTTAATAGAGTTATACAAGCAGTTATACGCTAATTTCTATGTGGATGCAATTGCTATAACAAAAAGGCGCGATAATGTCCGATAGCTATTAATACCTTACATATTCATCCTCAAGTGTACTAGCATTTGCATAAACTTTCACTTTATTGCGTCGCCAAACAGTACATATAAACAATATAATGTATAAATAAGTTTACGTCTTATATTATGATTACCTTGATCTACTGGATTCAACTAATAGGAATTAGTTACACCTAATGTTATCCCAAAGTATCTCGTATAATTTATATATAAAGCCCTAGTTGCTAAGTTCAGAAAGGCCCTGGCACTAACGTATTGAGGAGCACCACGACGACACCGCCATCAGGGTTGCGGAAGGCAGAGGCCTGAAGTCCCGACGGCGCCTCCGTCAGCAGGGAGTGGTACACGGCCCTCGCTCCTCTTGCCACGAACTTGCTGAAGTGACCCAATGCGTAGAACATCGGCTGCTTGTAGAACGTGTCTTTGTTCTGCACACACCAAAGAGCCTGGTAAAACTTTCACGTACAGAAAGTCTTGAATAAAAACATTCAGTTCCAAAATACCTGGACATAAGCAATACCACGAAGTGGTCAAACTAATGCTGAAACAATTTTCCTAGCATACCTCACCGTTTACTAGTAAACAAAACACCTACCGGCTACCCAAAACTACGATGGCACCATGTGGACCACTTACAGCGTCTACAATGATGGGGGCATCCACGAAGTTGCTGACCCAGTTGGGGCCACCCTCCATGTCCAAGGCCATGTTCCAGTCTACCCAGCCACTCGTGCCGTGATTGCTGTTCTGCGGAAAGAGGAAAGAGATATAAAAATATTGTGAATTCATCAGTGGCTTGATGATTAAATTCTTTTACCTCCTCGAGGCAAAACAAAATATATTACCATCTGAAATTAATTTAAGAAAATGAAGAATATACAAAATTGGGAAGTAATAAAATGCTTAATTTTTGAAGTATGAATTTTGGCATGATAGGGGGTGTCGTATGATCTGAGGCATTTGGCCAGTACGTGAGTGTTGACTTGGAGTAATTCTAGGGGGAGGAGCATCCAAGGCAATTCAAAAGTGCTTTTAAAAACGATTAGTAACTTTGACTAAAAACGCACACGTCTGGTTGATATCGTAGCATCAGGTGTGCCAACAAACCAGAAAACAAATAATATCCTAAGAAAATAGTTGTTCATAGAAAGTTATACAATATTTTGTTTTTTTTTAGGTACCGTAATATCAGGCTACGAAAGGTAGAAACCATTCATTCATACAATAAACAGATTGCACTAAACAATGCATACTAGACGTTGATGTCTTTCGGTACACATATGTAAATTTCTAACGAAGAACTATTAATACACATTTGTGAAGACATAGTTGAAGGGATCTCATTGAAAAACCACAAGTTCAATACATTAGTGCATGCGATAAGTCCTGAGTAAAAGCAGCACGCATTTCTGGTTACTCAAACTCCTCTGTATAAAATCCTATCCCAGGATCTCACTTGTTAGGAGAAACCATGCAACTCTACACAGTTTGTCACGAAGGTGCATTATATTATAGATGGGCGTATTGAACGAAAATTGTTCTAATTAGTAAACAATACTAAACTACCTAGCAGTACCGTAGTATTCACAAAACAAGATTGATCTTAATTTAAATTATGTGCAAATTAAGCCTTTACTTTGCTCTTTACAAAGAAAGTGAATTGTATGTTCGCCATAAATTAATGATGTACTTGCTGAATTTGCTATAAATTAAATGTACTCCTCGAATGTATTCAATCTCAAAAGTATGAGCCAATGTCAAATCTGGATGTGTGGTCACGAGATATCGGTTCAATCTGGAAGCAGATGCAATGTATTTTTTATTAAAAATAACTGAAACGTAACTTAATATTAACAACAACATCATCTGATAGTGTCTCACTACAAGTGTAATACCATCCGACATTGGTGATCAAGTTCTTCAAGTCTTCCAAAGCGACTTTTGAGTATATTTTATTATCATATTCCTGGTATAACCATCCCAGCTACAATATGAGCGATCTCAGCAGTTATGTACGGCATTAAGAAGCTCGGCATCAACGAGGCGCACTCGGTCGTATTTCGGTTGTTCGTCCGCATGACACGATAGTCTTACATGTCTCGAAAAATCGACATTATGGGAAGTAAGATTTTCAAAGTCAGAGTTGGACTTACACATTGTCTGTAATAGCTCGGGCTCTGTGACAGTCATTTTATCAAGTTATAGAAGTTAATTTGTTCGAGAAATTTATGCAAAGGTCCTCCACATTCTACCCGCTCTCCTTAACCAAGATAGCCACTCAGATGAGTGTATTTTAAAATTTCGAATTTGTTATATAGTATTCTTGGTTTTTAGTAAACATACTTTCATTTTTACGAAAATTTAATGAAAATTCAATGAAGAAAGTAAAGTTAACACGTTGACTCCGAAGTGATACGTATGTGTACCACTGAGGTTAGGTTCTGTAATTTTTTCAGATCCTTTTAGTGACTATGCGTACAAAGTGAAGATTTACACCAGTCAGGCAATCGGAGGCAACGTGTTAATGACCGAAAAAAATGAACATGATAAATAGTCCTAACAAATATCAAGTAATAACATTGTAATTCTTTGCTAGGCAAATCACGTATGGATTTAAAATATCCTATTTCTTGAAGTCATACTATTATTCAGCCTAACATGCGGTTACGATTAAAACTCAGCTTCCAGTTTCATAAAATGCTTTAAAAATTATCGAGCGTTTTCATGTCCTAAGGCATCTTCAATTTTTACTGGTAGCTCAAATTTTTTTTAGGAGATCCAGTTTGTATTTTTCATCTATTTTATCAATTAGAAATTATTAAAAATAGCTCACCTCAATTATGCTTTCGGCGTAGCGCTCCGCCCTCCCCCAGTCGCCTAGCTTGACCTTCTCACCAGGAGGGGAATCAAAGCCCATGCACGCCTCTGTGTGGAGGGTGAACTGGTCAGGGAAAAGCGCTCTTGTCTGCGTTAGCGCCTGCACGTTGTCGTCCGTATCTTGGTACCAGTGAATAGCGATACCTGCCACTTTCTTGCTCAGGGTGTCGTGTTGTAGAACCTAGGACGCAAACAAACACACATTACATACATTACATCACTCTTACAACTAACGTGTCACTGGATATGCGTAATACGTTTTGAGTCAGAGCAGCTAATTTCCGTTGTAAAGTCTCATCTTAACTAATCGACAATCATCTGAGATGTTCAAAAATTTGTATATGTTAACTTTTTCATGACGGTTGTTGAAACATTTATACTCGTAATACCTGTATCAGATCTCTTAAAAGCTGTCTCGAATGTTCATTCAGTGTTCACTGGCACAAAATGTAAGAGAATCCCCTAAATTTAACATGCAACCATCGACACAATACAACACATACTGGAGTGGAATCAAAGCTGCCTCACTGCACGGTATGAACATAAAACAGAGGATTAGGAATCGTCCGACTATGTAGACTCAAGTCAGTTAATAACACATTTTGGATATACGACGTATTCTTTTGATGATTGTAACAGCAATGACCCGCAGTAGCAACATAGCATAGAAAACTAATAATGAAGATTTTGTTTAACATGTGTAGTTCAGAATATGTAGCTTTACTGCATTTTAGCTTCATTCATTTTTTGCTCCAACTTAAGTTGGCTCCCAGTTACGCTGTACCCTTTTCAAGTAAAAAATAATAAAAGCCTTATTTTATACTTTAAATACAAAACCAGATGGTTATTACTAATGGTGATTTCAATTTAGAGTATAATCATACATAATTTAGTATCATACTCGAGATCTCAATACCTCTCGTCGTACACTGATGATTCTAGTTTTCGTTGATGAAAAACAATGCGTCACTCTATAAATATCAAGTACGGAATGTTGAATAGGAAGAAAATCCTTTCTTAGCCTCTAATGAAACCAAGAAAACTTATCTAGTCTACTGTAAGCCAAGGTTTATTTACAAGAAAATTGTATTCAGGTCTAGTTTACCAAAACACCGTAATACGAATCAGGCAGGTTGAGGTTCTACTGACAACATGCTTGAAGTTACCACACTGATATACAGTATATACCTCTGACCTTAACTTGACAAGATATCTAATGATCATAACTGCAATGCAACACTGCACAAAAAACATGATGCTATAATAGACGAGAGTGAACTTATCTGATACATACATAGATATAATTGTAGCAACTATGTAGATACCGAACTCAACACGATGCAGATTAATGGATATAGGTCACTGACTACCTCAAAATACCCAAAAACCATCAGATATAGGAAGCAGAACACTGAACAGAAAAGTGTAGTGAACATGGCTGGATCAGGATACTGACCTCATCAGAATATTTAGACAGATAGTCCCTGCCCTGGTCAGAGATCATAATATTGAGGCGGTCCAGCAAAGATGCCTCCTGCAGCACGGGCAGCAGATGCTCAGCCATCCATTCCCGCAAAACTGGCGCCTCGAACAAGCACGTGTTGAAAGGCCATTCCTGAAAATTATACTATGGCATAATGTATTGACATCTGGTAACACTAGTGAGGAAACTTACACTTTCGTCAGAAGTGGGGAAGCGGTGTGCAGTGTGTTTGTCAGGTATGCCGTATAAGATCGAGTGTTAGAGCTCCGAGAATCTCGTAGATGTGACAAGACTCACTGCCGTACTTGCTGCTGCTGCTGCTTTGATCGAGGATGGTTTGGTTGGCGTCAGAGCTCCAAGACGTTGGAAGGGTACTATCTCTCGTGTCGATTTGCTCCTGTTGAATCTTAAGTTAGATCCGCCGCTGTAAGGACGTCTAGGTATCGAAGTGTTGTTTGTGAGTCGTGATCGCGTAACTGGTCGGCGTGTAGTAGGAGCCGGTAAGAGAGACAGGAAGACGAGCCGACGGCGACGCGCACATGTCAAGTGGATGGACGGAGGTGCGCGTGGTGAGCTCTATCGGTTGTGCACAGGTACCTTAGACGAGGAGTCTTAACTATGCAAGTGTTGTGTCTCTCAGTCCATCAAATTCAATTACATATACCTTGTAGTGTTTGCCCATATATTCTATAATGAAGACTGCTGAAGCTACAGAAGGAGATTAGATTAAGAGAAAACTTGAACAATAATCTACCCTCAAAGCTATAAGAAAGAACCAAACAAACGAAGAAACTTCATTCTACTCGGGTATACATGAAATACACAGTACAATGGGTTTTTAAATTCTTAATGTTAACATCTTAAAACTAGAAATCATGCTTCCTGTGGGAGCGAATCCTAGAACCCAGTGACCTGTCAATACAAACACACTACTAACCACTAGACTAGTGGCAATATGAGTGAAAGAGTTCAAGGCCTGAAATGACTATATACGAAAGGTAGTCTAGTGTTGAAGTTATTTATAAGAGGTATGTCTACATTGTACTAGACACACCAATGAAAAATGAATCAGAACGAAAGAAATTAATGCATGAAGAATTCCCAACTATTATGAAACTACTTTTAGAAAACACTACAACTCACGTTGTTAAATTTACGGTAAGTAGGTTTAAAGCTTGGTCGTGAAAGAACATTGATCTGTGCAGACATTGCTGATGTTCCCTCCTTCAAGAACACCGATCATGGATGCTTTGTTGTATGTTGTACATTTAATGAGTTGTAAGTAGTGCAAGCTGGAAACATTTAATATCTTGAGTTTCATGAAATAGCCCTTTCCAGAGAAATTAATTTATGATAAATTTCCAGAATCCCACACTTAATAAAGGTTGAAGCGAACGGGATATCAAAGCTCACATTTGAAAATAATTCTAACCCCAAAAATCAGGAACTAATACGTCTTACAACCCAGTTAAATACTATATTATAAGACGTATTAGTCGGAGATCACACTTAGACCTAGAGAACACTCGTCACACTTAGAGAACACTCGTCAGTAAAAAACAAAAATATACGTTTGTTCAATTGCCAAAAATCACTGTGAAGACATTTCGACATTACGGACATTTCGACATTACGGACATTTCGAAGCGATTACGACTAAAACAAAGAAAAATCTATATAAATTACAAAAATCATATTTACAAAAGAATTTTGTACAGGGTTGCTAAACTAACTACATAAGTAAGTCAGGATTGTCAGGAGGAACACAAAGTCTTCAAGGCAACTGACTCCAGCACATACTGTTATCATCTTTCTATCTATGAAACCCTAAATGTAAGAATGATCTCAAGCACACAAGGGCTACAAAAAAATTCTTGTGGCCTTTGTACAACCAAGGCTAAATTATTGAAAATCCTTGAGTGAAAATACTTAGAGATTAACTTTCGACAAGATTAACGCAATTTAATACAAACTTAAAGCACAACTGTAAAACTAAAAAGCCCACCTCGCGGCCAGAGAGCGGCTCGTTCTGAGTCGTGATGCCCCACATGTCCAGACCTCGCTTAGCGTATTCCTGCAGGAACCTGTAGACACAACAGCGTGACAGATTATGGACGTTAACACAAGCATTGACAGCACGCAGCACATACTATGCCATGTTACGTAAAGAAGTGTAGCGAGGGTCGGGGCAACATCTTTTCTCCGGCCACACTTTAATATGAATGGCTAACCCAACTTGATATACGTGTAAAACGTTCCAGTGTGCACTGTATTCGTACACAGTGTACACTACGAAAGCGTAACTATACTAAACGTAATATTTATTCGCATAACAATGTAGACATCGCAGTCCGCTTCCTTCCTTCTTATACCCTAACAACCCAACCAATTCACTACCAGTAATTCCTGCCCGAAACTTGCCACCAACATCTATTGTTGACACCTTAGTTGACAAGGACGCGGTAGCCCTTTCCTCATGCATCTATTTCATAATGGGGTGCCTTGTATTACTTAGCGAAGAGAACGGTTTAAAACAGCTATGGTCTTGCAATGTACATTCAACAACTTTACTATGCAGTGACCTTTCAATGAAGGTTGGATACTCAGTAATGAATATCGAAGGAAATTACCTCTTCAAGTCTTCGGCACATTTGCTGGAACAATACAGTAAAAAACATTTGTCGTCGGTCAATATAGTTCCAATGAAGTTTCGTTCAATCCTGGTCATTTTTTGTTTCGAAACAATTCTTATAACTCGCCTACCGATTCTTCCCCAGATTTCCCAACGTGACTCTTACTAGTGCAATGCTCCCTGCCATTTTCGCTTACCTATTTTTCAAATAGATGAACTCTCATCTTGGCTCTTAACAGTCAATTGTTTCTCTCTGCCAACTAAATACTGCCTGAGTCTCATACTAAAATTTTATTCATGGTTATCTAGATTAATAAATTAACTTACAATACGAAATTACAGTAGCCATATATAGGTACATGGCTACTACGAAAAGGATGTATTTATACATACTCTTTCTGTCAGCACCAATACAAAATTTAAATCATTACAGTGGAACGAAGTGACCGACGCATAATTAAAAGTATACACTATTCAAATACTATTGTGCAACTCTATAAATTACAGCCTTTATGCATCGAACAACCGCCTAATACGGAATATCATTTCTGTTCTGAAAATTCATACAGCTAGTCACACCTCAAAAATGCCTAGATAAAACAATTTGAGCTTCTCTGAAGAAACATCACAAAAAAATATAGCGGCAGAAAGATACACAAGAATTTGACTTTTGTACGAACTGAATAACCACAAATTTCAGCTATACAAACAAAAAATACTTACAGAACACAAGAATGGATTAAATAAAGCCCAGTTCACTGAATGACAATGACAAATTTCAGCAATCTTCAAATCGGCCCTGACAGTACGATGATCTGATAGGAAACTTACGTGCAGGCAAGCAATTAAAATAACAAAAAAGAGATTAGTCACTAGAATAGGCAGACAACCACACAGAAATTTAGTACGAGTTCGACAAACAACGTATTTAACACGTTGACTCCGAAGTGGTACGTATGTGGACCACTTAGGTTAGGTTCTGTAATTTTTTCAGATCCTTCTAGTGACTATGCGTACAAAGTGAAGATTTACACCGGCCAGGCAATCGGAGGCAACGTGTTAATAGGGCATAAACTTAGTTCAGTTTGACATCGTGCTTAGTAGTGCATAAACTCAGTAGTTTTACATCAAACTGATAAAGCATAAACTTAGTGGAGTTTGACATAGTACTGCGATCAGCTCGGAAGCAAATGGGCAATTGCATTCGGGGAAAGACTTGCTACGCAGATACTGCAATACGTTATTTCAAAAAATATCCTCCAGAAATTCGGGCTAAAATCTAATAAGATATATATGATGCCAGTTGTCAGATCTAATATGAATATCGAATGAAAAATATTCTTCAGGGACACTTGTTAGCAAACTTTCAGATGAGAGGCTGCGTACGTTCATTCCGAATACCAACCTCAAAACTGACTCAATTATAGAAAATAGAACAAAAAACCTTAAAACCACTCGCCTACAGATGTAATTGGCGTAAGGTCGCCCCATTTCGGCCCTGAGGGCGCCGGATCCGTGAAACTTGCCGTTTGTCTTCATCCAGGCGGGAGGGGACCAGGGAGACGCGAACATCAGGAGCTCCGAGGTCTCAGCAGCCAGAGACTTCGCCCTCAGCAGTAACGGAATCTGATACGGTGTTAATATGTCAGTTAAGAGTTAAGAAGGGTCTAGAAGCGCAAGGACATCAAGGATGGAGAATGGAAACTGAAGAGGAAATCAAATGATGAGCGGGCCGGGCGAGTGGGAAATTTGCCACAATAAACTGGGAATGAATACTGAATGTGGTAGAAAATTGGGAAGCTTAGTGTGGAATGCATCTAACTGAAAAGATTGGAACTGATGCTGCATAGTGCAAAGAGGAAGAACAAAAATAGTAGGGAAATCTTGAGAAGAATCGCTTGCTACAAGGAGGTATTAATAATGAGGCAACCGGTAGGACAAATAGTCGAGTGTGTGGAGAGGGGTGGAAGAAATTTGCGTAACATTCGAAATGAGGAGAAATTAAAACTTTTTATTTGTGACTAAGATGTACAAATAGGAATGAATTTAAAGGTGAGAGAGCGATCAGAACCATGAACGGAGAAATGAATGGGAACCTGGTAGGGCAGAGCGACGAAACATCCGTAGAAAATAGCGAGTAAATCTGGGGGGTGAATTGTGAAGCGAACGAAATCAGTGCAAGGGTTTAGAGGTCCATGCCATGGAAGGTCATTGATAGATCAGCAACAGTTTTCCCACAACGAGTTCAACAAATATTTTGTAAGTCTGAAAATCTAAACTGAACTCTCGCGAGATCATTTATTACTAATATAATTATGAAAATCCTCGCTGTCCATCATTACTCTCTTGATTGTAGGAATATTCCATCAGCAGATGTATAATTTGTTGCAGTCTTTTGCCCACTTTTATTCCTCGGAAACTCGTCTTCAGAAAAGTTTCAGAAAGAGTGGTCCAACCAGATCATCTGGTTACTGAAAAAGTCTGAAGATTTACCTTTAATGTATATGGTATTAACGTCAAACGTTAAAGTGACTTTGCAACCGTAGAGAATATCTGTTAATCTTTTAATTGCACTTATTTTTTAATGGAACGACTCCAAGAGATGTGATTCAGCGCAGATTTTTGTCTTCTCTACCATAAATGTCATCGAGCCTCCCCACACAAGCCAGAAATGTATGTATTCAAGAAGAAAGTTTGTGAGCTTCAAATGACGATGTGGTGGTTAGCACAAAGAAGCCCCCAATTGCAGGGAGGATATATTGTATTGTAAAAATGTTTCATGCCAGGTACACGCACTGATCTAATTACGATGCAATAGAGAAAATTTAATTCTGATTCAAGAGTTAAGAAGGGTTCAGGCCGCAATACTAGCTTCCAACTAGCATAGTGCATCTGTCATGTTTACGTAAAATAGTCGATCTTTTTATTCCTTCAATATACGTATGTACACACTCCGGAACAAGTGCATTAGTTAAGTGTATGAGCACTATATTTCAGATTCACGAGGCACAAATATTAGTGAATAAACTTGATATTGTTTACGTACGTATTTTCTTTCCTACTTTACGAGCATTGGGAGAATCCAACCCATTGGGAAATACCAGCTAGCCCAAGAGGCAGTAAGATTAAAAAGAGTAGAACATTTATGTATGCATCAAGGCCGTATATCTGAGAATCAGTGTTACCATTTCGAAAAGTTGCCATCTACCTGATATAGGGAAAACCTGTTCATTGATTGTTGGAAAACACACCCGAGATTGTCAGTTAAACCTTATACATGAGATCCTCCTCAGCAAGGGCAAAACGTTCGAGCTTGTCATCTCCTTCATGGTCGTCGTAAGAGTACGTGCGCGTCGAGAAGTCAGAGCCGGCGATGGGGATGCGGACCATATTGTAGCTGATACCGTCTGGTCCAAAGTACGACCTGATTAGGTTGTTTTGTGAGTCTTCCCCCAGACTGAAGAAGGAAAGTCCAGCGGAGTCAGACACAGCCCCTCCAAAGCCAAGCATTTCTTGGTATTGGATATTTGTGTTGATCCGCATCAGTCTGCTGCCCTCTGTGTGATGAAGACACAACACTAAGAAATGGTGAGAGAGTATTCGCTCCATGCTTAGTTGTTAGTTGCAAGTAGTTGGACGCCACATTGGCGTAAAACATTTGTAGATTTTCACTACATTTCATTTAATTGTTGTGTGCAGAGCTTAGCATTATGTCTTCAAATTACCCATCAGCACTCACACCTACCAGCAGGCAGAGTGACAGGCGAGTTTTGGGTTACAGCAAACCTCAGCTGTTGTCTGTCCGTGGTCACCACCGTGTAGCTCGCAGCGTCGTCCTGCATGAATAGCGGCGTGTGAGGAACGAAAATTTTATACGCAGTTTCAATTTGTTCAATTTAAAATACATAAAATCTAAAGAAATTCGAAAAAATCCATCAACTTGAAAGTCAAGTTATCTAAACCGCCTGGGAGAAAGTGAACGAAAGTTAATGGCTTTTGAATTCCACCCTCCTTAAAATTCACCTAAAACTCATATGAAACATACTGCCTGAGCTCGGCCATGCTTCCTGAAAAAATAGTTTTGTTTTAAAATAAGGCGCACAAGGAGAACCTATAAAGCAGTAGTGTTATGATTAACAGGGAGTCTAGGAATTGATACTGAAATAATTCGAGTCTTCCGCGGTCTGCTTCATGGCGTGTAAAGATTCAAACATTCGACTTGCCGCGTACTAGACGAGCATCCTACCACTACGCTACCATAGAAGTAGTTGTGAAGATGCTTAGTACTCAACCATACCAGCCGGATTAAAAAACACATTTTCAAGATTCAAGCATCAAAAATAGAATACTATCTGGGCTACCACCAGAAAAAAAAATCCCTCTGAATATGGCTCTTGCTTTCAGAAAACGAGTATGAACTCCACTGTTGTGTGACGCACCGGGTGCGGTATAGGGCCAGGCAGGTCGCACGAGGTCCCGCTGCAGACACACACGAAACTGTCCCACGTGAAGGCGCGCTGATTGCAGCCGCCGGTACCTGCCCAGTGCTCTGTGTTACATCCTGTCAGCCGTGACAATAACTCAAACAGAAGAACGAGAAACGCAGCAAGAAGTGAAATTTAGCACATGGAGACAAAACCCTTTCTTCAATTTCCTCATTAGACGAAATTCCGTCTCCACCTCCCTCATTTGGCAAAATCCTATCTCAACCTAACTTATTAGACAAGACCCAGTCTTAAATTCCCTCATTACATGAAACCCCATCTCCAGGATCCCCACTAGACGAAACAAAGTTGATGATAAACATAAGACTTGATGTCGCATCACAGATATCTCTCAGAAGATAAGTGTGATAAGAAATACATTCACTCACGCGAACAAACACAGACGAGTCTTCAACTTTCAGGAGGAAGAAAACAGTTCGGAAAAAAATAAAGTAATTCCATATACTAATAATTTATGATGATTAAATTCATAAGTTGGCACTCTGGAAGTTTTACAGATTAATTTTAAAACCAAAAAATTAGTGACAGACTGCTATCATTTATTAGAGTTGAAGTGTCTCTTTCATTTGATCTCCTCACATTTTTTGCTCTTAACACAATGAGTAAGATACTACAGTAATTTACCTTCGTTTTTCAAGTGTACTAGTGTACAAGCACCGGGTAATCGCAAAAAATGTACCCTTTGAAATAGATTTTAAATAAGTTTCATTGTTAGGAACAAGATAACAAATATTATTTGATCCCGTTTTTAATATTCAAGATAACCACCACCAGACACAATACACTAATCAATTCGATTATCAAAGTCTCTCATTAAATCATTCAAAATATTGACATCGATAGATACAATGACTTTATTAACAAACCTTTTCAGTCAACATATTCGACGGCACAGCTCGGAATACTTTTTCTTTCACAAGGGCTAAAGAAAGTAATCTAAAAGTTACAAATTAGGTGACCAATAAGTAAGGAAAACCTGACCTACGCAATATTGTTGTAGACTAATTTTTTCCACGAAGTGTATTTCTACAAAAGGAAAAACACCCAGGTTGCCAACAATACTTACAGGCGTTTGAGAATTTGAAACAAAAATTACGTTTCGTATTTTTAACGGATTAAATAGACGGGTTTTGATTTTACGCGAGTTGATAATTTCGAACCTGATGATTGCTTCAGTTTTTCTGTATTGTGGACTGAAAAACATTAGAACACGACTCCCCGCGAGCAGAAGAACTACAATTTTAACTCGGGAACATTGAACATGAGTATAGTTAGTTTGTCCGAGGCTGGTGACGTCTATACTCATATTCAGTGCTCCAGGGTTAATGCTTAGGTAAAAAACAATGAAATAAACTCGGGTAATTCAACTTGACAACAGGTTCTCGGGTTCTAATTCGATACTCTCTTTGTTTCTAAACAAACATCTGTCATTATTCCAACGTATGAATATGAACAACAGCATTCTATAAACAAATATTTTTTTAACGATAACAAACACTACGTTAACCAAGCGATTGCTGTGAGCGTAAAAAAGTATGTACATTTTTTTCCCAGTCCCACTGAAAGGGCAAAACTTAACACAATTTTCCCTTACTTGTCCATGCGTTGTGGCGCTCACCGCAACCATCTCCATCACACTCCTCAGACGCAGCAGCAACTGCAACCACAAAACCAACAATACAATTCCATTTGTTTACAATCAGGTGCAATATGATTTAAGGTCGCGTTAAAATAAAGTGCACATCATACAAGTTTGATGCATGTTACTAACATGTCATCTGGTAAAAATATTAACGTTAATAAGACTTTTCCTAGTTCACCGTACAGTTGTTTGTACAACCGTTGAGTAGAACGTGTATCTAATATTTACCAGCAAAAATCCATCCATAACGAAACAAAACAAACAAAAACGTATATTTCCAATGAAGTTGGTACACAAGAAATGTAACAGCATTGGTTTTTAAAATTGCCTTATCATAAAATCCGTAAGAGGTAGGTATTCTATGCGTAGTATCATAGATGATAGAACAGCAGTACCTACGGGTATACGTAAACATTCACATCACGCAATGAACGTTAAATATACATGGGGAAACAAATGAAACTTCGCTTTTTCATTGATGACTTAAGAGGTAATCATTGGTGATACATATAAATTCTGACGTGGTAGATATTATACGCATTTTGGGTGGTAAGAGAAATATTTTCTTTAGGTACAGATTAGACTTGACATCATTACATTTAACTGAATTGGATGTTGAACATCCGAGAAAAACCGAAAAAGGAAAATTATGAGAGCAAAAACTTAAAACATAAAGTTGTGATTGTTATTAAATTGAAATTGTAATTTCTAATTACTGGTTGACCGTATGATATGGCTTGCTGATGATCGATTTAATTTATGGATCGATTTAATTTATAAGAGCTTAGCATGTAAACGTTCATTCAAATGCTTACGAGTAATTTTTTTAAAATATCTTCATGTATTCAGAGCGAAACGTCACCAAACTCTACGAGTCTGGTAGCCTCATAAAGAAACATTGCTAAACTATAACAACAAAATAAAGTTCAGTCGTCCGATCGAGACATTCCTCGGTCCTGCAATCTCGAGTCTGTCAAGATTCTTTTATTTATTTCCATATCGAACAGAATTCTCGACTGCGGTTTCTCTAAATTCACCTTAGCTCCCGCGTTAAGAGAAACAAACACGTAAGATCTGGACATGAAATATAATATAAATTTGAGCAAAGCCTAATTTATCTCCGTACAGGAGAAGTTATAAGCTCGAGTTGATGCATTTAATCGTCAGAACACTCTCGTGGGACTTTTAGTTTAAAGAATTGAATGCTTTTCATGACATGGATTCTAATTTGCTCCACGGCCTATTGCAGATGTTTGTAACTTTTTCTTTAGTTAGTTTGTTCAACCTACACCATTTATTCAGTTACGAGTTCAACCTACAGCATTTATTTAGTTACGGGTACAACCTACATCATTTCTTTAGTTACGAGTATAATGTACACCATTTATTCAGTTACGAGTATAGCGTACACCAGTGCTACTCAGCGATGCTGTGCGGACCGGTGTCGGCAGGGTTGCCAGAAGGTTTTCGTGAATGGTAACAAATTCCCATCTCAAAAGGTAACAAATTGGATCAAAAAGTAACAAAATCTGAAAATCTTCAAATAAATATTTTAATATTAAAGGAAGTGTTTACTAACCTTTCAAAAAGTAGCTCCCTCTTCAGCAATACTGTAT
>VCRD01000369.1:258637-285186 GCA_006783055.1 Trinorchestia longiramus
TACAGTATTGCTGAAGAGGGAGCTACTTTTTGAAAGGTTAGTAAACACTTCCTTTAATATTAAAATATTTATTTGAAGATTTTCAGATTTTGTTACTTTTTGATCCAATTTGTTACCTTTTGAGATGGGAATTTGTTACCATTCACGAAAACCTTCTGGCAACCCTGGTCCCAAGCACATTGAAAAAACTGCCGATACGTCACATGAGATAAACAGTTGGAGAAGCACTGACCTACACCATTTCTTTAGCTATTTAGGATAACCAATACCTTATACTTACCACAAAATAAAATCCCTTTAATAGTAAACGATTTTCAATGAACATCTAGAAATTAAAAATTAAACATAATATACTCCAGCTGCACATCGTAATGAACACTGCATATAAGTGTTCGCTTATCGTAGGGCAGTTTTTGAAAAATTAAAAAATATAATAAATTTTTTTTCAGTCACTTACTTCAAAAACTCTACTAAATTTTACAATTAGCTTTGTATTTGAATTACCAAAAACCCATTGATAATACATAAAAACTCGGCAACGTTTAAGAATTACTTTAATTTCTAATAGTTTTCTTACTTTGTTTCTCTTTTTCCTTCAATAGCATTCACTGTAGGCACGACAATGATAGACTATTTTGAACGGAGGAAATGTTCTCAGCAGTAATAGAACAACTTTATTCATGGCACATCTTACCAGTAAGAAATAAGGATGATATCCATAGTGCATTTAAGGCACAGTGCTTCATACTTATACAATACGATTTAGTTCACAATAAAGTAAAACACATGCGTCTGCACCCACTCGAATGCAAGTCCGGGGCTTACTGAGTTCTTTGACAAGTTCTGAGTAAATTGACCTTGGGATTGGGAACAAGTTGAAACTCTCCTGATGACAAACCAGGGCTGCAAGATGCTCAGTATCATTTATGGAAATAAAGATTTCTGAGTCCAAAATATTATATGGACTGAGCAACGATAGATTATTGAATTAACCGGTAGCATCACACAATCTTAACGAACAATCCAGATCAATACGTAAATTATATGTATTCTATCGAAACTGCCGGTAATATTTATAAATGTTCTTGATTGCATGGAGGAAAGTGACAAGGTAACAGAGAACAACTGATGCAGGAATCGAACTTGCTTCATTTCATTAACAAACATGTTTTGTGCCTGTTATTTCTACATTTTGTGTCAAAATATTATGAAAAGAATAAGTCCCGTTTTGTAGAATATATAAACTTATATGATGTAACTGTGTAAAATTAGAGAAAATATGAAAATATTACTAGTATTTCAAGCATACGCCAAAAAATTGCCAAGCATGTAACCCAAAGTCAAATGTTCTCAATAGAGACTAAATGAATGACTTTTGGTTGAAAAAAAAGCCAGCCTGGCAACTCTACTTGCGCAGTGCCGGTGAGAAGTGGTCACGCGCCAGTGATGCTAATTTAGCGGTTTTCCTACCAAACTTAGCTTTTTGGCTCAAATTTATGGCTGTACTCCAATGGTACATACTGCTAGTGATAATCTGGTGTATTTTCAGTCTTTTTATTATTTGTTCGTAATTTTCATCGTGGACGTTTAATTTGCTATATAAAATACATCTATGTAATGAACGTACAAATGTTTATGGAAGACATACTGAGAAAACTGGTATTTTTCAAACGCAGCATGCTGTTTACAGCCATAAAGAAAATTTAGTAATTGACTGTTTATACACTTTACACAGGTTTCTCTTGAAATTCATTCTTCAGTGCTACTGAAGTTAGTTCATTTGTAGAAGGCTTTTATGAACCAATTTTTAGGCACTATGTATGTATTTTTCGTTACGGTTCAAACGCTTTCTCTTATTTCTTTTATTACAATCAGTTCCTAGAAAGTTTATAATTTCAGCAGCAAGATTCGATCCACTTGCTGATAACATAAAAAATACTTCCATCTCAAGCCTTATTTAAAGCCCAGATTTGAGAGTAAAATTCAGAAACTGAGAAAACACAAGAGCATATGCAAGGAAAAAGAGCAATACTAGAATGAGAAATTGAAAATATTATTCCCGTGGTTGTACACGCAGTTGAAGTGAAAATTGACAGACAATTTAAAAAACTTCACGCAGATACTTCACGTCCTGTATCTAAATAAGAAAACAGCTGCCAGGCTGATAGAACTCATGGGGTTAGTAAAAGCGTTTATTTATACAATTTAAATACAGTACAATAAAATTCATTTGATTACCTATGCATTTGATAACCGGTGTATTTGGTACTAACCCATTTAAAAACTCCACAATTTGCTCTTGCAACTTTGATGTTTCCTAATTCAGATGCTGCAGTATTACGTGTGTGCTCAGCTTGCATTTATTACCCACTATGAACAATGATAGTGTAAAGTTTGGTTGTGCTTGGGGAATTTTTAAGCAACCAACTTTAACAAGCCTAATCTAACTGCCCGTGTGACCTTACTCAAGGAAATAAAGGAACTCGTCAACAGGAACTCAGCTTGTATTCCAGGAAATTGGCACGAGAAATAGCTTGGAAATTCTTGGGATGCTTGAGCCAGTCCAGAGCGTCCAGATGATGGTTAGGCCAGTCCAGCTTCAGGTAAGAGTGGTCAGTCCGGAGCTATAGCGACTGTGGCTTGGAAATGCTGCACCAGCACGGTAGGTAAGTAAGTGGGCTTCACAGCGAGTGCACAGCAAGTGGGTTCCAAGTAAGTGGTCTCAGTGAGTGGGTTCCAAGTGGCAGTGAGTGGCAGACGGTCCTCCAAATTCAGGGAATTATAACCTAACGTCACATGTTGAACTTCAGGAATGGCGTTGGGAGAGCTACGTCTAGATAACGAGCGTGAGAATGTTGCCAGAAAACGTTTTGATTAGGAAATACTCTCTGGCTAACGCTCTTAATATTAATATTATTATTATAATGTGTACTAAATATGTGTAGCATGACCTGCTACTCCTCTAAAGCTTATAAAATTACAAATATTAAAATAACCTTTATTTTTACTAATAAAAATACGACTAAAATTAGAGTGATTTTTACGAACTCTTTACAATTAAAACGTGCATATTTAGTGCACATTATAATAATAATAATATTGATATTGAGAGCGTTAGCCAGAAAGTATTTCACAATCAAAACTGTTCTGGCAACATCCTCACGCTCGTAACTAGACGTAGCTTTCTCAGCCGCCATTCGTGAACTTCAACATGTGACGTTAGGTTGTAATTCCCTGGTAAGCATGCTATGTCTTAAGTATTTTCAGTCTTGTCTAATTTTTGTGTTTAACTTGCCGGTGTATCTATGTTCTTCGGTGATGTTTAGAGTATCAAGTGTTTGTTTCTGCATTGTAATTTATTAGAGCAA
Organism: Trinorchestia longiramus; assembly: GCA_006783055.1. Classification (NCBI taxonomy): domain Eukaryota; kingdom Metazoa; phylum Arthropoda; class Malacostraca; order Amphipoda; family Talitridae; genus Trinorchestia; species Trinorchestia longiramus. The sequence goes on from VCRD01000369.1 coordinate 262,006, forward strand.
AATCAGGTGTTAGGAATTGTTTCTATTGGACAATTGTGATAAATCAGTGACTGTGCTATAGTGAGTGATTCAACAGTGCTCATATGAACAGGTCAAATCCTAAAGACAGTTATAAGTCTAGCCTGCAATTTCCTCAAGTGTAGATTTTTATTAAAGCATTCAGCTTATAGCATTTATTTTATTATATATAAGTTAGCATTTATTTCATAAGATGTAAGTTAGCATTTATTTCATTGAGGATAAGTTAGCACTTATTTCATTAATCACTAGAGACTGTCGTGACATTTATTGAAATGACTTGAAACTAAACCAGACATTGCTGACTGGTTGATGCAAAATTAGGATTCAGCTTATAGCATTTATCCCTAATTTTGTCACCTTAAGAATTATTATTTATTTATTTTTATGTGGAGAAATCCTGTTCTAGTTTATATCAACCGTATTATTTTTATTTTAATTGTAAATTTTCCTGATGTTGCTAAAATTGTTTTCTAAAAAAAACCACATGCAAATCCCTAAGACCTCTGCCATGGATACAAAATAATTTGTTTCTGCTCCTATCAATAACTTATAAAATAAATTTAATTAAACCACCACTTCATTGTGAGAGGTGGAAACAAAGAGCTTGATTAAATGGTGAGTTGCTTGATGGTGATCCTTGCCAAATGCTGCCTTCTGCACTCTGGCCTGGCAAACTGAGAATTGTCAATGGGACTTGTGATGTGGTGTTATCCGTGTATATGTGCTCATCACTTCACATTACGTGCAGAATTTGGGGGACCGTCTGCCTTCCACTCACTGTCACGTGGAGACCACTCACTTTGGAACTCACTGTGCACTCACTGTGCACCGACTGTGCACTCACTGCCACTATTCAGCCACAGTTGCTATAGCTCCAGACTGGCCACTCTTACCTGAAGCTGAACTGGCCTAACTTTCATCTGGACGCTCTGGACTGGCTCAAGAATCCCAAGAAGTTCCAAGCTATTTCTCGTGCCAATTTCATGGAAATACAAGCTGAGTTCCTGTTGACGAGTTCCTTTATTTCCTTGAGTAAGGTCACACGGGCAGTTAGATTAGGCTTGTTAAAGTTGGTTGCTTAAAATTCCCCAAGCACAACCAAACTTTACATATGCACGTTTTAATTGTAAAGAGTTCGTAAAAATCACTCGAATTTTAGTCTTATTTTTATTACTAAAAATAAAGGTTATTTTAATATTTGTTATTTTATAAGCTTTAAAGGGGGTAGCAGGTCATGCTACATTAGAGCCAAAGTATGAAACCAAATAGAATAGAAAACATTTGATAGCTCCTCAACTATAAAACTTGTCTTAACACGTTGAGTGCGATACGACCCGCCGGTGGGTCGCTCAGGTTAGGTTCTATAATTTTTTCAAGGCTTTCTAGTGACTGTGTGTACAAAGTAAAGATTTGCACCAGCTAGGCAATCGCAGGCAACGTGTTAATTATCATGGGACAAATCTTTTTGTACATGTTAAATACTAAGAAAATTTCTTTAACATTTTTGAAATTTTAAAGCATATGCAAGTTATTCAACCGACAAAATGCCTACTTTCAGTGTTGACTTAGAACCTGAGCTGATTATTAAAAATTATCAATAGGGAACCCCATAGTTGATGTATTACTTGCATATTTTGATTGCAATTTGATCACACGAAACATAAGATAATAATTTAGTTTCTCATAGAAAATTTCCAGTATGAGTTAGTGGAAATTTTAGCGATACCTAACAAATAGCTAGCCTTTTTAGCGGTTTGTTGGAAAGTTTCTGGTGGTTTTATGGATAGTGGAGTTGGCAGATAGCTGCACCCATGCTCGAGCAGCTCAACGCTCAGTTGTAAACACGGTATTAAGTGAGAATGTGCCATTGTTTTCCTTCCATAAAATATTGTTTGGGTCTTGTTTATTGTGCTTGATACATGTAATTATGGCCCATACTTGTGAGTGTATTCAGTTTAAATATTTGTCAAGTACTGTTAGCTAATAATTGAATTTATGGATCGTCAGTGCATTTGCTGAGGTATTATATAAAGCAATATAATAATTCTTATGAATACCAAGAAATTCCGTATTACTGATGTTCTAACCTGCTAACGCCACCTATACAACGCCGTAAATACGCTCATCAGGTCAATCGTTGTCGGGGCACTGCTCTGTGAAGTTCTAATTGCATCATATAAGAGCAAACAGACTTCGAAAGTGCGCAAGTTGTTGAAGCACGTATGGTGTGTGTTTCCGTAAGCAAGGTAGCCGAGGTGTTTAGTGTTTCAAAAGATACTGTATCGATGATTTACTCCGCATATTTGAAATGAGGAAAACCATAATCCGCTAAATCACAACCCGGACGAAAGTGGGTGTTGATTGATCTTGACAGACTATCATTGAAGAAGATTGAGACAAAAAAAGAAGACCACAGCTACAAAAGTTACTGCTGAAAGGAATGTTATGTTCACAAACCCTGTGAGTACCAAAAAAATAAGGAAGGAACTCAACAATCACGGTATTTCTTGCCGAACTGTAAGTCAAAAACCATTTATCAATTAATATAGTGCCTGCCACAAGAGAAAGTAGTTTTAAAGTCATAATACCTGGACTATAGAGCAAAGGAAGACAGGAATATGGCCGAATAAGCCTTTTTTACACTTTTTCCCACTTCTGGCCGAGTTTACATCTGGCGAACGTCATCTGAAGCCTATAATACGGACTGTTTGTTGCCAGGAGTGAAACATGGCCGGAGTTCTGTGACGCTTTGGGCAGCCATGACGTGATTTTCTGTGGGCCCCATTATAACTCTGCAGTGCTACATTACTTCTAAGAATTATGTGAATATTTTGGCCGATCAAGTTCATCCCATGGTATAAACTTTGTTCCCCATTGGTGATGGTGTCTCCCAATACGATAAAGCTCCTGTTCATACAGCTCACATCGTCCAGGACTTTTTTTCTGAGCACGAACACTATTTGTTACGTATCCCTTGGCAATCACAGTCCCTGGATCTCATTATTATTGAACCTATATGGTCTACATTGGATAAGTTACTGCGTGATCGCTATCCACTGCCACCATCGTTATCTGAACTTGTCACTGTTTTGCAAAAAGAATGGTACAAGATTCCCTTGGCAAGCATACAGGAGCTGTATTTATCCATTCCGAGAGGATTGCAAGCTGTTTTGGATGCCTTCGGTTTTCCTATACCATGCTAGGCAAACAAATAGGATTTTTTTAGATGTTTCCATATTTTGTCCAACCCCTGTTGATTCCCTTTACGTAAATACTTCGAGAATAAATGCAAAGAAGGAACCTACAATGCATCAAAATCAACGCCCTACTCATTTGGGGGATGCTAAAGTTCAATTTTCGCTGGCCTGTGAGTTTTGGAGGGGTTCAGAAATTATAATTTCCAGCCTACTGTTTAATAGCCTGTACTTCGATTTTGTTATTGTTTGTCATCTTTCATATTTTTTCTCAGTGCAGAGCGAGCTAGTACTTTATTAATTTTGGAGGCCAAGACTTGATTTTTCTCGATAGAAATGAGTAGTTCAAGTGACTTCAAAGACCGCGTCCTGCGGAAACTCACTCCTCTGGAAAAGTTTTTCCAGTTTTCGCACGACTACAAGTTTAACCTTTCCGTGTACTGCTTGACAGTTGCCACCAAAAGCCCTTTGCTGCAGAGCACCGTCCACTCTGCCCTGCAGCATCTATACAGGTCAGTCTCACGTGCTCCTGGCTGGTTTACTGGTGCTGAATAAAATACGGGCGACATTTCAAGACGACCGTAAAAATAACTATGGCCCTAATGGGTATCTGTGCTGCTAAATTCATGACCAAATTCATGCACGTTCTCAACCCTGCTTCACCTCCTACAGTAGCTAGCATCATTGAACACTCGCTATGAATGCTTACTGGCAGTGAATCACATAATTACACCGTCAATCCTTGCCTTGAACTTGCTAAACAATGAGTTCTGTGTCCTATGAACGGAGGAGGAATAATCCTCGAGGGTTCGAAGTTTTGACTGAAAACATTATTTTGAATGTCATGTGGCTGAGGCTGGCTAGTGTGAGACAGTGTCAGAGTCTCGTGTCTCTCACTTGGAATAGGAAAGACTTTTTTCCTAAATTTGAATACTAAGGTCCAAATTGACTGAACATGAATTTGAAATTTTATATTTATTATTACTTGATAGCAGGCACTACTTCAGCAGTGCTGTTATTTGTATTGATGAATTTGCAGTTTTGCACTCTTGTTCATTTAACTTTGACGGTTGCATTCTAGCATCTTGGGACTTCCATAAGTTGAAGCCATCTGTTAACGAAATGCGAAGTGTACTTTTGCTCGAAGGAGTAATTTGATATTGTTTTATTTTGTACCGTTTAATGTATGGTGTAATTTATTATTGAAATTATATGAAAAAGTGTTCATTCTTGGTTCTTTTTTAATTTTGACGCATCCCGCTTCTTCGTTGAAAACGGACGTAGGCTCGAAACGTCCAAATTATTGTTGGTTGAGTTTCTCGCCACCCTAATATTTATTACGGACTCTCTTCATAAGGAACGATATTCCTAGCGAGTGAATTGGGATTGTTTATTTTTACCCAGGAAGCTGCCCAACTTTAGGGTCTGCTTTCAGGAGGATGAGGAGAGCGAGTGGTGGATGTGCCGGATGAAAGAAGAAAAAATCTCACTTCAGGTTGGTAAAAATCTTCCTAACTTGAAATTTCTTTAAAAAGTGACATACACAACATGTTTTTATTGATACTGGCTGTTTGTAGTTTTTTTAATCCTTCTAACTCTCCCAGGCTAAGTTATGTATTTATGCCATCATTCCCTAGCATACGACATATAAGTCAGTCGAGAATAATAACTTAGATTCCCCGTGGAGCCTGTTACTTTGAATTTCTTCATACTTTATGTATTGATGGTTTGGTCATCGGAAATTATGCAATGACATTATTCACTATCTAATTCATCGATAATGAATTATAGAGAATTTAGTGAGTTTTAAAGGTTTTTTTTTTGCCGTGTCGTCATGATGACAGACCGACATATTCGATTACTCTAGAAAAATATCTGTTAAAAAAACGTATGGACTGGAGGAGATTCTTGCAGTACTTTACAGTATATGTGCTGTTTTTCTTTCTTCGTTGCATTTAACTTCATTCTAAACTGTCACGGCCTAGCTAGAATTTTCGATTTTGCCTAAAAATTGCTATCCAAGAGGCAGCTGCGCAGCATTATTGGCGTCAACTATTCTTGTCTTGTCCTGCACATTAAATTAACAAATAATGTATATCGGAATCCCCTGAGAGCCATCTTATTCGAAAAAAACTAAAGATACACAATCATAAAAGTTAATTACATCATTTTCTACAGTGGCGATCGTCTCCTGAAGAATTTGAGACTGTATACATTGAAGAGACCCGCAAGTTGTACGATGTGAAGAATGGTCCTCTCTGGCGTGTAACCGTCATGCCTGCAGTGGAGTCATCCGTGTCTGACCCTGATGACACCTTCAGCCACGCGTACCGCATCATGTTTGGTCTGCATCACTCCATCACGGACGGCCATTCATCCATGCGTATGTGTGGGTATTTCCTCGGTCTGCTGGACAGCGTTATTGAAGGCATCACCATTGATGACAACGAGCAGTTCGCTTCTCATGTCGGACCAGAGCACCACGATAAGCTAATTCAGGAAGTCCAGACAATTCTAAATTCAAAGCCTGATGTGGATCGCAAGATGAGAGACGATTACAATGCAATGCTTGATGCTGGATCGTTGTTAACAAAAACCTACCCTCCTCCGACAGATAGTGAAAAAGACCCCCAAATTCTGACGCTTTTCACGGAGCTGAATAAGGCAACAACTTCAGGGCTCCTGAAAAAAATGAAATCCGAAAAGGTGAGCGTCCACTGTGGATTTTTTTCTATAATTCATTCTGCGTTCACAGAAATGTTTCAGGAGGCTGGATTGAAACAAGAAACGTACGACATCGTTTCCTATCACGATGTGAACGAAAGAAGGTACTGGAGCTGCGAGGGCGAAAAGTCGTTCGGACCCCACATAGGAATGATGAGAATTCTCTTCCCCGTGGAGAAAGATATCCAGTCAAAGCTGTGGGACAGCGCTCGTCGGTTCTACAAAGTCTTCCACGAATATGTTGATGAAAAAAATATGTTTTTCATGGATATATTGGACGCCGAAAAGTTCCCTCCTGTAACAAAGTCCGCCGATATCTACAAGAATAAAGTTCCATGCCTTACAGTGTACAATACTTCAAATATGGGGAACGTGACCAGCCTTTTCCTCAGACCTGATGGGAGTGAATATTCTCATGTCAAAGCTCTGCAGATCAGAAGGTCCACTTCTGTTCATTCATACATGACGAATAATGTTTTCTGTTTACAGACATTCCGTGGAAAGTTAGTCTTTTCATTTGACTACAACACTCGGTATATTTCAACCGACCTTGCAAAGAAGATCGTGAATAAAGTTCTCATCCACTTACGAGCTAACGCAGAGTGAGACCTTGAGAACGGAGAATCGTATCACTGTCCTTGACAGAGAGTCACTTGTATCAGCTTGCATCTGCGATTACTGTGGGATATGTAGTTTAATTTCGGTGTGGCGCAGTGTGCGTGTTATAGGTTCTATTGGAAATGAAGTTGTGCGACAGATCCTTAATTTATTATTCTTTTTTTCATATTTTAGTCAGAATTTTTTGGTCAGTTAATTTTGTGGCTTTTTTAATGAAATCTATGACTACCTATTATTATAGTTACAGATTTCTATCATTATCTTCTTTAAAATAGGATTTTTATGCATGTTTGGTGTTGAATTTTTACTGAAATCACGTTACTCTATATACATATATACTTACTAATTATTTCCGATCGAATTACATTGGCAATTGAATTATTATTTTTCTGATTGATTATCCTCTATAAATTTTTTGAAAATCTTTACTACAGTGAGTAGTAAACCAACACGGTCATATGTACGAAACTAACTGTACAGTTTAGCGAGAATATTAGTATTATTGTTGGAAGGTGGAATTGGTTTTGAAACGCCCTCTGAGAAGTCATATCTGTTAGCATGTTACTCTACGACCAGGAAAGTGAGGCGCAGTGAACTGCATTACTCATGTTAATTTAGAGCTTCATTTCAACATACAGCTCCTAAAAAACTACCTGGGGATCACGTTATGGAAGATCATCTTCAGTGACTTGAAATAGGAGGATGTGCGAAGAATGTGTACACTCCTGAGTGTCCCTAGGGGCGTTCTAAAAGATTTGATAGCCATTACACCTTGAGAAATCATCACTTCGCTGTCATATTCTTAGCTCCTCACCGTTGAATTATTAAAACGTTCTGCAGAAGACTTTTGAGAGTTAAGTTTGGTTGTTAGGTAAGCCTTTTGTTTCCTATTGCTAGTTCTTTCTGTCGGAGAGAAAGCTGGGGTTCCGTGCAGCCTCTCCCCCCCCGGTGACAGTGCCTTTCAAGCTTCAGCAGTTTACTCTACTGTCAAAATTTTCCATACCGTCATTATCGAAGGATAATGATGACCTAAAGCTAAACAATTTTAATTGGTACGATATTGCCTTTTAAAACCCATTTATAATGAAATGAATACAGCGTAATGATAATCCATCTTTACTGAGCGCTTGAATTGCGATTTATAATTCAAGAAAATATTTCTGGAATTGCCTCGTTCCAACGCGAAGTCCCGCTTCTGAGTTTCTTCAGCCTTGTTGTACATGTTTAAAAGTTGGTGTAGTAATTATTTTCAGTTAATTATTTAAAAGGAAAAAGTTAAGCACAAAAAGAGTACAAATCATGTTATCTGAGTAATATATACTTTCTAACATTCTGAATTAGATTTTATTTAAGGATTCTCAGACCACTTCATGTAGTTGCATGTCACATGCAAAAGATAACAATGTGTTGACCTCAAAGTGTTTGTCAAGATTAGGTGTGCGTACTCCAGTATTCCTACCAATTTGGGAAACACGTTTCAAAATGATTTTGCTACACGGAAATACAGAAAAAAGGTAACCTTTAAACCCGAGGTGACGCCGAACATATCTTGAGGATATTCATACAATTGAGTTCTGTTTCGAAAATGGTGAAACAAAGGTGGGTTTGAATTTCAGCCCAGTGGTTAGTGGTAAATCTTTGCTTTGAGGTTGGGATCCAATGCAAAGTTAAGTCTTTAGCGTTCATGTATTCTTGAATAAATACCTTATTTTCTCATATTCTAGCGGAACACACGGACATTGTCCACTGGAATACTTATAAATAAACAAAATTTTCAAGTGATTTGAGTTATCTAAATGTATTGGTGCAAGTTTATTCGAGCCATATTCTCGTTATGGATGCATTTAATCATGTTTTACCTATTTAATCGGGGTATTATTATTACCGATCTAAGTTGTAACTTGGTGAGGATCAATTGTAAAAATCCACGGCTGTGTTTGAAGGTGTACAATGTCATGAAATATATCACTGCATTTAATTATACCTTGTATTTGAAAAGCACGCTTCAAACAACCAGTGTTTTCACCTGTAGTTATGACATGCACATCTGGTGGTGCACTGATGCACAAAGCTTGGTGTAATTGATATAGTAAAATATTCTCGAGATATGCATGCAATAACGTTGCCTGTGATCTCAGAGGTGCTAAGTGCGAAAGCAAGAAGTCTGGATAACGAATCGGCAATACATCATCACCCATTTGAACATGCAGTATGCGCTATCTCAATGCAGTATGTGCTGTTTCAATGCAGTATGTGGCGCCTCAGTGCAGTATACTCTGCCTCAGCACAGTATGCGCTGTCCCAATGCAGTATGTGCCGCTTCAGTGCAGTATGCGCTGCTTCAGTGCAGTATGTGCCGCCTCAGTGTAGTGTGCGCCGACTCGGAATAATTACACTGAGAAAACTGGCATTTCATGAAATTGTTTTTTTACTTTGGGAGGACTACAATATTTATCGCTGTACCATCATTTATCTATAAACTCTGTAAGATTTTTGTTTTCTCCTCAGAAAGTACTGAGCTTTTTAAATAGGCCTTGATTATTATTAGGGCTTTAAATATGGCAGCTTTCATTGACTTCAGAGACCGTGTCATACGAAAACTCACCCCAATGGAAAAATATTTCAAATTTTCTCACGACAACAACTTCAACCTTAGTGTGTACTGCGTTACAGTCGCTACCAAATGTCCTCTGCAGCTGGAAATTGTCCTAACAACTCTACAACACCTGTACAGGTTAGCTCTGGCTTCTCCTTCATGTTGTATTTTGTTTTACACCACTGGAGTTTGAGATACAAAACTGCTTTATTTGAAAATAAATAATCTTTTGTTCACATGTTTTATTTACAGTTTTATTGCCTCGTCACCTGATTATATTGTCTTGCTTTTGACTCTTGAGTTTAATTGGTCGTGCCAGTAGAATTTAGAAGCAGGCTTTTTTTCTCAGAAAATGCAACGCTGACTTGATTATTCCGTTAAGATTATTAGGAATTTTTTGTAATGATGGAGAAATGCTTAGAATTTGTATGAGAGACGGTAATTTCATTTTAGACTCGACACAACGCTACTTTTGTGATGCGCAATCCAGGATACGAAAATAATAGCTCATTAAACGGTGAAAATATTGGCTCATTAAATGGTGAAAATGAAAGCTCATTAAACAGTAAAAATAATAGCTCATTAAATGGTGAAAATAATAGCTCATTAAACGGTGAGGACTGCCTCAAAATAATGAAGATTCCCACTAATTATTTATTCTTGTCGCAGGAAGCTTCCCAACCTCAGAGTTTGTGTAGAAGAGGACGAGGATGGAGAGCTTTTCCTGTGTGGGATGAAGGAAGAGAAGATCTCACTACATGTAAGGCCTTTGTGGATTAGAAACTTAGCGGCATTGTTTTGAACTTCTTACTCCTCTGGTTGTCTCATTTTTGACTCTAACTTCTAAATTATTAATTAGAGCAGAAATTACTTTAAAAATTAAATCTATATTCGATTTTGAGCATCATGTATTTGGGGATGGCTGAGCCTGACTGAGTCAAAATAAGCTGTTTGGACTCTGGACTTTTTTGGACTCTGGCCACGAGACTCTGAGCTTTTATGTTGGTAAAAGTAGCCAATAAAACAAATTTAAATTTAGTCATTTCCTGTAGAAGCCAGTATAGGAATCAGTAGAACAGCCAAACCAAAGTAAGAGTTTCCGAACGTATTGTAACACCAGTAAAAATTTTTGGATCCATTCATCATTTTCTAAAATCAACGTTGTTTTACCATTCATGATATGCTGTATGTGCTTAGTATCAAATACTGCGTATTAAATAATTTTTCGCTCACAAATTTCATCGAGTGCAAATGTAAATGCTACTTCCATCACAAACGAAATAATAGGACAACCTTCACAATTCGTACAAGTGTTCTGCTGTACAAAGCTTATGGAATGTTTTAATGCATCATAATACTGATGCGTGCTAAGATATGAGTGCTACTAAATGTCACTCTGTGATGCAGCGAGTGAAGTGTCTGTGAGTTGTGCAGACTGCACAATAGGGATTTTGTTTACATATACTACTGATCATTCATTAATTAAGTCTTCAGGCTGGATCTGGAAAAAAACAGATATATAGTCGAAAGTCAAGCATATACATGATTGAAAGTTAGGCATAGCTTATAATGACTTATTTCTTGAAACGATTGTTTCAGGTCATATTTTCCGTCTTTTAAAGTAAGTTAATTCTTTTACTGCTAATCCTCGTTCTCTCGATTTCGTTTAAAAATACGAACGTTTTCTGAAACTGTTTCACATGCTGCCCGTTTTGGCTGACTTTATGTTCACATCTGAACAGTGGCGACCGTCGCCTGAGGGTTACGAAGCTCTACTCGCTGAAGAAACCCGCAAGCATTACGACGTGAAGACTGGTCCCCTCTGGCGGGTGACTGTCATGCCTGCTCTGGAGCCTTCGACCTTCCAAGACGGTGACGACTCACTCAGTGACGTGTACCGCATCATGTTCGGTCTACACCACACCATCACGGACGGCCACTCTTCCATTCGCACGTGCGGGTTATTTCTGAGGCTACTAGACAGTGTTATTGAAGGCATCAGTATCGATGACAATGAACAATTCGCTTCATACGCCGGGCCGGAATATCACGAAAAGTTGGTTAGAGAAGCCAAAACTGTTCTAGGGACAGAGCCTGAGGTTGATCGTATGATGAGAGACGACTATGATGCGTTGGCGGCTGCAGGCGGCTCACTGCTAACTAAAGTCTTTCTTCAGAAAGCAGAAAATGGCTCGGAAACATTGACAATATTTTCGGAGTTAGACGCAGCCACGACTTCTAGGCTTATGAAGAAAATAAAATCGAAAAAGTTAAGCGTTCATTCTGGATTATCTTCTATACTTAATGAAGTATTCGTGGAGATGTTTCAGGAAGCAGGATTTTTAAAGGATATTTACCATATAGTCTCATACCACGATGTCAATGAGCGAAGATACTGGGACGTCGAGGCGGATAAATTGTTCGGACCTCACGTAAACTCATTGAGGATATTGTTTCCGATAAGGAAAGATAGGCACACAAATTTCTGGGAAGGAGCGAGAATGTTTCATAAAGTTTTCCAAGAGCGTGTAAACAATAAACAAATGATTTACATGGGTATACTGGACGCAGAAAAGTTCCCTCCAGTGAGGAAATCTTCTGAAATGCACAGCTATAAAATGCCATGTCTTAGAGTTTACACTAACTCGAACATGGGGGATGTAACAAAATTTTTCTTACAACCTGATGGAGCTGAGTATTCTCATGTTAAAGCTGTTCAAATCAGGCGCTCAACTTCGCTTCACCCATACAAGACAAATAATGTTTTTGCAGTTCAAACATTCCGTGGGAAATTGATGTTCTCCTTCGATTACAACACTCGCTACATATCAACTGATCTCGCCAGAAATATAGTGGACAAAGTTCTGGTCCATCTTAGCAGTTATGCAGAGTAATATTTTGTGTTCTGCGTCCTGTTCCACTAATTATGAATCGTAGACATGCCCGTGGAATCTATTTAATTGTTTTATTGCTAAAGAAATGTACGCTACGTAGAACTGTCAGTAAAGTACTAAGTAATTACTTTATTTAATGAAATATAGTATTTAGATTACTTATTATTATACGTATATTATAGTAGGAATCGTCTGATACTTTGGTAAAATACATCAAAAGATCGCACTCTGTGGAATTATTATTTTCGTACCCTGAGTCCCTTTGAGTAATTACTACAAAAGAACAAAGATTCAGCTGTCCTATAGAAGAATGCAGTTTTTCCTGTAAATGCAGTGTATGTATAGGAATTGTCGTTAACTTTGCAAAGCTTTAATGATGTGAAATTGTATTTGTTGACTATATCTCACTGAAGTGAAGTGCAGGATTTAACATCTTCAAAATGAGAAAAGATGTCCCTTCGTAATGGAATAATTTAAGAAACTTTACAGTGAAACAAATTGTTGTCCGAAAAGCAACTGTGGTTTTGAGTAGCTGAGCTGTAGGCTTGAAATGTGTTAGAGCTTCTAGCGTTCTACATTCCCTCCTTCCTTCTTGGTTTGTGCTCGAGGTACGCTTTATATCATGCAGAACTGGTTGGGCCAGAGAGGATATGTGCCATACAAGCTGCCTTTGTAGTGTGGCTAATCCAATGACCTTCACAGCCCAGGCAGTCACTGCTTGAGCGTTTAACAGTGAGCATTGTAGTGTTTCTCTAAATGTTTTCTCCAGTTCTACTGCAGTTTCAGCGTTGCTATAATAATGACTGATCCGGTGTGATGATGCAGAGTGAGATTGATTAATATCACGTGGCCTTTGTCCCATTTAATTTATTTTATTAAATTAGATGTAAGTTATTTATATGTTCTCATACCTGAACTTTCTTCCACCTAGTTCTCAATATCCAGTAGTATTATTCCAGCAGTAATAATTTCGTGTAAAAATACAATTTCAGGACTTTTTGTGCCGGGTAAAAGTTTCTTTAATAATTCTTGCACATTGCTTTGCTTATTTTTTGTAATTACACATCAAGATTTCGAATTTTCTATTGGCGTTTGTATGCTTGTATTACCTCTGGTATTTGATGGTAAATTCCCTCTTAAATAATTGGTTCTCGTGAAGACAATATGAGTTTTCGAGGCATAGATCGGAGGGAAATGTGATGGTGAGAGCTTAGTTTTCACGTGAACTCTGAGTGTGGATAGGCATATTTATTCTTGTCTTTTTGTTATACCTGACAATTGAAGTTCAAGTGAGGAATTAATTTAATTTACAGGTCTCTAAATGTTTTAAAGGGCATCTTTTCAGTGTACAGATATGTAATAAAGCATGCAGCAGTTTATAACAATAAACCTTCTATGTTAACTAATTTGTGTCAACGTCTTAGTTCATAGCGATCATGTTCATAACGAAAATAGCGACCGCAAATAAATAGAGAAATAAAGTCAAAACTGAAAACATGGCAACGTTTACAGGTTATTACATGCAAATGAAAACAAGTTAGCTTGTTTTAAATGTAGAAAGATATGAGCAAAGACAGATTCTAGTGAATTTCTTCTTACTGCCAACTGGTGCTTCGTCTTCCAGCACGATAAAGCCAAGAAGTGTAATTGAAATTCGATCTTTCAATTTAATCTGAGAAGTATAGTAAAAATTTAATCTTCTCAGTTCAATCTGAGAAATGTAATTGAAATTAACTCGTTTCAGTTTAATCTGAGAAGTGCTGTTGAAACTAATTCTTCGTGAATCCAAACTTTTCAAGACTTCTTAGTTCATTTCGAGAAGTTTTTTTAATGAAGTTCCAAGGGACGGAAAAATTATTTCTAACAAGTAATTTTGTCAACGTTAACTAAAGTAAACGCTGATTCACAAAAAAATCGGCTTACATTTTTTGTTTTTTAATTATGTTTCTGACTCTGGAAAGGAAAGAAAAGAAACAAGAATTATTAGACAACCCTCACTGTCGTAACGTGAAGCTCTGACACAAATAACGCTTGTAAGGAGCTGAATACCTCACAAAATTTGCGTCGATAATCCGAAACTTTTGTGCATATTTGTGTTTTCAAATAAACATGTTGAATATACTTCGAATTTGCAATTTATTTGCAGAAAAATGGCAGTGTCAAGCGACTTTAATGATCGCGCTTTGCGGAAGCCAACTGATCTGGAAAAATATTACATATTTTCGCATGATAACAGCTTCAATCTATCTGTGTACAGCGTAACAGTCGCTTCAAAAAAACCTTTGCAACATAGCACAATCCTCACGGCTCTGCAGCACCTCTACAGGTCAGTCAGAAGACATCCAATGTTGTCGTAATTTTGTTCGTTGTATATCAGCAGCAAAATAAATGAACTTGTTATAAAGTTATCGTTAAATTGGACACCATGTACTAGGTATGATATATACTTATTTTGTTTCCTTACCGTGGCAGAAAGCTTCCAAACCTTAGGGTTTGTGTCGAGTAGGATGAGCACGGAGAGCTGTGGCTGTGTCGAATGAGGGAAGAGAAGATTTTGCTGCAGGCAAGTCTCAGTTAAAGATGTCATGTCTTAGTGATCATTAGCCTATGAAATTGTGATAATATTTCTTAATATTTTGTTCTTGGTGAATTATTAGACCAGGATCATTATAAGGTTCAAAATTCACACCATGCTCACTTTACATCATCGTGACCCCAAGAAACAGTGCACACGACAACGTAAGCCAAATTTTTAGAGGATAAAAAGTAAGTTGAGGAAAGAAGAAGTTAACATGAAGTTTAATCAACAGGTGTGCCGAGAAGATCTTCTAGATTTCACTCACAAGTGTGCTTGTGTGTTCTTGCTGTAGCTTTTTCTAAATATCCTACTTGAAAATGTTTATTAGTATAATTACATCCCATGTAGAAGATGCACAACGGTATACAGTTTGAACGTAATTTTTATCGAAGGGTAACTTGTCTCTATCGCAAAATTTACATCTTTTGAAGTACCTTACAAGTAAATATTATAATAGAGGTCATGATTACGTCGAAGGCGGTCGTGACCGTGGTTACACAAAAATCTGTCATGAATGTAATGAATTTTTGCCACGTTTCAAATCCAATGCCGTTTATCAGAATGGGAAACGTATACTTTTACTATAAACGAAAAGGAATTTGAAATTAGGAAATTTTGTAAAACATACTAGAATACTAGAAATAAATATTAGTGATACCCATGCTCCATTTATGGTTTGTAATATGCAAATTAATTTCAACAAAAATAATTTGTAATATAAATCATTTATCCGCTGGTAATATTTAATATCTATCTTGTGTTGTTCGTTTGTATAAAATTTCAACGAGTGCATTTCATATTAGATTGATCTTCTCATACCTCTGTTTTTGTTTCATTCCTGCGATTTCTTATCCAAGTTCCACCCATGAGCAGTGGCTGTCATCGCCTGAAGGGTACGAGACAGTGTTAACTGAAGAGACTCGCAAGCAGTACGACTTGAAGACTGGTCCCCTCTGGCGGGTTACTGTTATGCCTACTCTGGAGTCTTCACTCTTTGACTCTGACGACTCATTTCTGTGCGTTTACCGTGTTTTATTTGGTCTTCAACACACCATCACGGACGGCCATTCATCAATGCGCATGTGCGGCTACTTCCTCAGTCTGCTGGACAGTGTCATTGAAGGCATCACCATCGATGACAACAAACAGTTCGCTTCGTACATTGGACCGGAGTACCACGAGAAGCTGCTCACAGAAGCGTACGGAATCTTGCAGACCAATCCTGATTTTGCACGTAAACTAAGAGACGACTATAACGCGCAAGCTGCTGTTGGCTCATTGTTAACAAAGGTCTTTCCTCCTACTACTGAGCATCATCCGGAAACTTTAACCTTATTCACAGAACTCGATGAAGGAGTGACTTCAAAAATAATTACCAAAAGTAAATCAGAGAGAGTGAGTGTACATTCAGGATTTTGTTCTGTAATTCAATGTGCGTTAATTGAAATGTTTCAAGAAGCAGGATTGTCAACGGATACTTACGAAATGATTTCCTACCATGACGTCAATGAAAGAAGATACTGGGGCTGTGAGGCCGATAATTTTTTTGGCCCTCATGTAGACATGCTGAGGATTTTATTTCCTGTTGGGAAAAACATTCATTCAAATTTCTGGGATAGCGCTCGAATGTTTCAGAGTGCCTTCCGAGAACGTGTGGACAATAAACAAATTATTTATAATGTAATACTTGATTCTGAAACGCTTCCTCCAGTAAAAAAATCTTCTGAACTATACAAGTACAAAATGCCTTGTCCTAGAGTTTATTCTACATCGAATATGGGGGACGTGACAAAACTTTTCTTAAAACCTGATGGATCTGAGCACTCTCACGTTAAAGCTATTCAAATAAGGCGTTCGACTACTCTACATTCATACAAAACAAATAATGCATTCGTCTTTCAAACTTTCCGTGGGAAACTGACATTCTCATTTGATTACAATACACGCTACATATCCTCTGAACTGGCCAGAAGGATAGTAGATAAAGTTCTAATCCATCTGCGTTATCATGCAGCCTAAAATTTAAGATTGGTGTTGTATTTTTCACAATTGTTTTCGTGCCCGCTGTTATGCCTTATCGTGCATAATTCTGCATATTATCCACAGCTACCAAGTGGTTAAAGATTATATATATGTATATATATATATATATATATATATATATATATATATATATATATATATATATATATATATATATATATATATATATCTGTACATGTATATATCATATATTACTAATCTCTCGTTGGCTCATATTCTTTCAAACTCGTGAAGTTGTCTCCATTCTCAAATCATTCGAATCTTGCACATAACACGTCAGTTTTTTAGTAATTTAAAAAAGTGCTTACTTTTCGGTGATGATGACATTTTTGAACTATTTTTTGAATAAAATCCAAAATTATATTGAGGAAAATTTCGTTGAAAGTGATTCGCCAGACCATTAATATTTTCTACAATGAAAAACACTTGTTTAAATAAAAGAACCTTTGTTAATTCTTTTATTTTGACCATCATTGAATTGAATTAAGCTGTACCAGGAATTCTGTTCATATAAAAAAGAAATTGAAAAAAATTGAAAATTCCATTAATTTTTGAATTATCTAGAACATAATGACGCACCGAAGCTACGAGACAAAAGATAAAATGGATAGCTCTTCTCAAAAATTTATTTCAAATTGCCTTTAAAAATACTGAAATTGCTAGTAGAAACTTATTTACTTGAATTAAATTTAAATTTAAATTATCCGTTCATTAAGCGGGAGTTGAGAAATCATTCGCTATGGGAAAAAATTATCTTGCGATAGAGGGCTATTCTTTGATATGATAAACCTAGAAATACGTTTTTATGTGAAACAAAACCGGTGTATAAATGCAAGGCTAATTTATTTGCATTCATTTCGTCCATTAGTTCAGCTGACAGATCGTACTGCGCTGTCACAGGCTTGGGAACCGAACTTCTAGTGCTTCTATTACCCTATTCTTCTTGACTTGGATTACCGGATTCACTGCTTGTCGTTTACCCACAAAGCGGTCGGTGGTACACGCTTGCTTGTTGGAATCCGACAACAAAAAATTATAAGTATAGTAACTATAACTTCTGTTCTTACATACGTTTTTAATTAACTGGGTAACCCCCTGATTTCGGAGAAAATCGTTCATAATTATTTGGGTGAACGATAAATATGATGTAGACAATGCATTTACACTGGGGAACGAAGAAAACAAATCAAGTTGAAAACTCAGCTTCTGAGTAGGAATTCCTATTGTACATTAAGGTTGAAGGAATCATGATTTCATTTAAGTACTATATTTTATACACCCATAGATACAGGTGCAAGCCACGAGAAGCATAAAAAACACTGATTGATTAGAATATAGAAAATATTCCATATTCTCAATACACTTTTTTCTTGTTAATGCCGTTTCCGGAAGCAGCTAGACCACCACGATGATCCATTGACTGTAGCAGTGATTTATAAAGCAAAGCTTGGTGAATATAAATAGCGTGTGTACTCATAATAACTTGAATTGCGGGTTTAAAACGACCACATTGTATTGTGTGTTAACTTAATTCAAGTAAACGAAGGACCAAACAGAAGCCAAGTGGCATAAATCGACGGTATAAACTCGTATGTCGTCAACACTAGGGTGCCTTTAACGCGTTGTAAAACGCTAACGCGAAGGAAGTAAGCTTCTAGTGAAGGTTGTCTTCATTTAGGTGGGAGGCTATCTTCTTCTAGGATGGAGGCTGTATTCATCCAAAAGAAGGCTATCTTCCTCTAGGAGGGAAGCTGTATTCATCTAAAAGGGGAAAAGTAGCCCTTATCTGAGTAGAATCTTCTTCGGTTATCTAGGTAGGAGGGAGAGCTTTGGGTGCAACAATGGAAGTGATCCAGTCTAGGTACGAAGCAACTCGTGTGTAGGCTCCCAGCTGGCCACAGTGAGGCCCAAAACTCACCACTCCAGCCACCACACGCGGCCTGCAGCCCCCACCAGGCATGTCAGGCAGGTCCGTCTCCTGCATGAGAGGGCCCCCGCTGTCCCCCTGCACAAAATACACGAAGGTAGGAATAGCACTCAGGCTGATGGTGTATCTACGTATAATGGCGTCCTAGTGCTGGCTGTTAATTTAAAGCGAATTTGATGTTAGTGATGGTACTGCACGGTGAAGTCTAGAAAATCAGAACATAACCAAGCAACTGAAGGGAATTATTCTTCGTTGAAGAATAAATGGAGAGGAAATGGCATGATAAATATAAACGAAGCGAATATAAACAGAATTCACTTCACATTTAATTCAGGGAAGAATGAATGACAATTAGATTGGTAAAATTAATTTCGAATTAGCAGAATTCGTTCCAAATTGGGAATTTTTAATCTTAACAAAAATTAAAATTTCAATACAATTAAAAGTGAGCATCAAGGTGATAAAACTCATCAATCACGATGAATTTTTATCATCAACATACGAAAAGAAGATACCGGCTAGGAACTTGCAGTTTCATAATTTTTAAAAGAGGCGATTTTTTCAAGCTAAACTTAAGTGCAAAGCCAACAGAGCGCGAATGAATTATTGTGATCGAACAAAACAAAGGAAAACAGAAGAAAAGCACGACAGCCACAAAACCATGAGCCAATATTGATCATCTACGAAGAAAGACAAGCAAACAGAGGAGCAGAGATCAAGTTACGGTGTAGCAGAGATCAGGTTACGGTGTAGCAGAGATCAGATTACGGTGTAGCAGAGAGCTGCCGGACGGAGAAAGACTTACTGTGATAGACGGCGTTATTGAAGTGAAAACATCCAAAGGCAGGTAATAAACAGTAAATAAACAAACATCCAAAGGCAACAATAAACAGACGCTTATGAAAAACTAATAAACAACACAACGGAAATAAGTAAATAATATGCAGCGAGAAGTTAATATATAGTCGGAAGGTAAAAAGACCGTAATGAGCAACAAGAAGGTAATGCGCAACAAGAAGGGAATGAGCAACAAGAAAGTAATGAGCAGCAAGAAGGTTATGAGCAGCAAAGAGTTAATGAGCAACAAGAAAGTAATGAGCAGCAAGAAGGTTATGAGCAGCAAGAAGGTTATGAGCAACAAGAAGGTTATGAGCAACAAGAAGGCAGTCAGAAGGTAATGACTCACAGGGCAGGAGTCCTTGTTCTCAGCCCCCGCACAGATGAGGTCAGTGGTGATGCCCCACGGTGGACGGAACACCGGGTTCTCGTTAAACCGCTTCCAGCAGAGGTTAGACTCGACGTAGTCTATCTTGACCTTCATGAGCTTCTCGCTGCCTCCAAACGGGTCCTCTGCTCAGCATAAGTATATGGTAGTATGTCCCTACTCACCCTCAGTAGCCCCCACTCACCCTCAGTAGCCCCCACTCACCCTCAGTAGCCTCCCACTCCCCCTCAGTAGCCCCCACTCACCCTCAGTAGCCCCCATTCACCATCAGTAGCCTCCCACTNCTCACCCTCAGTAGCCCCCACTCACCCTCAGTAGCCCCTACTCACCCTCAGTAGCCCCCCACCCAGCCACCACGAAGGAGGACTGCCGGCTGAAGTGTTGTACAGGAGAATTGGGCAAACACGCCGGCAGGACGCGCGTAGTCATTGACGCCTGTGCCAAACAAAACAATTCATTGGTCTTGATTATTGTAGTAATTGACCTGAAATTATAAGTAAATAATTTATGTCGAATTTCGTGTTCAGTGAGAGTGTTACGTGCACTATGAACGCCACACTTTAGCATCGACAGTGTGCTTTTCGCCTAACTGGAGTTTGAATTAAAAGTACACAGTGTTGATGTCACTGCCCACAATTTATACTGCACACTATACACACTTGAATGAATATTATTAACTTGATTGTACGCACTTGACTGCACACTGTATTGACTTGAATGTGTACTGCATTGACTAGAACGAAAATATTGTGTTCAGAGGTTCTAGAGTGGTGAGTTTTTTTGAGCTCCTGGATTGCCTTTAACAACAGCAGTGGAGCATTCACGACTGGAGTTCAGAACTGAACTCCTGTGTTGAAGTCGAAGCTTGAAACTCTGAGTAAAAAGTCTCCTTAGTTTAATTCGTCGGCTTCTAGAAGGGTGACTATGGAAAAGTGTGCATCAGACAATTTAATTTCTTTATGATAATGTCTTTTATGATATTAGCATTGTTCATTGAATAATTGTAAAAATTAGGGTTTAGTGCTTAAATCTTCAACGTGTAAATTTATGTGCATATCAAACCTACAATAATAAAAGGCGTACGGGAAGGGATGAAGTGATGCTCTGCTGAAAGAACAGGACATCATTTGCATCTACGTAATTTTCGGCTGAGTATTGAAGCACCTATGCCTAGGTACTGCGCACACTTATCCTAGAATTTGTTCCTTCTTTGTTCAAGTTTTATACCGCCTCTTACGATATTAGGCACTATAATTAATTGTACAAATTATTTGGGTTAATTTATACCTTTAGTGTTTCAAATAAATTTGTGTAAGTAGTAGTCTATAGTTGAGTTATTTTCCCAAGTAAGTTCCATTGAAAACGAGGTTCGTCACAGTATACTGTATTGACTTGGCTGCACACACTTGACTGTGTACTGTATTCATCTTTATTGGAAAGAACTTGACACAATGATCACACTTGACCAGACCGTGGTTGTCTTGTTTGAACAAATGAAATGCAGTAGAGAATCCGATCAGCTATGCTAAAAGCTTCGTATCAGGCTAGAATTACCAATCAAAAACATTTTGATGCGAAAATAAGCAAAACATGAAAAAGCTGAAATCTCTAGAACTACAAAAGGCGGGAAAAAATAATACAGAGACACATTAGACATCTACTAATACACCGGCCCTCCAGCACAAGCTATAGCTTCACGCCGCCAATGCTCCTTTATTCAAGAGCTTCAAACCGCATTGGGCTACAGGATAGTCTTAGAAATATGTACCACAGTTTAGCAGTCATGGAATTAAAATTGATTATGAATTAAAACGATTGTAAAGTAAAAGGCACTTAAAATGGAATAGTTCTAAAATTATTACCTTTGAAAAGAAGTGCGCATGAAGTGGAATGCCTTAAAAATGCGCGTGGATTGAATGCCTTTGTAATTTGCCTAAATGGAATACCTATATGCACGCGGATGAAATTCCTTTGAAATGCACGTGGATGGAATACCTTTGAAATACACGTGGATGGAATACATTTTAAATGCACGTGAATGGAATACCTATGAGATGAAATGCACGTGTAACAGAATGCTTTCAACATGATAGTGACCAACTCACAGGCCTCTGGAGCTTAAGCAGCGCGATGTCGTGGTAGCGGCGCTGGTATTCTGGATACACGAAGACCTCCGTCACCTGCAGGAGAGGAAAGTGACGGTGAGGTGCTGCGGCCTGTAGCGCGAGTCACGCTTAAAGAAACCTCACCTTGTCCTCAGCTGCTGGACTTAGTCGAAGAGTGTAATGAGTGCAGTAATTCACTCCGGATTAAATTATTCTGAATGTCAATACACATGCACTAGGCACTACCACGCTAGGCACGAGTCTCATTCAGTAGTACCGCTAGTACCACTTTACACCAGTACCACAGCACATCATCACCTGTACCACAGCACATCATCACCAATGCCACATCACACCATCACCAGTACCACAGCACACCATTACCAGTACCACAGCACACCATCACCAGTACCACAGCACATCATCATCAATGCCACAGCACACCATCACCAGTACCACAGCACACCATTACCAGTACCACAGCACACCATCACCAGTACCACAGCACAATTTTACTCACATTGATGACCTGCTCGACGGCCTCGAAGTCAGCAGCTCCAGAGGCAATGAGATCCTCGCCAGCAAGACCTTGAGGGAGACCCAGGTTGAGCCTCTTGAGTGCCCCTATACCAGGTAGGGAGCGGTCGTGTTCCCCCAACGTCACCACGTGGTTGGATCTGGTGGAGGATTTTACACAGCATTTCTTTTATGCCAGGACCACCACATGCACTAGGGCATCTTCTGTTGTTAACTTGTGTAGACAAGCGGTCTCCTTTGGATCAGCTCGATCAAATAATTTTGAGCGTAATTTAGCGGCAAATTATTAAATTTTTAGCTGTTTCAGTGTGCAGCCGTCTTTCCTTCATTCATTGAATAGCTTTTATTGAAAATGAACTTTATACAACTTTAGGGAAGCTGAACTGCACTGCTTTTATGGAAAAAGAACCTCACAACTTTCACCGCGCCTCTATTTCACAGACAAGCCACCAGACTAGTTAGACACATGTAGTGCTATGCTAATAATCAATATCATGGGTTCTGATTTTTGTTTATGCATTTAGGAATGATAGGTAGCCGCCACTTTCACGTTACGAAAAAGGGGTTTCATAGATCAAAAACCTGATGCAGTGTTCAGCACTCACCTGATGCAGTGGGCAGCACCCACCTGATGCAGTGGGCAGCACCCACCTGATGCAGTGGGCAGCACCCACCTGATGCAGTGGGCAACACTCACCTGATACAGTGGGCAGCACCCA
>VCRD01000370.1:2376-137301 GCA_006783055.1 Trinorchestia longiramus
ATGTAAGTATTCTGGCCCAATGGCAACTTTGTGAGGTGAGTGGCACAACGGGATGTAAGTATTCCGGCCCAATGGCAACTTTGTGAGGTGAGTGGCGACAACAGGATATAAGTATTCGTGTGATTCCTGACCTACTTGTGATGACCATAACTTGCCTGCCAGTTATTTGGGACTGATTGTTTATTACTGTAATCGTATATTGTAACCAAAGTATGTCTAAGAAAAATGACCTAAACCTCAAGTAAATGTGTTAAAATTTTTATCATAATTTTTTTAGATACTCGCTGATAAGTCAAAAACTTTACTGTTCTTAATGTGAAGATAACGACAAGTGTTAAATATTTTTAAAAACCTACTGTGGTTAGTGTCAGTTCTACAGCACAGACAGCCATGAGACATTCGTTGCAAAAACATTCAAAACATTAAAGAATTCTTCATAAAAGCTTCACTAGCGATGAATATGTACAAAAAGTGGAACACATGAGTAATTTTCGTAGCAGTTGTAAAACTGAAAACAATTGTTTTGGTCCGTGAAAAAGTTTGAAAAGATTATCCTAAAAAAATCTATCGTATTTTGAAATATGAGTAGAGTATTTCTGTATACCCTAGGAAGGGAACACGTTTTTTGTCGTATTTAAGAGGAAAAATAGCGATAATTGTTATCGTCATCGGAAACATTAAGAAAACTCGCTGACGTGTTCCAATATTAACTACAGTATTTCATGGTCGTCATTACACAATTTCTTTACTGTGAAATAAATGAAACACTGAAAATTCGGAGAGCAACTGAAGAGTCAATTCAAAAGTCCCGGAGTTATATTAAAAAATCCCCTTAAAAATAAATTTCTACAAGCATTCTTACTTTTGAAGTCTGATCAAACTAATTATCTAAAGTGTTGATAATTAACCCGACATTTCAAGGCCACAAATATATTACAATATCAATTTCTCATGTGGAACAAAGAAAATATTTAGGAAGCTTCTTATTTGAACGAAGCTGCACAAGTAATTAGTGGATAACGACAGACACCGCCTCATATAACGGTAATGTGGTTGTACCTCACAGATACCTCACTCGTATTGACTAGCCTATATAACGGTAATGTGCTTGTACCTCACAGGTACCTCGCTTGTCGTGACGGCCAGCCCATGTAACGGTAATGTGCTGGTACCTCACTCTTATCGACTAGCCTATATAACGGTAATGTGCTTGTACCTCACTCTTATCGACTGGCCTACATAATGGTAATGTGCTTGTACCTCACTCCTATCGACTAGCCTATATAATGGTAATGTGCTTGTACCTCACAGGTACCTCGCTTGTCGTAACGGCAAAGCTGGGGAGCTGGGGACCGTGACGGGCCTCTCTGTGACCCCCTCCTTGGAGGTGCTGGCTGCTGACTGTTCACAGCACCTCGTCTTCGTCTACTGAGCTGCTGATGCTGCTCTGTCAGCACCCTAGTCTACTGAGCTACTGCTGACGTTACCATCTCGTCTACTGAATTGCCATTTCTGTCGTTACCAGCTCGTGTATTGAACTACTACGCCTGTCATTATCATCTCACCTATAAAACTGTTATTGACAATATTATTCCCTAGTCTATTAAACTGGTACTTCTGTCATTAACATTCCGTCTTCCGAGCTGTTATTGATGTCGTTACCACCTCATCTACTGCACTGCTATTGTTATAATCACCTACTAGTCTACTGAATTGCTGTTGGTGTCATTCCCATTTGCTTACACGGACTGCTGTGGCGGTCATCATGTCTTCCCTCATTGTGCGGTTATTGTAAAAACTGCAGCATAACCCTGCTGTATTTACTGCTTTCAACACCTGTGTTCTGGCATTACGTCTTACTTGTTGCACCGTAGACAGTCCCTGTTTATACGTCAATACGTGTCATAGTACCCAAATAGGTTCAATTATTGTCAAGCTATAGTTCACAGAGGCATTGCTTGTCATGTTGCAGTATTAAACCAACCTTTTTTCATTATGTACAGGTTATTAGATATTAAAAACACCTCATTTATAAAAAATCACTTGACATTCGTGTAATCTGAAGCATGAGAGTACACGGCATTGGTAGTCGTACGTGTGTACTCTTCTTATTCGTAAGTCAGAAGTTCCTACAGAGAGTACATGTTTTATGAAGGCTATTTGTTCAAGACTACCTGTATAGAGCACAATAATGAGAAGCGTGCCATCTGT
The DNA here is from genome assembly GCA_006783055.1 of Trinorchestia longiramus. Classification (NCBI taxonomy): domain Eukaryota; kingdom Metazoa; phylum Arthropoda; class Malacostraca; order Amphipoda; family Talitridae; genus Trinorchestia; species Trinorchestia longiramus. Next base: position 4,588 of record VCRD01000370.1, read on the forward strand.
TCTGTGGTGTGTTTCATGTTGAAACGAAAACGTGTTTTACATGTCACTTACAGAGTTTTGCTTGTTGCGTTACAGCGTCCGGGAGATACAAGGAGGAAGACGAGGCTGTTTTGTTTTCCAAGACGAAGCTTTTTGTACAAAGTTCAGGATTTTTGTACTTAAGCACAGGATACGGTGAGCACTAGTGGAAGGAGGGATTCATTTATTTACCATACATATTGAATTTTTTTTATCTGTACAAGTTCTGTATGGCATAGTAAGAGGCACTCAGTGCCACAAGAACGAAGATGCCACCTGCAAAAAAATACGTTTCTACGGTGCCGAAATCTCCCAGCTGAGCTTAATATTTTGACCCTGTCAGCGTGAGACCAAGACCAAGATGTGTACATAATTAGTTATGTTACGGAAGCTTACGTTTTGCAAATTTTACGTGGCGATTACTGAAAACTTGTTTTTGGCATCTTCGCACTCGTGGCACGCAACGCCTTATATGCGAGGTATTGGAACACGGTATTTATATGCACTCAAAAGTTCAGGGTATTGGAACAGCGCTGGCGAGTAGGAAGCAATACGTCTTTCCATCACTAGAGGTGTCTAGTAATACGTTTTGTTAGAGTTCTTTCGGCTGTGAAGCTGATAATTCGTGTTATGTGTGATGTAAGAACGCTATGTTTAGTCGTTTAGACGTCTGTTATACTGGCTCGGTGAATTTTTATATGACGGACTGTGCAAAAAAATCTGTACAAAAAGTTATTTCAAACTTGAAAAAACTGCTGCAATTATCACTGTTCCTGACGCTGGTGTTACTAGAGCTTCAAGCCCCTCGAGGAACATGGCTGCCTCCAATATAGATTATCATAATTACGACCGAAAGACGACATCGTTAGATGCAAACGCCACAACGCCTAAATTGTCATGCAAATTGGTCCAATTAGCAGAGCTGAGCACTATAATTGGATAATAGGAGTCGATAAGCATAACAATTTCTTGCTTGCAAGGATTTTCTTTAGTATGATAAGAGCGTAACCTTCGTAGAGGGTGCATTTGATATGAACATTTACTTGTGACGTCTTTCTGACCCTCTGCCTAAATGCAGTAATCAATAATTGTAAATGTACTAGTTTTAGGTTTATTTTATGCACTTATTACCATGATATGTTGATCAGAACAGATACCTCGCAACTTATGATCGTCCCTGGGTCAATTCATGAAGTATAGTTGATTCAATCATGTATTTATTAGGAACGTACAGGGAAGATAATTTTGCATTAAGTTATGAAAATAACATTTCAGATAATCGTACAACTAAGGGATGTAACAATAACATGATCATGCTTCAGTGAAAGATTTAACATGAACACAATTATGTATAATTATGAACAAGAACAGAAATATAATAATGAATTAGTTAGAGAAATGCATCTGATTTAATCACGCATTCATTTATGAATGATGTTAGCAAACTCATGCGTTCATTAATGAAGTAGCAGTGACAATTCAATTATTTAAAAGCTACAATAACGTAATTATACGTTTATTCATGCTGCGACATCGATATAATCATGCATTTATTAAGCTAAGTAACAATGTAATCGTGCAGTGACATTGATATAATCATGCATCTATTAAGCTGAGTAACAATGTAATCGTGCAGTGACATTGATATAATCATGCATTTATTAAGCTGAGTAACAATGTAATCATGCATTAATTGAACAAGTGGTTATCCCATTTCCATCACTCCAGTCTCGAAATCACATGATTGCTGCTCGTTATGGGCACGACTTCCTAATGTTGTCATAAAAGGTGGGCATTACAGGGTAGATTTAACTTTGATATCACTGAAGGCCACAACACACTGCAGTTCCTATAAAGCGGGCATTTGTGCGCACTTAAGCTCGAGTCAGCCTATAGAGATCATCGTCAAATGTTGAAATACTTATTGTGGACTCAAGAAGTTAATACACGCAGTGCTGCGATACAAGTTGAGAGCACAAATAATATTGACCGTACTGCTCCGTATATTCATTATGTTAAGAACACAAGAAGGTACATTTTATTTTTATTCCTGTGCTCCATTATAAAATCCCAGAATTTCCGTTGATTTTCGTGTGAACTGTGACACCAAACGCGCATTGGAAGTTATTTAAATGTGCTTCTGATTTCTTCCCAGGCTTTCTGAGGTGCTCGTTCATGTTTATCTTTTCGAGTGCTACGATTAACCTCTGACTTTACTCCTTAACTTTAGAGGCGTTTTCTTAAACTCAAGTTTGAGGGCGCACGTTAGAGCAGTTGCTCACGCATGTCTACTTATCAGTAAATCTGAAGTTCCTACAGAGAGTACATGAATTTCGTAGTGTACATGTACGCTGCTGCCTGTGTAGACCGCCTGGAATAATGAAAGACGAGCCCTGTTTTCAGTTATCAGGCTGAAAAGGAGAAAATTGAATAATTGTCATACTAAGAATTCAGACGAATACGTGTTGACCAGGATCATCTGTAAATTAGTTACTGTTTTTTCAAACCTATAAACATGCATCGCAAATTCTACGTAGTTTTGTTTAGATTTACTCGATGATTTGTCTTCTTGCATCAATGATTACTTTTAAGAGTGTTTTTTCAAACCGTGTTTTCTGTTTGTCTCGTGTCCGTAATTAATTCATTATCATGCTCAATGATCGAACTGTGAAGACTGTACTCGAATGAAAACGCTGTTTTCAATCAAGGCAATAAATGTTGTGTACTTGAGTATTCGAACTTCTCTCATTTTACCCATGACGTCACAGGATGATGATGTCGCAGAATATTTTAAGATGATAACGTTGCAGGATGATATCTGAAGATGATTTATTAGGATGATGTCACAAAAAAAAAGCAACGCTGTGACAATTGTGAAATGTGTTACAGGTTCGAAGTACTTATATTAGTTTCATTATTCTCTAATTCACAACTTTCATTCTTCAGTGATCAGTCCAGTCTATGAAGTAAAATTAAGAATCTCCATCAAATTTGCAAAAAAGAGAACTGGAATTGTTGCACAAATTATTCCTCGCACAGAGATGCGTTTTGGCGTGCAAATGCAGCTCACAAAACCTCCCTGTACAAAAAAATTTCCGTGAGGGAATTCTGGTGGCGACTTCGGGGGGAAGGCTTCAAGTTTCACCATGAGCCTGAGTGCGTGGTCTCCTCGTCACAAGAAGTGCTTCATGAACAACCTCAGCTTTTATTTACGATCAATGGCGTTCGTAAATTCTCTATTATTTCGCTCCTGACCTCTTAGGTGCAGCAGACATTAATCCCAAAAAACATTGGGCCTTAGAGGCTCGTTTTCAAGATGTATTACTTATTTTTTTTTTAAATTGTTAAAATTAACCTCATTTATAACAAACTCATCAATGAAATCAACTAAAAATTGTTCATTTATAAAAGTTTATTAATCAGGAAAAATTGGCAGGACCTGACAGGCCCAAGCAGTTTTCAATGACATACATATTTGTTTTCTATATGGTTAAGCAAAATGTAGGCCTTCAGCCCTCTCTTCGGTTAAGAACTACTATTTCAGTTCTTTCCTCGAGATCTACCTACATGTACGTTGAGATTACATTTGTCCAATGAAAAACAATTGTGGAGCTGAATATCGTAATTTGTAGTCAAATTGACAAAAAAACAGACTACCCTTGTGAACTTCACACTACTCTCCTCGTACATTTCTTCAAATATATTTTAACAAACCTGGGCTAAAGTGATTCCTGTTTCAAAGAATGCAACAGTCATTGCTAGCTAGGTTTCGGTTTCCCATAATATTCAAGCAAGCCATATTTTGAACACAAATTTACTGAGCCGTTGTCAGCAGTATGAGGCACGACGCATAACTTCACTGGGCCGTTGTCTGCCGTGTAGGACACGAGGCATAACTTCACTGGGCCGTTGTCTGCCGTATAGGACACGAGGCATAACTTCACTGGGCCGTTGTCTGCCGTGTAGGACACGAGGCATAACTTTACTGGGCCGTTGTTTGACATGTAGGACACGAGGCATAACTTCACTGGGCCGTTGTCTGCCGTGTAGGACACGAGGCATAACTTTACTAGGCCGTTGTTTGACATGTAGGACACAAGGCATAACTTTACTGGGCCGTTGTCTGCCGTGTAGAACACGAGGCACAACTTCACTGGGCCGTTGTTTGACATGTAAGACACGAGGCATAACTTTACTGGGCCGTTGTCAGGCGTGCAGTCTAGGTGACGGTGCTTGGCTCATCAGGGGCAGTGATGGCAAAAGAATGCGGACTTCCTACTCATTTCCTGCTTCAGGACTCCTGGTGTCACATTCGGAATTCCAAAATTTTTGACGCCTGATGCTTTGATGCAAGGGGAGCCTAGAACAGGAAATGCTATTTTGCCTGCGTACAGAGATGTGGAAAATTCTCGTTATAACTTTACTAACTATTTACAGAGTGGTGGCAAATATTTGTTATAACCTTACTGACCAATTATGGAGTGATGGCAAATTCCTGCTATAACTTTACTGACCCACTCATAAAGGGGTAGCAAATTCTCGCTGTAACCTCACTGACTAATTCACTGTGGTGACAAATTCTCGTTGTAGCCTAACTGACCATTTACAAAGTGGTGGTGAATTCTCGCTATTGCGTTAAGGATCTCTTCACAAAGTTGTGATGAATCTTTTGTATTACCTTGCTAACCTATTTACGCAGCAATCACAAAATTTCACAGGACATTTAAAGCTAAAATTTTTGATCAACTTTCGAAGCCAGCCAAAAGTCTGCAGAGTAATTTCTGCAGTGATTGCTAATCTGTTTTTATATAGACTGAAAGTTCTTTTTTATCGGCTTTGCAAGCCAAAATTATTAGAAATGTAATACACCATCACATTTTCTGCATGGGATAGCACCAGAAGCCAATTACTCGAGCACGTTTAGTGCCTGGCAGTCCAGGTTAAGGGTTTACCTAAAATTTAGCCCGGCAAGCGCTAGCAAAGCGTGAAATGAGTTAGAACAAATAACATTAATTATCTAGTTGACCGTTTACGGAAAATGAGAACATTTTTGTAAACGACGCACTGAAAGATGAAGAATTACCTCTCAATGGATTCAAGCCCGAGTAAAGTGTTGCATGGTTATAACATTGAACAATTCAGTATAGGTTTTAGGGATGAGTGCATTGCTGAAGATTTCTCTCCTTGGTGAGTTGCACGTGGGATGTTGCACGTGGGAGTTGTTGAAATATGGCTGACCCTGTATTTCCTAGGAATCAAGGAAAATTAGTTCCGTAATTCACCACCAGCTTGGTCGACTATCACCAGCTTGGTCGACTGGTGAGCGAATCTACTTGCGAGCGGAAAGACCCGGGTTCGAATCCCGCTGCCGACATGGTTGACGCGGCTAGAAATACGGCATGGGACTTGGGTAAACAACCGAATAATTATCGAAGTAATTATGCGACCCAAGAATGGGCCAGAAGGTTCGTTCCTATAGCCTCATTCTATTCTATTCTATTCTATCTAATAAACAATTTTTTACAAACACCTCAAGGATATTTGCCAATAACAATATCAAGAGTATACTTCTCTTGCCAGAACAATATTAGTGGTATATACTTCGTACCAGGTCAATATTACAGGTATATATATATCGTATCAGAACTTTAGATGAGTAGTTATATAGAACAAAACTAGGAATACATTCGAGCAGTAGTGAGCTGATGCTTTGAAAGCATTAGCGTCTATACTCGGCCCGTCCTCTGCAGCAGGTAGTTTAGTTCCAATCTGATCTTCTGAAGCCCAATCCACTTCTCGTAACGATATAGAGAATATCAATACTGATATTCATATTCTCTATTTTACTAAAATTGTGAGTCCTGAATTTACTGACGAGTTCTCTCGACTGAGCAGAATTAATTAGGGTGATTTCAGGCGAGGATTAATTGATCTCCACTGACACGTCGGCTATTCGTCCTAGCATCTTTTTCTCAGATTTTTAAATCTCAACGTTTGAACTTAATTAAATACCAGTCAATGCCTGATGGAGAAATATGATATACTGCCACACGGACTGCAGAACTACACGCACACACAGCAGGCGTACATGCTTCAATGAACTGGAGGTAGCCCTATGTATGCTGCCCAGGCAACTGCATCATTTTAATTTCAATGTTAGATAAGTAAAGTTCAATTGAACTACATACGTCGAGTTAAATTTTAAATGAAACGAATTCGAAGGAGCATTACTCAGTTTTATAATGTTTCAATTTACAACAAGGAATGTACGTCATCGAAAAATATTGGTATTACGTAATAATCAACTAGGTATCAAATGCACTTATGGGTTTCATTTATTTTCGTTAGTTACGTTGTTCTCAACTGAAACTGAGTGCAGACTTCAGTTCTTAGAACTAGTTATTGTATAATCAATGATGAAAATAACTCGAGTTTTGAGCCTGAAAGCTTACAACCACGTGCGACAATACTAGGTATCATGCCTACAACTGAAAAATTTGAACATGCGTGACCTTACAAATTAGAAAACGTATTTCTTAATGTACTGGGTTATTTCTTAATGGGAATATATTTTATTTAGTTTTCTTTATTCCTATTATATTGCATGAAAACTTAATAGTTCATAAATCGATGCTTAACTTTGGTTATGTTATAAAAGGATATATTTGTCCTAGATAGCTCCTGTGGAAATTCCACAGTTTAGAAATGATGAAATTGAGGATTTTTCGATTCATAAATACATTAAAATTTTTACTACATTTGATTAGCTTGAAATTATTATGAAGGCGAATGTATGAAAGATTTGCGACGAAGTATTGTGTTCTAAATGAATATTTTTCATGAGTTGCTACACAACTTACATTCTGTATTTTATCAATCGATGACATGACCTGGAAAGTACCCGTGGAAATTCCACTGTTTAAAAGGGATAAAATTAAGGATCTTTGAAATACGTATGATACATTTTTCAGTTGTACCTGTGGTACTATCAGAGCCTGAATATTTTTCATGAAAGTATACAGAACATCCATTCTGTATCTTGTTTACCGATAATATGGTCGTGTAGAAGAAAAAAGAGTAATAACGGGAAAAAATGGCGTACTTTATAGTATCCTGGTGTCTTTGGTATCCATAATACAGCGCTTATAATATATGTATACACGTTCTGATTTCAGTTCAATAATTTTTCTTCAGTAATAGATTGGAAGATATGGGACGGACACATAGAGATAGAGGGAGAGATAGAAAGTGACAGAGATGGAAATACACTGTCTATTATATAAGCCACTACACAGTTCGCGTGGAAATTCCACGATTTAGATTCGACTAATTTGAAATTGTTATATAGATGAACGTATTAAAGATTTACGATAAATTATTGTATTTTGAATGAATATTTTTTATTAATGTACACAGAACTGCCATTCTGTATCTTATCTAATGTTAACATGGCCCAGATAATTTCCGTTGAAATTTCTTGGTTTAAAAGTGATGAAATTAAGGATCTATGAAATAAAATGCATTTTTCAGTTTTACCCGTGGTACCATCAGAATCAGAATATTTTTCCAGAATACTTACAGAACTTTCATTTTGTATCTTACCTAACGATAACATGGCCGTGTAAGAGAAGAAAGTTAATAACGGAACAAATGGCTGATTTTATAGTGATCCGGTGCCTTTGGTATCCACAATACAATGCTTGTAATACATGCATACCCGTTCTGATTTAAGTTCAATAATTTTTCTTCACTAATAGATAGGAAGTAATGGGACGGACACACACTGATACAGAGAGATGGAGATACATAGTCGATTATGTATATAGATTACAAATGATTGCTTGTTTTAATAAAGACGTATTATAGTGACTATACTCGTGGTTTAATGTTATGTACTCGTAGCAACTTATTATTAAATGAGGGTGCATACGTGTTTGAATATGGACGTCAGTAATTGCAATCTATCATAATTTTTTTATGACAAATACGTACGTAATCGTAACATTATTAAAAGCTGAGCTTTTTTCAAATCTAATTTGCATGTTCAGATTTAAAGTTAACATATTTTCAAATTAACCCAACTTATTTCAATTTTAAGTTGCCGTACTTTAAATTTGACGATTTATTTTAAATTGAATCCAAAATGGTGTAACTCATCTCCAAAGGTCCTTCCGACTCTGAGAAGCCAGGGCATTTCACAAATTCTTTGTAGTCAGCAAATGTTTTTGAAAATTGCATGTAGTCTGTAAAACGTTTTTGATTGGTTTGAAGTCTGCGAAGTAGGCTCTCACACAACCATATTGCAGTAAACACGAAAGTGCATTTCAAAGCCTTCTCTACAAGTGTCAGCTTCATAATCATCCATACGAGTGCGTTAAAATTGTCTGTATGCCAAAATTCCTCTTGTGAAAATATCTACACAGTGTCCTTTTGAGCACACCTGTACGAGTGAGGGCTCTGACACTTTTCTGTACAACCATCTTTTTTCAGAATCGTCAATGACACGTGTAATTTTCTTCCGTCAGAAGTGAAAGATTTTTAGATCGTCCACACAGACCCGCGTCCATAGACCGTTGATAGTTCTAATCGATTATGCACAGCTCGTGTCACAAATATCGCAGCTGACTGCAGCGACCCATTTCCGTTAACGATTATTTTTTCAAGTGTGCTTAAAGAAGTTGGAATAAAATATTCAGCGATTGCTCATATGATGTATATAAAGATGCATATATTTAGGGCATTTAAATTGGCTTAATCAAAGCTGCAGCATCAGACAAGGTTGATTTTTCGAGATTTCTTTTCGAGACACGTTAGGGAGACGTCGATTCTGTAGCAAACTTTTAAAACAGCTTACGACCAAACGCTTCCTATGTTTGACCATCCATCCATTCATCGATGATCTTCTAACAAGTTTGTGGTGGCACTTTTAGGTTAGCTTACCTTAATTAATCCTGTGTTTTATTTCACTGTCAATGGAGTTTCCATTACATTGACCTCAGTGAACCGTGAAATTCTCGACTTTGATCATTAGTTGAATTTTCATTTGAAGGTCACTTGAATTTGAACAAATTTTTTCAAAAGATGTATCTTGTTGAGTGACAGAGAGTTGGACTCCTTGTTTGGCAAGAGACTCCAACGAAAACTAATTGCATTCTTTGCCCTGAACAACAACTAGGAGATCTAATCTTGTCACTCAGTGCTCCTCTTGTTCTCACTCTGTTCTGTTATTGACACAACTCATGAGTAATCGCTTTGAATTTATTTGTATAATATGGATTTCTTTCATTCAAGTTTAGATATTATTGACATAAGATATTAATATTCGAGTAATGGTGTCATCGTCATTGAAATTGATGAAAGTTCGCTAAGCAGCTAGAAAATTCTTCAAAATCTTCAAATCGGAAGTAGAAGCAATTAATAAAAGTATGAGAAATTGCACTAAATATTAACCAAACACTAATTATATGGTAAAATAACACTATTACAGACCATAAATACAACGATAGATAATTTGTAAAAGAACAGTTGTCAACACAAGTCAACGAGCGTGTGTTGTTTCGGAAACTAATTTCAAGTTGAACAGTTGAATGAGGGATTTGAGAATCAAGCAGAAATTCATTCTAGTAGTAAACTCATCGTTTTGCTTCTATATTGCTTCATACTATGATGGTTTGTTACAATTTATCTCTGCTTTTGATTGCAAATGTTTTTCTGAAAAATACTATATATATACCTTTACTCATCTTTTGTAAAACAAGAGTAAATTAGTCTTGTCTTGAGAAAATTTTTGAAGAAATATTAAGGGAACATTACTGCTTCAACGTTCATTGGTGGTTAACTGTTACAGCAGCTCCTAGTCAACACGAACACGTGCAGAAACGTGACTCTGTGTACGCGTGTCACTCCAAGTAAAAGTTTTGATCATTGAAATTCTGAATGGCTGGGTAATATTGAGAAGTAAGGCAATACCGTAGTATGTCAGTACAGACTTGTACGCGTGTAGAACGCATGTATAACACTGGCTGTTCAGGTGCTCAGTTGACAGTTCAAGATTTGGGATGAATTTAATTCAAAAGCCATGTCTAACAAGGTGAAATTAATATCATATAACTCACAGCTGCTATACAGATGTTCAGCAACTGGAGGTTTTTCAGGAAAAGTCAAAGTGCCTCCACATGCGAAAAAATATGCAGAGGTAGGAAATTATTCCCAGGATATCTAAGTAGTGGAGATTGACATGAGACGTTCAAGGAGGATTCGTCGTAATTTCATTGCCAGGTTTACGAACGCATCACGGCAGGCGCAGAGCGAACGCTTGAATGCTGGTCAGGTTTACTAATTATTTCTCTTCATTTTTAAATATTTGATGAAATGAATCACTGATTCGTATTGGTTGCAAGAAATACATTAGATCCAAGGGAAATCAAACTTTTTGAAATCTAAATGATCCAATACCCTGACAAAATTAGTGCAATGTTATTCATACGTTATGACGAAATGACATGTAATATATTGCGTTAATTACTTAAATATTGCAATATTACAGTTCTATTATTGAAATGAATGTTTATATATATTTTTACTCTGATAATGGAAATCATGAATAAGAAACACTCACATATGCACCAGATTTTATTCCATTTTTTAATTTTTGGTTCCTCCAATATAACTCCAATAAGATTATTATGCATGTAGTAAATTTTGAGCTGTGAAATTTCTGTTGACATTGAAGTTTAATACTGATCGACTGTCTGCTTTATTTTGTACTGCATTACTACCCAAGCTAAACCTCTTTAAAAAATCTTAAATTAAAAGTGATTTGTTTTAAAATTGACCCTACTTCCATTTTCAATAATAAAAAGCAGTCAAAAAACAAATTTTCCTCATTCCAAGCTTCTCCACTCCTGACTCCAAGCAGCTCTCCAGTCCCTCCTGACTCCAAGCAACTCTCCGTTCCCTCCTGACTCCAAGCAACTCTTCAGTCCCTCCTGACTCCAAGCAACTCTCCAGTCCCTCCTGACTCCAAGCAACTCTCCAGTTCCTCCTGACTCCAAGCAGCTCTCCAGTCCCTCCTGACTCCAAGCAACTCTCCAGTCCCTCCTGACTCCAAGCAACTCTCCAGTCCCTCCTGACTCCAAGCGATTCTCCAGTTGCACTTCACTCAAACATTGGCCGTGTTGTATAATACAGCTAGTGAAGTGTTTCAAGAACCTGCCCAAGAATCTGTAAAAACTTTCAAATTTCTGAAGCTGAACTTTGGAGGCCCTGCAAACTTCAACACCAAGAACAGCTCATCTGACAAGCCTCAAAGTTAATGTCTTGTTTGCTGAAGAATCTTGCACTTGATACTTTGTTCACTGAAAAACTTCATTTCACTACATAAATAGAGCTAAATTTTAGACACAATATCCAGGTTATTCTCCAGAAGAATGTATCTTGGGAGCGATATGAATGAGCAGTGAAGCTTGAATAAGTCTATTGAGAATTTACTGTGAAGAAATACAACGGCAATTAGAATTAACTAATGTCGCGAAAATGAAATACTTGAATTGGCAATGATCTTAGTGAACTGCAGTGTTATAGATTTACAAATATTTCACCTAAGAATTTACGAAAATGATACATGTACAACAACAAATGGCTACATGCCGAAGAAAAATTATATTTAATGAAAGTTTCATGACTGATAAATATCCTAATGTTTGTTTAGTGACCAAAGCAGCGACTTTTTAAATAATACTATTGGCTGAACGTGTGAGAATTATTATTAGCTAAAGCTTGGTTTCCAAGTTTACCCAACTGTAGTAGACCAGGCATGTCAAACTCAGTTTGGCTCTGGGGCCGGATCCAGACTTTCTGTTCTCAGGTGGGCCGGATCAGTAAAAGAATGTCAACTCCAACTATTTAGCTTTGTTTTTCAGTACTATGCTTTATCATTCAGCCTACATTTGTAGCCTACCCTACATATTATAATCAAGTGAACATACGGCCTGCGGGCCGGGTCCGGCCCGCGGGCCGTATGTTTGACATGCCTGGTAGTAGACGATGGCTTCCATGGTGTGGATATATTTCTTGGCTCAATTTTTGCTTATGGAAATTGACACTATTTTATATTAATAAGGAAGTTGATCAGTGCTTAAATCCTGTGTACGTATTGTAATACGAGTAATGACCGCAAAAAATGAATCTTTATTCATATGCTATGAAGTATGAACATTCGAGCTATTCGTTCAGTAATATTTTTATCTTAAACTGAAGACATGAAAGCTGGATCCTCAGTTATTAAGACATTATTTCAACAAATAAATCATAAATACTATCGTATTGATACTGTCATTTATGTCAACAAACCATAAACTTTAGCACATATCGTACTCAATTTAAGACAACAAAACCTAATTTTTAATGTTTAGGTCTATTAGAAAGTTAGGTGCTGCAAAAGAGGATCATGTGACCTATAGACAGGGAGGTGTCTTACGTCTTCTTTTCTTGTTATCCTGTTGTTGAAAACAGGCATTCGTTGTTGTTTAAATACTAAGAAATTGTAAGCAGGTACTCAGTATCGAACCCCTGTAAAAGTTTAATACTATCTGCATACAAACCAGATTTAATACGGGACTACAAATAGCAACTATTTATTTCAATACCGAATAATCATTTACTCGTAAATTAAATCGTTTTGGTGTAAGTAAGTTAAATGTTCGTTACATTTACCGTAGACTACAATACAGTTTGTCTCGGTAAACATGAGGTAGTGCAGTTGTTTAAGCCTGTGTTGCAACCTCGATATGAAACAGCAATATTGTCCCTGAATTAACTATATACAGTGTACTCAAGAGACAAAATGCTTCAAATCTCACTTTTTAAGCAACAGAGACTATACATTGCTGCAATAACGTCGGCAAAACCCAACAACAAATCAGTAGTGTGGGCAATTCAAGTAAATATCCGAAGACATGGAAAAGAAGAGTGAATTTTTTCCTCAAATATTCTGGTTCAGAATAATAAATTTAAATTGTCCATATTGAGTGTAAGCATTGTAGCCTTATTTTGTGATGATACCCCGATATACATTGGTCTATTTATTTTTAAGAGGGGATCAAAAAGTTTGCGGAATTTTACAAAAAATAATTCATTTCTTAAAAGGTATGATTTATCATCAATTTATTTTTCAACTTAGATGTCATCTCCGATGATGATTTTGGACAAGATATGCTTTTCAACATCTTAAATTTCGTTCAGTTTCGCCGAGAAAAATATATCACTGCGAAGAATCGAGTGATCTGGGTGCAACGCTTTTGGGACACATCGCGCTGGAAGATTGCTTAGTCCCAAATTATTGCGCAGAATAGAATTTGCCGAGCCATATGAAATATATAGAGATATAGCTAACTAATCAACTGATATTCTTTGACCTTTTACAATTGAATTTTGAGCAGCTTCAATGTTTTTGTTATTTTGTGATGTTCGTGGTCTTCCACTGCGACGGTCGTCTTGTAGGTCGTCTTCCTTCTTTGAATCTGTGAATTCACTTGTGGACTTCAGTTTTGTTTGGAGCAGAAGTGCTGTCAACTTTTTTTAAGCTTCTATGATCTGCATCCCTTCACATTTGAGTTTTACCATGAATTTGATATTCAATCTCATCTCAAAATAACTAATTTTCAAGGTTCTAAAAAGGAGCTTCTTTTACAGAGGATCTGTTTTGTACAATAGTCGGCGCATAACTGATTGCATGTAACTAGAAGCAACGTGAATACTCAGTGATGTGTTCTGATATGTTTAACCTTATTTTTTTACGGTTACGACAAAATTCTGCGAAATTTTTAATCCCCTCTTGTGTACTCCCATGTATGTACAGGCGTGAGAACGTGAGAATGTTGAAGCAGAAAAAATAGCAATATTTTTTAGTTAAGCAAATGGGATTGTTCTAATTTATTTACCATAAATTAGCAATCTTTGACATTCACCCACTAGCATGGAGTAATGTAGGTCGTTACTTTATCGAACCTCAAATTTATACGATTATTTCAGGAATGGAGCTTCCAGGCATGTAAACAAGGTGCTGCTTTGTGCCACCATCAACAAATGAGTGAGGACTCTGCATTAACGAGTAGAGGCTGTGCTCAAATGAGCACAGGTCTCACTTCATTGAACACAGACTTTACTGAAGCAAAATCTTTATTCGAGAGAGTAAAGGCTTCTCAGTTCTGAAGCGGCCAAGCCCAGTTGTTTATTATTTAGGGCTTAAGCTTGCTTATAACTTTGGTAATCTGACAAGCTTAAGCTTGATAAACGGTATCGAACCTCCAGGCGAGACACTGCTCTCGGTACACATTTTCACTTCTCTGCTGGCATGACAGGAAAAAACACAAAAGCTTCAATACTCATTAGAATTATAAAGCTGTTTTGAAAATTATACTATTCTGTATTATTTATACTTACATATATGTGCTTGCATTTGTTTGCATGACATAAACTAGCAAATTTCCTAAATTCTCAATTCTCCTCGGGATCCGCTGCTATCTGCCCTGAAGCATCATTCTCTTATCTCTTTCAGCAAGTCCTTTTCCCTTCCCATTCTCCCAGGATTTTTCCCTGCCTATCTACCCTTCTACCAGTGGGAGTGCTTAGCTTATCTCTCAGTTTCACTGAACGCGCTCGTTTATTACATTTTTCAGCCAGTATTTGAAAGCCGCACGCCTACCTCACAGCGTCACGTGTTTACAATGTATAAAGGTGCACCAGCACATCCTGTTCACATTGGAGGAAAGTGTAAAAATGTGATTGTCAGCAAGTGCAAAGGTGGGCTTGCACTCTCAGGGAAGCCTGATAACGACTGGCAAAACAAACTTACCATAAAAAGATTGTGAATATTATCAACCATAAGTTTCTTTGGTTACCAAGGGTTGAAGAGAACGTGTATTCTGGAAACTTGTGCGTGAATTATATACTGGTGCTGGATTCATGAATTAAAGATTGCTGTATTAGTAAACGAAAGATTCTTCACAAATGCTGAAATTTCAGTGGTCCAGTCATCACAGTAGGTACAGACTGTACTCGTAAAACAGAAACAAAATAAATGAAAAATGTTTTCACAGGCAGTGACACATTTACTGACCTCTATTGGTGTTGATGTATCGTGTGGTTTTACAAAACGAATAAATTTGTTGTAAGTTACTATTTCGATTTCAATTTTTGTTGACCCCCTGTCTTACCAGATGATGAGAACCAAATTAGATAATATGCTGATTATTACGGTCGTTGACGAAGATGAATTTATGCGCAGCCTCTTTCAGGCAGAAATAAATTAAGTTTCTATATAGCTGTCAATTATAGAGAGCTGTATCACTGCATGGCGGTTATTGATGTATAATTTCCAGATAAAAGAAAAAATCAGTGGACATATTGTTAACAAGTATTTACGACGAATTAGGTCGTGGGGTTAAATTAAATTACCTACACTTGTACTGATTACCACGAACTGCACTGTAGAGGTAAGGCGGGACACTCCCCTGGCAGATCCATAAGCAATGGTAGCTGGCAGATACACGAGTACTGGTACCAGGCAGATACACGAGTACTGGTGCCAGGCAGATACACGAGTACTGGTGCCAGGCAGATACACGAGTACTGGTGCCAGGCAGATACACGAGTACTGGTGCCAGGCAGATACACGAGTACTGGTGCCAGGCAGATATACCGGGAAAAATGAGATATTGGTTTGCATGTAAATTTTACTTGTGAGAACGGGAGAGATTTAAGTACATGAGAAGCGTAGCAGAGTGTAGCTTACACGAATAATTATAATTTAGGGACAATTGCGCAGATGTTTTACCTTCCCTGGAGATTTTTGAATGGCTTTCATTCGAGTAACTTTAGCTTTGCTTCACTTGATAGACAATGGAACATAGGCCGACGTACCATACACGTTTCTGGAATACAGAGAAATAAGCTACCCGAAGTTAAAAATTCCTGCTCATACGCACGTGATGCGCCCTACCAGGCTCCCTTCAAAGGCTTTTTATGCACATCGACTCGTGGCGAGATAGCAGCTCTCCTGGTGACGAGAGCACTGTTTTCATTACGAAATTCATGAATTTGTCCTTACGTCAACAACACGTTGACGTCAAGGATTACGCATCGTCGCTCTCCGGGGCACAAGGAGACGGAAGTGAACCAATCAAACTTCTGCTAGAAATAGTGAATATATATTGATAACTTTTCTTTAATTCTTTCTCTACAAATTTTGCAGCATTATTATATTTTATAAAATAATGAGTGTAACATTTTTTGGCAACACAGACATGAAGAATTGCATGATAAATGAATTGGCTTGTCGACATGCTTTAATTTTGCAGGTGGCTCCAGCACGTTGGAAGCTAATGGACAATTTGTTATCACAGGGTTCCTCAATAATGACTGACCTGACATTCTGACCTGGATCTGTGGCTGGCTGCTGTACTCCACCCTCTTTGCAGTGAGGTCGTAATCACGGCCATATTAAAGACTACTTAACTTTATTCTTAAAGAAATAATGTGAGTGGAACGTAAAAATTGTCAAGAGAAAAGATTGAAGTGTAATTTGTTGAATGGAGAAATTGTGAAGAGAAAAGATTCAAGTGTAATTTTGGTTAACTGTGTGTTAAGAAAGCATCGCAGACACTCGTTAGATTATAGACATTTTCCCGTAGAAGCAAGCACGTAGCCCAGTGCATAAGAATGCAGAGAGAAGTAGCTGTGGAAAATAATGTCTCAAAACAAAATGAAGTTGTAAATGAATTACATATATTATTTGGTTCTTACAGTTTGATGTTGGAATGAAATTTCTGCATTATTCAAAGTTGCTTCTTATTAAGGATTTTCTGATCATTGAGAAATATATATCATATATATATATGTATATATGTTATATATATACATATATGTATTAATATGTATATGTTCATATGTGAAGTCCAGAGTATTCTTCTACACTAATGGAATCAGTCAGGAGGAGGACAGGAATCGATATATATATATATATATATGTCATGCGATAATTGTTGAATGGCAATTATTCATATGATGATTACATATGATACGAGGATATTATAATATCCTTACTGATAATATGCCAGTAGTTATTTGATGGTCTGATGCGACGATAATGCTGCATTAGTGATTATAATTACGAGGTTTATTTGTCATAAAGCGTAACATCGTGTGTGCCCTCAACCAATTAACGCATTACACACCCCGTCATCCGGCGTACTAGCGTGAAAAATTACAGCTCTCTAATTTCTGCATTAGTTTCTTAGGACACACATAAATATTATGAACGATACAATAATTGTCAGTAATCTTTCATTCGTGGCTGGTTGTTACACGACACAGGTCAGGTAAGTGCACAATTGTCGTGAATTGCATGCAGGTCGTAACTCTCGATAACGATGGTCTGGAAAACAGAGAACACTTATTTCCCACGAATTCTTTACATCAGGAAAATATAGTGACATCATGAATATTCTTTTAAGGTCTGTTAAGGAGGTTCATAGGTGTCCTCGATGATAACACCAAGTTCATCCAGCTCTACATCTTGGCTATGCATTGAGACGTGAGGCATTTAATGATATTATGATGGGAAGTAATAAACATGCACTAAGACAATTATAGCACCATCAATAAGCCATCAAGTTCTCCATCAAGACTCCACGTATCAGTTCAAGGACCCATCAATGTGCGTATCTTATCTCCCCAGAGCCACTTCGCGCCGCACCCCTTAGCGCTGTCAAAACAAATTTCGATTTCCGATCATTGATGAACTTTGGTCGTAAGTTATGGCGGGTGCAGCTACGTCTTTGCTTATGTTATGATGAAGGTAGGGATATCCTTGGTTGTGTAACAGTGACGGCAGTGAGATCTTTGGTTGTGTTACAGTGAGGGCAATGATATCTTTGGTTGTGTTACAGTGAGGGCATTGGTGTCTTTGTTTGTTTCACAGTAAAGGTAGTGATATCTTTGGTTGCAATCTTGTGAGGCCAAAGACCTCTCTGGTTGTGTGATAGAGATTGTGGTGCTTTGTTTGAGTACGTTAATGAGAGAGTAGTAATGTCCTCAGTGGCGCATGGCGAGAGTAGTGATTTATTTAAGAGTGTTACTTAAGGGTAGAAATATCCTAGGGTGTATATTGAAGAGTATTATAAAGTGTAAAGTTGGGTTTTGCAGTCGGCAAAAACGTATTTAATTGGTTTATGCAATTCAAGTTAATTCGTTAGTTGTTGGTAACGTGTTTGATTGGGTTATGGAGAAAATAATGACCATGTTCTCTACGTCGTTGAGAGGACAGCCAATCTTCTGTTACTTTGACATTAGGATGATAATATTTGTACGAGTTTCGGAAAAGCTGGTGATGTCTGCTGTTGTGTCATGACGAAGATTGCAACGCCTATGATTGGTTAAAGAGAGGGCTGTGTTGTTTTGCTCAAGTGCCACGTATTTTTTCCTACGAAAATTTGCAGTATTTTATTCCAAGTCAGTGTACGAAAATTAAGTTATAAACTTTGTGTAAAATACTGGCTCTCGTCGGAGATTTTTGTGATTATGTAGGTATACTCTTTAAAACTTTTGTTTTCAAGAACTAGCCGTTTATCAGTGCGAGAAACCTCCGTCTTTATGTGTTCATTTGAGGTATTTTAATTAGATTATTTGTAGCTGAGCTCGTAGAGTATATTTCACAGCAACAGGTACTACACATAACAGATACACTGCCACAGATACCATGGCACAGAGAGAGCTGTCCTACATCGCACTTTATTAAGTAAGAGGGCAAGTTATAGCACTCACGTTCTGCAAAATGAAATAGAAGTGACAATGTTGCATCAGAGAGTTGCAAAGCAGTTTACTTAAGCTGCAGCTCGAGCTTGGTAATGGAACTCGCATACTGGTGAATCCAATTGTTCCTATGACGTGTTTGATTGCGTGTATACTGCCTTATTCAGTATGAATAAAGTTCTTTGTATTCTTTTCTGTATTTCCTGGAAATAATGTGATTTCTTATGTAAATACAGGGCATTAAGGATTGGTAATTCAGGACATTGCACCAACTTTTGTGATCACTTGGGAGTTGAATTCATGGAAACAAATGTTGCGCTGACACGGAAAATGTACGAGGATATTAAAATTACAGTATTATTTATCAAGAATGGAAAGTTACGTAATGATTTACTAATTTCAAAAATTTAAATGTAGAAAAAAATTAGTTTGTGTAAGACATGTTGCAATGGAGATCGATGGTCACTACAACAACAGGAGTATCATTCACATGGGACATTCTACTTTACATTTTACCTCAGATAGGTGAAAATAATTTTTATTACGGTTAACACTTTCATTGAATTCGAAGAGCATTCATTACCTCGGAACATTGAAATCATTCGTATCATTTAAGGCAATTAGCCGTCTAAGTCCAATTGGTTCTGAGGCAACTGAACCAATTTATAAACTGATAACAGTATTATCTTCAGTAATTACCATTTTAGAGTAATTATCAGACATCCAATTATGATTTACTTTCGTACAGCTGTAGAATCAATGCACTGAAGCCTCAAACCCCAGTGTAAAATTTGTAAAATGTTGACCTCAAGTGTGTGCTGATCTAAAGCAGGGTTAAAAAGGTTCAAAACGGTTCAAAGAGACTGGTAACAGCTGTCTCAAGGGAAAGAAGATTCCACTACTTCAGTCACCAGTGAGGGACTCGTCAGTCAGTCACACCTGACCAGCATCAAATCACACGACCACTGAATCACACCGGCAACAGCACCGTGTGTGGGATCAAGCGACGATGGACACACAATCTTTCTTGAAGTCTCGCTTAGAGTGAAGCACCAATTGTTGAAATGTTCAAGTTTTTTATGACATTTCACTAGCTTCTAACAGTGAATAGCATTTGTAGAAAGACAGAAAAAGGCGAAAAAACACAGCATTAGTAAGTAGCATCTGTGTAAAAGTTCTAGGAGGAAAATGAAAAACCAATAAAAAATCTTGTCGCTAACCAATGTGCATCAGGATAAAAAATGTTAAAGTATCCCTGTTTTACTTAGTGATGATGAAAAATTGCTGAAAACTGCTAATAGTACTCTTATAAGCCTGAATGAAATAAGATAGAAAAGAACAAGATGCATGAAAAATGAACAGGAGGCATGAAAAATTTGGGGAGGATCAGTTGGTCCAGATACTTTCAGTTCCCAAAAAGAATCGTGGCTGATATTAACTGACTCTCAAAATAATGACTCATAACCCTGGCACTCAACCAGAGAGTGCACTAGCTGCCAGAAGTAATAGACCCCACAACCCTATCATGGCTCAAAAATGTAAAGATTTGCTCCACGAACGATGGACACACATGCAACAAATTGGATTGAATAGTTAGAGAAACTATAGAATAATCTTTCACGAAAAGAGAAACACTTCTCTACGACGGGAAAATTAGAGCACAGCTGGCCTGAACAATGTACTTGGACCCAAGTGTAAACAGAGGGTCACTCGCTGACCCTCTCTTCGTCCCCTCGTGATCGCAATTTTGAGCAGTATCAACAAGTCTAGATAAAATTAGCCTTGGCTCTGCTGCCGCCAAGCCCATGCTAGCCCAGCTATCGTGAAGGAAATTCATCGTTCTCAAATGCCGCTCGTTGCACGGCTCAAGGTGAATGCGTCAGGAGCAGGGCGTAGACTGCAAGTTTATAATGTGCTTTTATAAATAAAAGAACAACTATCGATTGAACTGGTATTGACTAATATACTGGAAATCAGAGAAGCGTTCAGCTAAACTTCTTGAGGATAATCTACAGTAGATTGAACAACGTGTGGTTGAGCAGCAGCAGACTGGCAGCTTTAGTTGGGCAGTATGAAAGAGATCTGGTGGAGCAGCGCTGGGTGGCACTACTCGCAGTCGCAGTCATGGACAACAGAAGCGGGAGATTCTGCTACATAAACTAAATTCGACCGGCACTGGTAGAACGACGGTAAGTTCAGTTATAGTTTGATTCAAGAAAGTCTGTTACAAACATAAAAGTGAATCAGAAGATGCATAATAAACGTAAATTATTTGTATCATTGATTTTAGTCTTGAATTCTTAACACACACTGTGTGTTTCAAAGTGAACAACACACGCGTGAACAGGAGTATGATGACGAGTAGACGAGGGCGGTACCCTGCAGTCATCCGCTGAAAAAAACTCAGTTTCTTCACGCTTATCAATTTCTGAGAAAAAGCAAACGCTGACATTTTAAAATTTTTATATATAAATAAATTAATCTTAATTACTACGTATTAGCAAATTTTTTTCGATCAATAATGAACTATGAATGTATCGCACCAAAAGTTCTGCGTTGCTTAGGTGATGTGCAGGACGGCACGTAAAGTAAAGCATTGTCAGTGCATATCTTCTCACGACAGTTGTCTTGGTCTGCAAGACAAGTTTTCAAGATATATTCTTCAGATGATTTTCTTCTCTTACGTCGCCCAGTAGTAAGATTGAAGTTAGTTGCTCAATTTGTTCATGGTTCACAGCCTTCCTGATGGCCTGGCCGCTGCAGTGGGGTGGTTCCACCATGCTTTCTTTATTTATACTCCGGAAATTTTGCTACGTACATCATGAGAGCTCTTGATTCATTTATATTAGATAATACTGACTATTGAATTACATTCAGCAGTGAAGAGCTTTTCAAGACCTGAAGCTTTCCCGTGAGGTAACATGGAGCCTTCTAAACGAGTTGATGGTTTCATCAATGTAACGTTTTGTGTTCCCTTCCTCCTGAGCGTTTATGGTCAAAGTTTATTTAAAGTCGTTTCAGATTTCCTGAAATTGTCTCGTCAATCGGGATTTTTTGTAGCTTCTTGATTGCAGTTTTACCATTTCATGTTAATTTCTTACCTCAAAATATTGCTGCACGTCTGTGAGACAGCAAATTAATGCTGCTGTTGAAGTAATGCTTTCAGAAGCTTGCCAGCGTGGAATACAATTTACACTCCCCTTGATCATATACGATACTGGTCTTAAAAGTTGCTATTGCTATGTAAGTAAACGCTACTAGAAAGCAAATCTGGAGTGTTTTCGAAACAGTTTGCTTAACTGAAGTTTTAAAATTAATCACGAGTGAAAAAGACACTCAATTTATTGCTTTGCAATAATCCAATATAACTCAACGATTACGTTGTCAGTTCTTTCAATCGTACTGAAAAGAAAATATAAAATTTAGCTTTGTGTTTACGCTCTGCATTACATTAAACTCTGAAACAAGTTCTGGTCGACATCGTGGTCCCGTTTTTTATGAATTAGTCGAACCCATTTAGAAACACCAAATTATCAGCGTTAAAGTAAACCTCTTTCTCTCGCCACATTTCAAAGAAAATAGTTCACTTTAGAAAATCGTCATTTATGTTTTTCCCCTAATGCTCTCAGGAAGATTGGAAATTAGACTCTCCATTATTTCGTTGGACAATTACATACAGAGGCCATATTTCACATGTTTATCCATCTGATGTTTTTGAGAGCAAAATAATGAAATGCGAACATTAGTTTCTCAACAAATGCACGACTGCGTTAGTGCTTCAGAAAGCGTGTCACCTGAGATAAAGTTGATTACAATTTCCGAGCAGCGGCGTCTTGACACACGTGCCCTAAACTCCGAGGCTCGTCAGCATTATGGCCCATAAGCTTTCGGTTAGAGAGAATTTCCCAGTGAATGAACAGAAACATTGTGAAATTTTATGGGTGATAGGACTTCATCAGTCACTAAATTTAGCGACCTAATTGTGCTGCATACTGAGTTAAAGACCGTAATAATGATTAATTAGGCTATTAAGTCCAGCGTTATAGCTGCTTATACTTAGTTTACGGAGAATGAATTACAAGAGTCGTCAGACATTGATGAGCGTAAAGTGCAATATTCTGTACTGGACTCCGACTTTATAAGTCGAAGAAAGAAGCTGTTCAATACAGAAACTTGCTCCAACTTCAAACAATATCTTGAAACCATCACACAAATTTGGTATTTAGAAGTTTTAGAATAAATGAGTTGCAGTAATTGCCTTAATAGGTATGCAATTTTTACATGAAATTCTACATCAAGATGTATGTTATCTCAATTCAATAGAAATTATAGCGTTTTAGGCCCACTTCTCTTCATCATTTACATCAACGACCTTGAAGTCAGAATCATCCCTAAAATCAACAAATTCGCAGAGCACACGAAACTCTGTCACAGAGCATTTTCTAAAAGCGATAGAGCAACTGTTAAATCAGACCTCAATCGTCTATTAAGATATACCAAAACCTGATAAACGAGCTTCAACATTGATCAATATTCAGTAATGCGCGTTGATGCTTATAACCCGTACTTCTTATACACGATGAATGACGCACTTATTGAAGAAATACCTTAATAAAGTAATCTACGCATCATTAGCACTGAAAGTCTAGAAGATAAGAAGAAATTGGGAAAAGAAAATTAGAAATGTGATCAGGATCTTCAGTCTCATTGCAATAAACTTTGAATACAAGTAGAAGAACATGATATTACTGCTTTATGAAGTTAGAGAGCGGCTGCATCTAAATATGCAGTTCAACTCTAGTATTCTACCCTAGTACGAGGCATTCACACAATCGAGAAAATTCAGCTTAAAGCAACGCAGATAATTTTTGAACTCTGGAATCTCAGCTTTAGCAGTTTTAACATCTCCCTAGAACAAAGGAGACTGCAAAGACAACTTATCGAAGCATTTAAATATCTCAATGGCTTAAACGATGTTATCCTTGAAGGGCTTTTCGAAAGAGATGATAACGTGCGAACCAGAAATAACGGCCAAAAATAAGAAATTTCAAAACATTCTGAGCTCTAAATTCTTTTCTGGTTAAAGTTGCAGGAATCTAAAACTAGCTGCCCGAAAATTTAATTGTTGTTATCACTATAAACACATTAAAAAATCCTCTTGATAAAATTGTCTAAGAAATCAACCAGTTAAATAAAGTACCGATTCAAAAC
The DNA here is from genome assembly GCA_006783055.1 of Trinorchestia longiramus. Taxonomy (NCBI): domain Eukaryota; kingdom Metazoa; phylum Arthropoda; class Malacostraca; order Amphipoda; family Talitridae; genus Trinorchestia; species Trinorchestia longiramus. The sequence goes on from VCRD01000370.1 coordinate 28,627, forward strand.
AGCGTGGGACTTCAGTCCTGTGACGATCACTCCCTACTTGGGGTATCAACCCAAGAATGGACCAAACTGCTCGTTCCTGTTGCTATATTCTATTTTGAATATACCAAATCTGAAAGCTTCATTAAGGTGAAGGGAAAAATCTTGAAAGACGAAACAGATAGCAAAAAAAAGAGAAAAGAAAACAAGGAAGAAATGCTTGCAAGATCGACGGAGACAGAGAATACGAAAGCATACTGCACAAATTCTAAAAAAAGTAAGAGACAAGAGCATGTCACACGACTATGCAGTGTGAATGCACATTAACTATCGAACACTTATTCAAAATCAATCAAAAATAGCTACAAAAATCCTTCACATAAATCAACAACCTACCCAACCTGCAAACATGAGAAGATATGACCTTCGACATGAAACATGCATGCCAAAAGCCTAAGTATAAACATTTACCTAAATAGGTTTGAATCTCAGATCCCTAAAAGTCTGCTAGTTGCACCCTGACGCTCCTTAATTGTAGAAAATTTAATATATTTATCCTTCAGACATTTAATATTGCCGGTGTAAGTTTAGTGTTGTTAAAAATGAGGTCTGCAAGACCATCATGTGGCGCATAAACGTCTAGAACATCATCATGTGGTGCATAAACGTCTAGAACACCATCATGTGGCACATAGAGACCTAGAACACCATCATGTGGCACATAGAGACCTAGAACACCATCATGTGGCACATAGAGACCTAGAACACCATCATGTGGCACATAGAGACCTAGAACACCATCATGTGGCACATAGAGACCTAGAACACCATCATGTGGCACATAGAGGTCTAGAACACCATCATAGGGTTCATAGAGATAAAATATGTATAAAAGCAAGTCCTGGCAGACTTTACACTCAATGATCTTATCGAATAAAACATGGCTGGTCCTCAATGAGATATACAGAGCTTACCTACTTTAAAATTTTTCCGGAAGGGCAAGTGTGCAAAATTGTGGATAAAATGGACCCAATGCTAATAAATAAACATTCACACAAGGTAGTTTATAGCTGTTGTGCTGCAAATTGCTTTTTCTCTTAAACATCACCATATACTAGTATAATTTTATCTCCTACATCTGAATAAAGTATGAAAAAAAGAGCTAGTGCGCCTCAGAAAATTTCAACAGCGACAGCAAACAAAAATTACAGTCATTTCTGTATGAAAGACTCCAATTACCTCCTAACAGCATGAGAGAGATAAAGAACATAAGTAGTTCTTATCATAAAGAACTCAGCCATTCTGAAAGAAGGTTTTAATGTTCCGTAGAGTAATTGGTAAGCAAGATGGTTGTAGGCCTCAAAAAGAACTTGTTTTGAAGACAGCACGGAAAATATTTTCTCGTCGTTACGACGTGTAAAAACAGCGACCGTGCCAACATGTGTGCTGAGACTCTGCCTGACCTGCTCATGAATTTAATGTGCAGTCATGAGGCTATAGTCTGAAATAGCGACTTGAATAGCTTATTTCATGGTTTTCAATTATCATATTTTTTTCTTAAAATGTATTCAGAGTAGAAGTATTTTGAAGTTATGACTCTCTCCAGGGTGTTCAATAACAGATTTTACAACTTCTAGAGCCTATCTTAATTAAAAAGCAGATGTACAAACGAAACAAAAAGAAAATCGTATTAAAACCCAGTAAAACTTATTTTATTCAATATACCCTCTGTCTGCGTCGATAACAAGCTGAAGACGTTCAGAGAATGATTTGCACGAGTCACAAACGACTTTTAGAGGGATTTGCCCCGTTCCTTTTAAACTTCAGTGCCTTTAAATTTTGAAGATTTATCGCTAAAATCTTAATCTCCAGCATGAATCAGGTACCGTAATCGAAAGGATTGAGGTGTGGCGATGAAGGAGGCCATTTTTCATTCGAAATGAAGTGTGGGAACATTGAATGTGAACCGCTTATGAGTTTTCTTAGCTCCATGTGACGGTGCTCAGTCATGTTGAAATGACTACTGGCGTTTTTTGAAATAATGTTTTGCTCAAGACAAGAACGACTGAAAAAATATTATTGCAGCAATTTATTTGGTTAATTTTAGCCCCTTCTTTTGCAAAAGATCAATGGATTTGCTCCAGTTTTAGTGATTGCGACTCTAACTGACGCCGTTCCTTGTCTTTGAGTGACCACCCTGGTCACTGGGTGTCAATCTAACTAGTCCCAGCCCAAAACCGATCCCTCTGTACTTTAAATTTTGCTGGGCTGTTTGGTCCTTTACAAGAGAGAAGGATAACAAGAGAGAAGGATTTCAACTTAACGTTTGTCCAAAGTTTTTGCAGCTAACACTCCTCTCTTTTGAAGGATTTATGAGGGCTTCTTTAGGTTTCGTGTGAGCTTTACATTGATAGATTTTGCCGGTTTTGAGGTTCTGGCAGCTCGAGGATAACCTTGTCCAAACTTTTTTCAGTTGTCCAGTCTCTTTGAACAGCTTCAACGTTCTTCAGATGAGTTTTTCATTAATCTTTAAGGTTTTAGTAATATCAGTTGGAGATTTTCCCGCCTTATGAAACTGTTAAATAGCCATCCATTTGTCTAAATTTAGAAAATTTTAATATATATTGTTCTTGGAAACCATGTTATCGCTAATACACAAAAATTGTAACTAAAATGAAACATTAGCGTAAGTAATTCGTTTTACATCTTGATGCAACGATAACTATTAAGCACCCTGTGTATGTAGTCGGAACGCTGTACGCTAGCGTATCATGACGGTATTGAATGTGGTAGTCATTATTCTCATAGTCATTTGTGTTTATTTTTTTCTCAAGTAGTAACGATAATAAATTGTTATTTCAGTGACCGCAGAGAACACGTTATCGTCTACGTAAAAGTAACTAACATTGCTCTCAAAAACGGGACATTTGAGTTACGAACAAAATGGGAGACTCGAATATGAGTATATTCAAGCAGCTCATCTAACATTAAATCTCAACAAAATGAACGAAGAATAATCCTTCCAGACATCAGAGGCACAAATGAGCGCCTAATGAGAATTATTGGAGGGCCTGCAGGAGCTGTAAATGTTTGGAAGACGCCATTAGAACTGAGTGCAAGCACTGCATTGCTCTTGAGGGACTTCAATTAAATCATTTCCACATTAGAGTGCCAGAGAAATGAAAATAAAACATCCTTGCGGAAATTTTGGAGGGCCAAGTGCTTTTCTTAGAACACAAACAGGAGTCTGTTAATTAATTAGATGTCAAAAAATTAGATGCAAAACAGGATTCCAAACAGCAGAAAAGAAACCTGGAATTTGCTGTTGGGGCTGAATTCCAAGTGAGGCCTAAAGTAAAAATGTTTCGAAAAATACATAAGGAATTGAAGAAAAAAGATATCAAATTACATTTATATATTGGTAAACCTAACCACACAAATGATCGAATGGAGTGACAGTGCTCTAATTTCACTCTAAAATACTTAGTATTGCCATACAGCAAAATTCTACCCCTATGGAAGAGCCTGTTGACTCTGCAGAGGCAGAAGCTTGAGGCTTGTGCATCAGTAATATGCAGGAATAGGAGGCCTGCAGTTGCTAGTAGACTACTAAAAGCAACAACAAACGCTTTCATTGGAAACAAGAATGAAAAAATTGTTCAGAGAACATGTCAACCTTGCAAATATTTCATACGTCGTCCCAGAGCTATAGCTTTAAAGTGTCACAGTTGTTAACGCTGAAAAAGTTAAATATGAACAATATGAATACAAAATAAACATTAGAAAAGTCGAAACTTGTTTCCGACTCTTAAATAAACGTCATGGAAGACGTAGCTGCAAGAAGTCTCTCAAAACATTTTTCGAATTTTTTCAAAATGCTAATAGCAGACAAGACGAGAGCTGCTCGTCTCATTTAGCTGAACACCAAATAATCCTGCGACACGGCATCGTGTCAGAGGGTAATGATATGACACGGCATCTTGTGAGAGGGTAATGAAAAGACACAATCCCTTTTGAGTGCGTAATGACACAAATTATCCATGACCAACACTTATGCTGTGTACAGAACTTGTTTTCACAGCGCCAGTAGAGTGTAATCATTCAAAATCGAATGAGTGAATGGAACAATTAATCTATTCATCTGCTCATTATTTCTAACTAGAATTTGACGCACGTCTGATCTAGAAAAAAATGCACATTCGACACACAGGATACTTCGTTACACAGGGGCTTCAGAAACTGATTGAGCAACCGACTCGTATTGTGGATAGAAACTTCACAAATGAAAATCAATATCCATTGGCTTTTGCTGAAGGTCTATTGATAAATTGATCCTCTTCATAAACTAATCCTCTTCCTAAATTGATAAACTTTTCCTCTTACACATTTGGAAAACTGATTAGTTTATATACGTAGAATTACATACCCATTTCAGATATTTTTGATTCTTTACTTGCAAAATTTCCAGGCTATGTTGGATCGAATGATGCAGGAGATCGAGCAGTTCTGCTCATCCATTCTGATCTGAGCCTGTGACCATTGCAGGTCAGAGGGAGGGACAACAAACTTTAATCTTCAGGACAGTTTTTCCCTCATGAAACTGGCGGTGGCTGGTAATTTAAGGAGTTACTGTCTTTTAATGAATTGGAAGTTCCCACTACGTTTTATTTCCTTCTGCAATTGGCCACGATTTTTTTTGTTGGATGAATGTTGACTTTAAGGACAAAAATTCCTTTTTTCTTTTCAATCCTTGACGACTGACTGAAGCTCTGAGACCCGCTAATAATCGCTGTGTTCATAGCGAGCAAAATTAATTTTGCTTGCTTCTCAATAGGCGAAATTGACAGTAGGTCTTGCCACCGTCAGTCGCTAAAGCGTTAACCAAGGAATCATCACAAATTTTCTTCGTTTCTGACATGGTATTCAGTCCTGGAACAGCGTCTGTTTGTACGTTCTGCCTGCCCGGTGACATTTTTGCGTGCTAAAATGTGAGCACACTCGCACATGTCACAGTTCACAAATTGACTTCCAGGAGCCCAGGAAAATGGGGCTTTTTTCCCTGTTGTTCAGAAGTAACAACAGCCGTCATATTTCCAAGATTATGAGCCCTGTACGTTTTCGAGCATTTCACAGCACGCTGGCAGGAGTGATGATGAGCAATGGTTGCATCTATTTTTTGTTGCATTCATCATGAAAATCTATTCATCATTGCTCACCAAAGTTTTGTCCAACTTGGTAACTAAATATTGTTCGAAATCACATTCGGGCAAATATACTCATTATCTTGCTATTTCCTGATAATTAAATAATTTTGCATAGCCATTCATCCCCGCGAATTTACTCGTCCTAAATACTACAGCTATGGGCAAAATTTTGGTTGATTTTTATCCTCATTTCTGTTGAACTTTCGTAAGAAACTTTTAATATCCTGATTTTGGTGCTAATTTCAAAAATGCATGACATTCTGGAATTAAGTGTTATAATTCAGAGAAGTAGGAATCTATCAAACTATGATGATTAACTGTATATTTATTGAATTTATCACAGATGTTGAATAAAGAATACCGTGTAAGTGGAAGCTGGCATTGATCTTATGAAGCTATTTTAGTTACAGGAAACAAAGGTGCACGCTCTCTACACAAATACCGAAAGTAAAACATCCTGATAAGGATATTTTTTGGCTTTCCGAAAGAAATTTTCACTGTCGGGAAAAGAAAATAAATAATTCTACTGTAACATTAAGGTAAAGAGCGTTCTTAATTTCATTACTGTGTATAATATTGGTAGCCCTATGTGATGAAAGAAGCGATAGATATATGAAACATTTAGAAAATAATTGAAAATAGAGAGAAAAGAAATTCTTAAATCAGCTAAGTCGATTTGATGGGAAATGCGTAGACTGTCAGCTTGAATCGATATTTTTACGTATTTTTTTTTCATTGTTAGCTATGTTTTGTCTAATAATTATAATTGACATGTCCTTGTGTAGCTGACATTACTGTGACATGATGCTGTAGCTGCCGTAGACTGCTTCTCTAGCTGTCGTAAACTGCTGCTCTAGCTGCCTTAAACTGCTACTTTTTCTTCTGTTAAGTCGTGCGTCGAAATTCGAAAAAATAATGTATTCAAAATGGGGAAAAATCATACATAATTACTTAAGGCTGAAAGCTTTTCAAAGGTCGTTGATACTTTACTGTATGAATTATTAATAGGTGCAAAAATGATATAAATTTGAAATAAATTTACAATAATGATACTTTTTAACATTATTTTATGTACAGCTGCCTTTCATGATTTCAAGCAAGACTAGTAAGCTTATTCTGAAGACACGGGATGTTTATCAGGGACTTCTATGTTTGGGTAGCAAACTTGAGACATGTTGCTACAGAACGCAGCACATTGAGATTATTCTCCATCATTGAAGCTTGCCAGATGAGCTTAGCATCTTATAATATTTTACATCAGGCTAAGCGTCGAAGGGAAACTATGCAACACAAGGTTTTTGACATCTACAAGCACGTGAGTCAGTCAGTCTCGAGTGTATGAAAGAAGAAGCTGGAGTAACGGGACGCTACTGTTTGGTTTCAAAGGAGGTTGGCTCAAGGGAGATTGACACTCAGTTTTCCAACTCCGTCTTACTCGTTGATTGCAGTGGAATTGATGAAACTTCAACAGTCATTATGTATAAGACATAAAACATCGTGCATGTCAGCAAGTCCCACTGGCAGGCTTCCAGACTTCCAGGCCTTACCTCGAAGCCAGCGACAAAGTTCCGTAAGTCAGGGAGCAGAATTAAGACTGGGAAACGCGTTAAGGAAGTAATGCAGTCATTAAGGCTTTAATAACCTTGTGACAACGCAGCCGTAAAGCCGTCTATATGGTGATGGGACACGCTGCAGACACTCCCGTGAGGCGCCCGTGCAGAAGGGGGGCTGCAAAGTTTGCAGGCTCCCTGTAGGAAATTAATTCTTTTATCGTAGCGCTAGATTAATGTTCCGCAAACTATGATAATACTCAGCCTCATAGCAAGTTGCTATGTGTGTTGTTTTAAAATAATTTCTTGAGCTTTGATCAAATTAATATGACATCGTTAAGGAGATGTAGCCAAGTCATGTAAATGAATTAACATACATAGATTCTTACCACTACGGAGGCAATCTAAGAATTTAAAATTAGTTTCGAGTAGAAAAAGTTCATTGCGTAGCAATGGAGTCAGAAAACGGCGCTCAATGAACCCTTTTTTTAGAATTACCAACTTATTTCTCCAGTCGTTTTGCATGGAGTGGCTTGAAGAAAGTCCTTTAATGCGTACTGTTCGAAACACACATAAAATATCAGGTTCATAGAATCAACTTGGAGTGCATAAGTTTCGAATGAATGATGTGGCATCTTCAACACATACTCCGTAGTCATAATCACTCGAGCTACTTACGTGTGTTTGCATTGCGTGCTGCATAAGTTTTCTACGGGCATTTGACTGAAATAAATTTAAAAATGAAGAAAAGCTCAATACGTCTTATCGAAAATTTTGTTGTTTAATGGCAAAAATAAAGCCTCTATTACTAAAATTTTCAGCAAGAAAAAAACAAATCATCGGGAATTAGCTTTAACTGGTCAATAAGATATTACAGTGCATTTTCTGACAAGAATCAATTGATTCCTGAACTTCGACTCTATTTACGAGAAGACATAACATGCAGACGACTCAGAAACAGAGCAATGTGATTTGTTCTTTGAAATCGATTATGATTTTGGATACTTTCTGGAGTTGAGAAAAATAATGATTAGCTTAGGTTATTCCTAATCTTTTAACATTACAAACTCTCAAATTGACTATAAGTTAAAATTCAGGTATCTCAAAGGAACTTTGAAAGAGCGTATTTAAATAACTATTTGAATACGCTTCTATTATAATAAAAGCTCTGCACATTCATGAACTTACGTCTGCCCTCGACGAAAACACTAATAATTTTTTACTGAATAAAAACACGGATTAAGTTATGGAAGTTATTCTTGGTCCTACATTTTATTTCGATTGTCTGCATTAAAAGCATATGATTTTGTAGTAAGCTGTTAATCATTCCAACCATATTCAACATGTGTGGGGGTATGTCGTCTAATATACATACGTATGTGGTACCTAAATTTAGCTTTACTATTTCTTTAGCAATTCATATCTAGTATGACTGTAATTCTTTTGTATTGTTTTCTCCGGATACTGATCAAGTTTTATTTCCACTTGATGTCTTAGTTACATCTAAACGTTGCGTTTCAAAAGTTTGTTGTGTTTATTAAAAAGTTTAGCAGTTTTTTGAGGATTCGAACGCTTAATCAACTGGAACTGTTACATTATCACTAAGAGATATGTACGTAAAAAATTTCGTGCTTTTATTGAAGTGTGTTACAACATACACACATATACACATATTTCTTGGCAGTTTTTTTCTTGTGATCTGATTGTGTATTTTTTTCTTTTTAATATTTATTTGACCTTCTAGGAGCTATTCTAATTTGTTTTTCTAATTGTACAGCACCTAAGCTGTCTTGTGACTGGCTCGTCTACATACAATCGCCTTCTCTGTTCCTTGACTGCATCTTGTTGTTGTTGAAATGAGCTTCTTTTTTGCGTTCTCTTTCTTACATTTACCAGTGTTCGCCGTCTTTCTTGACTTTCTAAGTAAGAGGGAAAGGTTAATACTGAAAAATCATGTATTTTATAGTACTGCGGCGAATTTGGTTTCTACATACAATGCAATGCTCACAATATTTGGATTGAAAATATAAAAGATGTATTGCCTTTGAAAGTTTTTTTAAAATACATAAATGTTCGCGAGATAATTACATTTTTAGGATCCTAATATTCAAAAATGGAAATTTTTTCCCATCTTTCCTATTATTCGTGAGATATTAATATTAAAGCAAAGTTCACAAAACTTTATCTGAAACTTACGCAACAAATCTTCTCTCCTGCGAAAACGTTTATAGTAAAATAAAGTTAACATTGTTTCGTCGTATTCTTTCATTAGCACTGAAAAGCCAAAGGAATGTTTTGCCACTCAGTTTGAAAGCGAATATGTACCTACTGCCATTGAGAAGAGACTCTCAAGTTTCTGATGATATTAATACCAAACTTGTTCTCAAAAGATGAACTTTATCTCAACTTCGACTCACAACTTCGACTTGGAAGATAGTCGTGTAAGTTGTCGTGCACTTGGGAAAAAATAGGAAATTTGTGGCAACTTTTTGGCCAACACGAAGTTGAGTTTAGCCGAAATGAAGCTCATTATCCGACTCGTGCTCCTGGTTTTTGGTCAATTTTTCTGTGAAACCATTGAACCAAGTCCGCCAATCAATGGAGCTAAGAGACATTTTTTGAGTCGATTGAGCTGGAATTAAAGCATCGCCATGCGAAAAATGATGCGGATTGTAGGTAACACTTAGGTAAGATTAGGGCAGTTAGGGATGGGATAGTAGGCGGCAGTTGCACTTGTCTGATGTAAAACCGAGCGCTGTTCTAACAGAAATCGCCGTAGTGATACCGGAAATAGATGATTAGAAGTATATATTGGGTTGGGTAGGTTTCCTTTAGCTTCATTGAATCAAGAAACCCTTACTTCTCTGGACAATAACCCTTCTCATCAAACCTTAGAAGAACAGAACTATTTGACGGGGCTCCAAGTACAGACAAAATTGTACTTTTCATGACAACAAGAAGGGCTTGGCAAAGAGTTGAGGGTTACCGTGAGATTCATCTAAATTTGTTGGTAGATATCCAGTAAATTGTGGTAGCTGTATTGCAGTTGTGTGGCACGACCTTGCTCTCAGCGTCTAAGCAATGTATGAGTTATTCGGATTGTGGGTTAGTTATCAACTATATCTTGAGCTGTTGGGTTTAGCATTGTAAGTAATCAAAATGCTCTTATTCCACAAATTTAACTAGGAGTGGCTGCTTATGAGTTCCTGTACAATTAGATCAAATTGAAGCACGGATTTTATGTGAAATTTTTACACAGTCCTACTCGAGATCGCTTAAATATATAACACGCTCATAGTGCGTTACTGGACGCTCTTCACACTGATTATATCGACCGGCATGCTACAGCTTGAATTAGCCGAACTGAATTAATATAACTGAATTAACGGAGGAGAAAAGTTGTTCGCTATCAAGAAGTTAGAATCCGGCAGATTGAATTAAAGTTAAATAAGTTGAATTGGAAAGCATGAAGCTGAGCTCCATGCTAGGCAGATGCCACTGTCCCTGTTGAGTGGCATGAAGTGCGATCTCAAGGAAAAAGTGATAGTGAGTTCGTCCTTTGAAAGTGATGGTGACTCTGCATTTTGAAAGTAATGGTGACTCCTCCCTTTGAAAGTGACGATGACTCTGCACTTTGAAAGTAATGGTGACTCCTCTCTCTGAAAGTGATGGTGACTCCGCACTTTGAAAGTGATAGTGAGCCCGCCCTTTGAAAGTGTTGGTGACTTCGCACTTAATGAACCTTCAAGCGCATCGCTTGCTAAAACATTACAATTTTTAAACTTTCATTAACATTCATAGTCAGAGAGGGAGGTAAAGATCAGCAGCACCATCTACATGATACATATTTTTTAATTTACAATTTTTTAGTTTGGTTAAGTACTATTTATTCTTAAAGTTGCAAAGGTATATTTGACTTCTATATATGCCTCAATACCAGAATATATCCTCAATTATAAATACAAAGGTGCAATAATATTGTTTCAATACAATATTGAATTTGTATTCGATAAGTTGAAATGGTAGGGAAAGCCTGAATTATAAGAATAAATGAAAATTGAAAATTAATAACTTCTACTCATAGTACGATTGTTCATTACTAGCAAGTTGATGCATCAACGCAGTAAGAGCACCATGCGCTTGTGTGCTGCGGTACACAAATGAGTAAATTAAAGACCATTTAGTTTACGTTTGACGATGTGAGTCTTGTGTAATAAACAAAAGAACACCATAATGAAGTGCTGTAAAGCTAACTTAATCATCTTCTACCGATTGTCAGCATCACAAATAGGTTTTGTTCGCTCTTTTAGCTGTTGGGTATCGTAACCTCGACGAAATTGCCCAGATTTTCGGGATGTAACCAGAAAACCCTGGATGTAGGATGTAACCCTGTAATATCAGAAGCTTCGTTTTGCTGACGTCAAGAATTGACAATTTGTTTTAGTTTTATTAAGTCGATTAGGTCCGGCGCTTGAACGCATCTCATCAGCCGTACAACACCCACGTGCCAAATGTTACAATTTCTAATTCTACTTCAGCATCAGCGGAAGTTTCAAGCCTGACGACAAACACACTCTTACAAATAAAACATGACTTTAAATTCTGTGTCTGCGTGGAAAATGAAACAACGTTTACTGCATTACAATGCCTCTACGAAGCTTGGGTCTTTGTGCAGAGCGAAGTCGTCCGGTAAATTTGAAATATTCATAATTATTGATTCACTCTATGCACTGCAATTATCTTTCCTGTGAGTCTAGAACTTCTTAAAAATGAGAGAGATCGAAAATCTTATCCAGAACCTGGTTTTTCCACGAAGTACTGCTATTTTTATCATGAAAGTGTTAAACCTGAGTGCAATGAACAATTAATTCTTTGTTAAATACAGCTCGGTGTTTTCTTCCAAGAACCCGTGAGAGCGAAGGCTTAAACTGCATTAAAGGCGTTAATGCTTCAGTCTCTGATGCTCCTCATTTCAATAGAGCTTATTTATTTGACCGTCATACGAGACTCAGCTCATCAAGTTCAAATGAGAAGCTTAACAAACTGAGGTAAATCGCCTGTCTGGGATGTTAGGTCAAACTTAGGATTTATCTTTTACAGAAAATGTTTTCGAATTTACGATGTTTACTCGTGAGCTTTTGTCCTGTCCCCCGACTATAATAAAATCTTATTGGGCCGCACTAAGCTTGATTTTGATCAATTTAAAATAAAATGACTGGATTTTTGTTGTTGTGGTTCACTTAGTTTGTCACGTGATGATGTGAATGGATAAAAATGATTAAAAACTCGATAACAGTCTTGATGATTAAAACTGAGAATTTTACCAATAGCTGGTGGCTCTCAAACGGAAACGCATTGTGAAAAAACTTCTTCAATCTGTTGAAATGAAGCAAATAACGTGCTAAAATAACTGTTACATTTAATAACGCGCTAGAAAAATGTAAAAAAGAAATGAATGCAGACATAATTCGTAAAGAACGAGATAGCAATCATGCTTATTAACATAAAAATGTTGAAGTAACAAAAAGCTTTTTGGTCTGCATTGTTGTTTGATGGAGTGAAAATAAAGAGGTTTTTGATTACGGACACGATAATTTTCAGGGAAGCCTTGTATATTTTCATGATAGGCCTTGTTCATTATTAAAGGCTGCCTTGTTTGTTATTAGAGAGGGATTGTTTATTATTCGGTCGACCTTGTTCATTATTAAAAACCGCCTTGCTCATTATTAAGGGCTGCCTTCTGTATCATTAGGAGCTGTCGTGTTCATTTTAGGGGCTGTCTTGTTTATTATTAGGGACTGCCTCGTTTATTACTAGGGGCTGTCTTGTTCATTTTTAGGGCTCTCTTGTTTATTATTATGGGTTGTCTTGTTGATTTTTACGGCTGTCCTGTTTATTATCACGGGCTGTCTTGTTCATTGTTGGAGCTGCCTTGTTTATTATTAGGGAGGCCCTGTTTATTCTTAGGGCTGCCTTGTTCATTATTAGGGGTACATTGTTTATTATCAGGGCAGCCTTGTTCATTATTAGGGCAACCTGGCTCATTATCAGTGCAATATTGATTGTTATTAGGGTCATCTTGTTAAATGTTAGTACAATCTTGATCATTATTGATGCAATCTTGTTCATTATTAGGACAATCTTGACCATTATCATGGCAATCATGTTTATTATTAGAGTAGTTGTGTTCATCACTGCCTTAATAAGTGCTCAAAGTTGTGCATCACTATTTTGAGGACTTAATCACTCACTAAAGAAGGGTTCAAATTTTAGCTGTGTCTTAGCAGTGTTAACTGAGGGGGAGCAACGGTACGACCATTGGCCAGCCCTGGTTGTGGGAAGTTGTAGGTTAGAGCTTATTACCTGCAGGTGCTGGTAGGAATCACACAGTACTGAATGAAAGTAGTGCTTTTATATGAGTGTTTAGTCATTTTTCTGTTGAGCAGTATGTGTCTCATACGTTACAACTACACAATTACACAAGAAAAAATGTATACTCTAAGGTATGTTTGATTTCATGGTATAAAAAACTAAGGTTAACCGTTCAGTGTATTTTCAACAAGAAATGCTCTATTTTTGTTCATACAGTGTACATATGTTAATTACTGGTCGAGCAAAATTCACTTCACACTTTTGAAAATAAATGAAACAAAGCATATTAAACTCAAAAGAGTAAATTCTACACTAAATGAAAAAAAAATCTCGTATTTTTTATGGATATAATGTTCTTCAAATGATGTTTATTGCTGTTCAAGCAAATGCAAATTATGTTGGAGAGAACTTTCCATGACTCGTTACAAACCTGTGGAGTTACTCTGTTGAATTTTCAATTTACGTTATCTTTTAATTCGTGTAGAGTATTGTGCCTATTAATATAAACCTTCTCTTGATGGTATCCCCAGAAGAAAAACTCAGAAGTCAAATCAAGCGATCGTGGTGGCCAAGAAACGTCACCAAATGATGGATCATTAAAGGCTGCTTTCAACAATAATAAGATCATTGCAATAATGATATGTCCGGAAAGATTTATTCGTTGATCCATTGTTGTCATGAAACTTCTCTGCATTGCAACTAAAGATCCATTATGTTTTGAATAACTTTTCACTGTTCTTGCTCGCTGTTCTGAGCAGTATTTCTTCACCTTGTGTCACTTGATAATAGTATTGTTTTTGAACACAAAGCATACTTTGCATCAGCATATTCAAAACTTGATAAGATTTCAAGAATACTTTTTCAATTAATGTGCAACCCAATTTTTTGGCTTCATAAAGTTTTGTTTTATTATTTGTAAAAGTAGAAGAAACTTTTGCTCCCCAATTATTAATTTACGCTGTTTGAACATAAATATGGTATTTTCCCTCCTCCTATCTTTATTTACTCCTGGGGCATATGTGCGTTTGAGGTGCATGTTTGTGACTGAAATGTCTTTGCTTGATTAATGTGTATAGAAAGGATTGATGTCTTAACTTATACTGTATGCAACTTGGATAGCAGTTGAAAATGTATCAAACAGCTCGTTCCTGTTGACAAATTCTATTCTTTACTGCGCTCTTGGTTGCTCTGTACTGTGGTTTTACTTCTTTTAGTTCGATATTGACGGTTAAGAATGTTGGACAGTCACCCAGCTAGGTGGAGTTAGCAACTTTTGAGTGTCATTTAAATAGCCATGAGAGCTGGACCATCAGCTGCACATACTCGTGTAAGTTGAGGCAGGGATCCAGGTGAGGGTGTCCGCAGACTTCTCACTTAATAGCTTGATGCAATTTAGTGAGGGCGAGTTGAAAGAGTGCCTGTGGACAACTGTATCGTAGCTACAGCGTCATCACCGTTGTAATTATAAATAAATGTCGTACAGCTTCTAGGGTGTTCGGCGAGCATTGAACGACAGCTTATGCTTATGTTGGTCTATGTAATATAAACGTGTTTAATGTGTTTAATGACTATTATATAAATGAGCCTAACGGGCAGGCTAATACAAATGTGCTTCTGAAAGTTTTAACTTGAATTCGATGGCTTATAAACTCTGTGAAGTACAGTAGAAATACAAATTATCGAAAGCAGCCTGCCTGCATTGTATTTGTGACTTTTTACTGATTTTTTCAATCATAAATGAATTAAGATTTCTTAATTTATGTCTTGTAAACGTGATTAAACATTGTTTCTAAGAATGTAAAGGCTAATACCATATTACTACTTTCCACTTTTGAGTGGAAATAGGTTATGGTTAAAGAAGTGAACAACCGCTATAATGGATGGTAATTTCAATTTAATTCAGTGATGTTGCGTTGTCCCTGCGAAAGCCTCGGGCCTGTGACTTGGATCCCAGCTACGAACAAAAGCGCTGATGCGAGCATGGTTATCGATGAATGGATCGTGGTGTGGGAGTTGGAGCAAAGAAACTGAATGCTCCTCCTTCTGAACGTAACTTTATAATGCTGGGAATTTCTACTCTCCTGATCTAACATGAAATGTCTTGGGAAGACAAATTTTGTTTTCGTCACAGACGATTTTTGGACTGAGTTCAGCAACAGGAAGCTGATTGTCTGCAACCTTTGTTTCTCTGTCTTTCTTGAACTCTTTGCAGTGATGCAAGCTCCAAAAACTACTTCGGAATGCACCAAGCCTCAGTTTAATGTTAACTGTTCGGTGCCGTTGTCCAGGAATGTATTGCGCGGGTGGGCATGTATAGAAATTCTTACCTTACGTAACTTACACCTACCTAGTTAAACGCTATGTAAACGTGGAAAATAACAATTTGACTACCGCTGTGGATGTTGTTTAAAAAATGTTTAGTATACAACCTTTCATCCCAATCGACCCAAATGATTATCAGATTGTGATGTTTTTATCTTCTTTATTTTAAATACCACGTCCAAGTGGCGTTGACCAAATAACGCTCGTATAAACTAAAGGAAGAATGCTAAGATCACAGACAAGGTATTCATGTGACTTTCGTGAGAGATCTAACGTTCTGTTTCTAAATCTTGTATTTGCTTGTCATTTACACTACAAGTCTCCTCGCTTTGCCAGACACAGCTGCTTTGAACAGTCTACTTTGAATGGTCTATCCTCATCTGCCTCGCTAAACAGCTGCCCTCAGATCAAACTGCAGAGATGTAAAACTGACTTTGTCGGAGACATCGCTCTCGACAGTATCCAACGCAGCTTCATTCCAATGCACCTTCTTTTTTGATGAGTTCTAAAGAACTTCAGAAATGGTGAAAAACACAGGCAATTTAAACATTTTGTGGAGTGTGAAATTCTATTTTTATTTTCATCTTCTTTGTTGCAAGTTGACAGAAAAATAAATAATGTAGACTGTTCTAATAACATTAATTTTGTAGTAAGTATTGAAGTACTTAACCATCCATCAGCAATATGCAGTGAAGATAAAAAGGAATCTGGAATACCAGTTAGTGTTGATGATTGTTGCGAAGACAAACTAGATCTTTTTCAAGTTGATTTTATCAAAGCTATCACCAGCTTGGTCGACTGGTGAGCGAATCTGCTTGCGAGCGGAAAGACCCGGGTTCGAATCCCGCTGCCGACATGGTTGACGCGGCTAGAAATACGGCATGGGACTTGGGTAAACAACCGAATAATTATCGAAGTAATTATCCGACCCAAGAATGGGCCAGAAGGTTCGTTCCTATAGCCTCATTCTATTCTATTCTATTCTATTCTAAGCGTAGTTTGATTTCATCTTATGGATGTTTCTATCTTTTTTGCAGAACACGTCTTTTTCCAAAATTTAATAGAGAACAGCATGAATTCATTCTGTGGTGAATAATGTCTACCTGCTAGCAACAGCCATACTTGAATCTGACCAATCAAGAGTCGGAAGCCAATTTCCCTTTTCGTATAACGACATTAATGATCGATAATTATTACTGGCAGGTCATCCTTTGAGATAGGTGTGAGCCCGAGACTGAGAGTAGGATCTAGGTCACGTGGTTTGAATTAGCTTTTATTGTACAGAGTGTAACAAAGTTGTGCGTTGAAAGAATAATTGACTTACACAAATTGTTCAGAAGAATGTTGAAAAACGGTCTTCAGATTTAAAATCCGCTTATTATGAGTATATCCTGTGAATATGAATATGGATATACGTAATCATTCGAAGCAATTAGAACTCCCACCAAATAAAATCAAGTTAACGTACTGAATAAGTTTCAGGTTTTGTTTGCATGCTTGCTAGTAATTTTGGGCACACAGAACACCTGACCCTACGCATACTAATACATAGATGGAGATGGAGAACTGGAATCAAGTGAAGGGACATCGCACCTGATAGTCAGGAGTGCACTATGTACTGAATAAGTTAGTATCTTAGGTACTCTACATCCCACCAATTGCACCTTATTTGAAATTAGTGGAATAATTACAGCCAATGTGTTGTTTCAGTCAGGATACCTATCACTGAAGATTCATGGGGTATGGATCTCAAGCAATATTATTGCTTTATCTTCCAGTAAAGTTCAGTGGATGCATTTTTTCAATTACCAGAGTAGAAAGACCACTATAGTCAAGAATTTTATATGATGCATCATGATGGCGTGTTGATGTGTATAATGGAGAAGCACTGGAGTTGATCTTTAAAACGTGGTAATTTTTATCGACTGGAAACAGTGAGCTGCAAGTTGGGATGAAAGAGTAAAATGAAAATTCCCTCCACAGAAATGAAATCATCGAACATTATACTGTATTCCGTGGAAGTTCATAAGTAGAAATCAATTCTAAATCACGTGCTCTAAGAAAATGAACGACGCTCTGGTCAACGAATAGGCTAAGACTCGCCAAACTAATGGATTCGTTAGAGCAGGATTTCGTTATGAATTAGATGAAAGATGTAAAAATAGGGCAAATATTGTGTCGTATAGTAACCTAGTTAAATATTATCTTAAATATGAGGCTTGTTGTAATCGGATTGCTGCACCTATAAAAAACTATGCCATTAATGAAAGTTCCTAGGCATATTCCAGGTAGTGCAAAGTTAAATTTTCATAGTTAAACAAGTTAAATTCTGATTTTTATTCCATTGTTTGAACTCAAACATTTTCATCGACGTTGTTCCTTAGGAGGGGAGATCCTGTTACATAGATTGTGTTCCCAAAACAATTCGCTGGCCAGTTTTTCAAGATGCTCAGTGGCAATAATTAAAGAAATGCATTACATCACTCATGAGTCGAACAAAAGTTGTTGACACTCAATAAACAAGTAAAATATCGAGGAAACTTCAACAAAAATTATGCCATAGCCAACTTAAATGATGTAAATGAGCTCATCGATGAGAGGAACCAGTTGAAGTTGCAAGTTGTTCGGAGCTCTGCCGACTGATTTCATACCCATGTGATGTTTTTGACAGCATCTTTTTGTTTGTGTGATGTTTTATTAGCTCTGGAGTTTGTACCTGGTGGTGCCCGCACGACTTCGTGATGAGCAAGGCTGCAGTTGTCATGATTGCTGCTGTTACACAACTTTTGTCTTTTTACTGGAATGAACTGACGAGGTTCAAAGTAATATAACGACTTCTTTATATTGATCGTACACAGACCCAATACAGACACACCGACTTTCTCAGCTTCAGACTAAAAGAACGTGTCACACACCTTCCATTGGTTCTGTATGGTGGGTTGACCATCATATGGTCGGTGAGTCGTGAAAAAATGCCCTCAACGATCAGTTAGCCACAAGGAGAACTCAATGGCCGGTCAGACGATATAAAAGAGACAGACTGTTCCTAATTAAAGAGGGTTTTTGGCCCCAGTTGTGAGATCATTTGTACCTGAACGGTGGACCTGCGTTTGTTTTGCTGATGGCCAGCGTAAACAAACACGCATAGCCCTCGCCTAGCCATGAGGCGTCAGTAAGCAAACTCAGGTAATGAGCAGCGAGACGAGTAAACAATTTTGTTAGTCTAAATTTGTGTGCCTTTTCTCCATCAGCCAATTGAGTGGCCGGCGCCACTCCCTGTAGAGGAAGTTACAGACTCAACTGTGGATTAACGTCCCTTCACGTCTTTGAATTCTTTCATTCTGAACTCAAAGCACCATCACTTGAACCAGTATAGTAATTTGTGGCTGAACATTTTTGATCATTGAATTTATGTTTATTGCTTTTCAAAAAATGATTTAAAATTGGGTAAATTATTGCATACGTATAGAGTACCTAGAGAAAAAGTGTAATAAACTACTGAGGTCTACGATATATCTAAATTTTTGCATGGGACTAAATTAAACAAAAGACAGAGGTTGGATTGCTAACTCTGGGTCTGTGTAGCACACAACCCATCTTCTGTGGAAGGCGAGCCGCATTTGTAAGACTAAATTGAATTTATCAGAGCAGACGCACAAAAGAAGAGAATGTTTGTGGTTCTCTCCAACCTGTTGTGGCGATGCGTCAAGGAGCCTCATTCAGTGTATCAACTGTTCCATCACCAGGTGAATCGCTCTATCAACTGTTCCATCACCTGGTGAACCGCTGTATTAACTGTTCCATCACTTGGTGAAACGCGTATCAACTCTTCCATCAGTCGGTTGACTGCTGAATAAACTGTTCCATCACTCGGTTGACTACCAAATTAACTGGCTTAATATTTTTGCACATGGCACGCTCCTTATTTCACTCACCATATATTGTTCTGTTCACTGTCCAGCACTCAGCAAGATGCAGCAGTTTTCTCTGGCCGCCCGGTAACATGGAGTGATTATTAGTTTGCTACGAACACAGTGCAGCTTGGGATTACTTTACTACGAAAGTATTGAGTACAGGTACACAGTCATGCCCGTACACGCCGGTACGCAGTCAAGCACTCACGAGCCATCTCATCAATCGCCCGAATGAAAGATGTTGAATTGGAATTTTCTCACATAAGGCTATCATCTGGCGATGCTGCTGTTACTGAAACAACAGCGAGCATTACAAAAATTATTATAGCCACTTTATGTTGGTGAGCGATGGTCAGTTTGTGTATGACCATCGCTTGGCTAGAATTATGGCATGGGACTTGGGTACCAACCCAAGAATGGGCCAAAAGGCTCGTTCCTATCGCCTCATTCTATTCTTTTCTATTCTATTATATTTTAATCAAGTCATACATGAAACGTTAGCTGTGAATATCGTACAATATCATCAAATAATGGTCATTTGGACGTACATCGAAATTGTATATACACTTTTATGTATAAATAAGTCGATTTTTTCTCACATGAAAATTTCCATATACCCTGAGGAGCAAAATAATACAACACGTTGATTAAATCGCCAGATTGCACATTTATAGACCACGTACAATTACGAAAATTGGAATATATATAAACAATAGTGTAAAAAGATTAATAATATATCTAAAACCCACAAATATTTGACAGAAAAAAATGTATCGGCCCATGTATAATAAATACGTGAACAAAAGTTAACAACACATTTCAAGATACACATACATTAATACTTCGTTGCATAGCCCTTATTATTAATTATGGTTTCGAGACGTTTATAGCAGTTCACTACCAGCCTTTTACAAGTTTCGGGTGTAATCTTATTCCATTTTTCAATGCAAATTTCTTTAAGTTCAGTGATGTTATTGGGACCTCTCTTCTGAATCTTCAATTTCAATTCCCTTTACAAGTTTTCGATCGGATTGAAGTCCGGGGATTGACTTGGCCATTGCAAAATGTTGATCTTCTTCATCCTCAAGCATTCCTTGGTTTCGTTTGCAGTATGCTTTGGATCGTTGTCTTGTTGGAATTTCCATCCACGTTTCAATTTTAACGAACGAGCTGAAGATAGGAGTTGCTCTTCCAATATTTCACGATATTTCCTGCCATTCATGGTTCCTTCAACCATGTGAAGTTTACCTATCCCTGATGAGCTGAAACATCCCCACACCATGATTGAGCCACCTCCAAACTTAACAGTGGGTATGGTGCACTTTGGTTTGTACTTTTCGTCTTGTTGCCTCCAAACATGGTTTGTGCTCCCAAATAGTTCGATTTTGGTTTCATCTGACCACAGTATTGAGTTCCAAAACGCTGCTGGCTTGTTCAAATGATCGTTGGTATACTTCAGCCTGGCCTTGACGTGAGGTTTCTGGAGAAGAGGTGTCCTGTCGAGGAGTGCGGGAGCGAAGACCTTTACAGCGTAGTGCCCTGCTAATCGTGTGTTTGCTGGCTTCGGTCCCAGATGCCTTGAGATCATCCTTCAATTCTTCACGAGTAGTTTAAGGCCTCTGCACTACTGTTCGAACCAATTTTCGAGCAGCACGGTCGTTAATCTTCCGTGGATGGCCAGTTCGAAGCTTGCTGAGAGTTATCCGACATTTCCACTATTATGGTTCCAACCAAGGCTATAGGAACACACAGCTGTCCACTTATCTTCTGATATCCCACACTTTCATTATGGAGCTCCACGATACGTTTGCGAAGATCTTGGCTGATGTCCTTATTCTTACCCATGCTTACGACCTTTCAGGACGAGAGCTGCTGTACCAAGGACTCGTTATTGGAGATGAATGCTGACGAAAGTTCAGTTGCCAAATAGTAGAATGTATTAGAACATTCTGGAATAATCATACAATAATTTCATACAAGAAAAATGTCGGGTATTGTAAACTTTTGTTCACGTATTTATTATACATGTTCCTATATATTTTTTTATCAAATATTTGTGGGTTTTAGATATATTATTAACCTTTTTATACTATTGTTTATATATAGTCCAATTTTCGTAATTGTACTTGGTCTATAAATGTGCAAACTGGCGATTTAATCAACTTGTTGCATTATTTTGTTCCTCACGGTATATTTAGATTCTAGACCTCATTTTTTCCCTTAAATTGTTTCAATTCATTAAGAAACCTTATGAATTAAAAAAGAAAAAGATCCGTACTAAATTCACGATTGGTATGATTCACTCACTTCTATTATAAACTTGTGAAAGTTGTTGTAAGACAGAAACATAAGAGCGTCGCTGCGTTTGATGGAGTGCTGCAGGGTTCACTGATCTATCATCAAGACCATCATTTTGTGTAGCTGCGCAAATTCAACGCAAAGTCTGCTCGGTATAACATTCGCAGCCAAGCTATCCATAAAGACAGTACCCGTAAACAAACCGTCCTTAGGTATACTGTCCATAGGCAAACAGTCAGGAGACACATTATTCCCAGCCAATTTTTGTTTGAGCAAATTCCGTAAGCAATGTTGTCCACAGGGGAACTTCTGTAGAGAAATGTCGGAGGAGAAGAGTTCGAAGTCTTTATTCATGGTTCGAAATACCTGTTTCAGTCATTAACAGAAATTGAAAAAGTTTCGAACTATTCCTTTATAATAACTCAAATAAGATGTTTTTTGTTTGTTTTATTTTTGCTACTAGGTTGTAACAACTGAACGAAGTGAATTCTAGTCTCAAATTTAGGAATGCAAAGGAAGTCAATGATAAAAAAAAGTATCATCCGTACATTTTAATCTACGTGAGTAAAATTCTCAGGCTTAATTACGGCGCATAAGTGGTCTCATTCCTCATTTTCATAAGTGTTTTGTGAAATCAAGTTTTATGTTTTTACGATTTAAGCATGCGTAAACAAAATATAACTAACATTTATTTGAGCCGGGGTATTTTTCTCGGACGAATGCTTGCATTTAAATATGTCCCTGATGTTAAACTCAAATGAAACATTCACGTCTTTGAAGAATCAGACCACCGATTCTTCAGTAGTGACTCGTAAGGTCTGCCGCGGATTGTGAGTTGAATTAAGGATACGGCCATTCTATGACATGTAGCTCAGAGTACGAGTAAAGGGTTGATGCTGTTTTTTGGTCATTAACATACTGCTGATATTATGTTATTGGTACAATGGCTGACGTTAGTACCATTGTCGATGGTTATGTGATCAATATAACGGTGTGATCATTATTAGAGCATTTCAATGTTTTTCTATCTCATAGTCGGTGTTCAATTTTGAGAAGATGGTTCATAGTTACAGGTAAAGTACCAGTGAGGTGTGTAGCCCCAACGTTGAGATTACTCCCATTATTCAATTGAATTATACTCTTTTAGCCAAATTCATAGCGGAAACATGAACAGAGCAAAACTAAAGTGGAAGTACACTGGGTCGGCGATGGTAAGTTTAATGACGTTTGGTGATATTAGTGTCCCTGAATGCCCACCCTAACCTACCCATGACCCAAAACAAAACAACCTTCACTGACGCATGCCTGCCGAGGTCATTGGCCATGCTCCCACAAGCAAAGGAAAATATTGAGTAGAGAGTGTAATTATTTTTCCAGCAGCACTAAAGGCCAGTTATTTGTCTATTTAATTTCTGTCAAAAGTAGTGAGCGAATAAAAGTTAAATATTGAAATTGATCTTCTGTCTTTGTTCTTTTTGATCCATACGAGTACACCTGAGTTGAATAGAAATATATTTGGAAGGTTTGTAATGAATGTAACTGAGAGAGGACCAGGTGATAAGGCTCTGTATCGAGTTCTCAGAACGGTTTAAGAGAAGAAGCGACGAAACTCACTCTGTAGTTCTCATGGGTCAAGTGTGCCTGGGGAAATCTCTCCCAGCATTCAAGCTGCTGGTAAGGATGATGGAAGATTCTCATTCATTAAAAAAAAATACGGCTAAGGGAGTATTTTATATCAAGCAGTAGCCGAAACACCGAGAATTTACATACGTGTTAGGAATACTCATTTTGAGTCGTAAAGGCACCTTGGGGATTAAAATGCATGTAGCGAGACTCAATTGTCCATGCTCTGTGCTCCTTGCTATATTTGCTCTGTGAAATGATACCGTCATAAAAACATACCAACTATGTCAGCTTAAAGAGGAAATTTAAAATCAACCCACTTCCCAGAATTCGCTCAGCATGACCTCCGGATAATGGCTTCACATCTGATGCACTAAAGATGTATTCGTTAACGCTCAAAACAGCATCGGTGCTTTATGCTGGAGTTTATCCTAAGGCTCGGGTTGCAGTTTGCCCAAACAGTGATGCCGACCACCCTATTAACGCAAGACACCAGGTAGAGTGGAGGCTGGAGGCTGACCTTGCAAGCCTACAGTTGCTGCAGCCCCGCCCTTGGTCAAGCTGCTCTGCAAACGCTGTCTTGGAGGTCATGACTCTATTATCACCACGGCAGGAGCAGCCTCATGCTGGTGTTGGATTCACCCTGCATGTTATATGCATTACTTACTGATGTTTTCTTAATTCATCGCGTACATCTTGAGCTCTAATAATCGTGCTATGAAAACTAAAATATAATGACATCCAGATTAAAAAATGTTTTAAAACTGATACTGTATACACATTGGGAGTATAACTTAACTTAATTATTAATAAGAATGTAGATTATGTACCTCAAGGGTGTTTGTTTCAAAAGTTACAGAATTTTTGTAAAATATTTTGTTTTGATAAATTTGTTATACTTTTGACAAATTTTAAAAAGTTGCTCAAGAACCGATGTCATTATTCGATGAGAAAGAATTGTGTTTTAAAATAATTTTTTTTACTTTAAGTGTACACCAGTCAAATGCACTAATAAAATAAACGGTCAGTTTTCTAACTACTTTAGCAGCACGAGTTATACAATACAACAAGTCGGACTTGGTCATTACCCACTTAAGATTATTTCTGTATCGAATATGAATTTGAGTTTCTCTGTAGAGCGAGGGGAGCACTACCTGACCCTAGTGAATATCATAAATCCAGGGATCGTCCATGAATTATTTAATGCCGTAACAATGCATTATCAACTCAATTCTAAGTTCCTTGGTAACCTAACTGCACGATATTGACCGGGATCAAGCTGAGAGTTACAGAAGCGTAAAAAGGAAGCCTCAACCCACCAAGGCTACAACATAACAATGGAAGACACGTAGTGAATCGCATGGCTTCACTACACACAAGTACGGCGACGAGGCTAGTTTTCATCGACTAATGAGCAAACAGGACAGAAGTAAATCTAGCGACGAGGCTAGGCCTTGTTGCCACCAGAAGTACGACACTAACCAATGAGGGGTCACGCTCAGGGAGTAGAGCCCAGCTAACCGCTCTATATTATGAGGCTGCAACGCTCTGCGTCACGGCTCTCTACCCAGCGCTTCCGAAGCCAACATCTTCACCAAGACTCATCATCGGCAACTCCAAATTCTTCTCGACTCAAGATTCCCCACCGTACTCATTACTAATCCCATTCATTACGCCCGTGCTCGCGCACTGGTGGTTGAGATATTACAGGAGACTCACATTGTAGTGAGACCGAATTACTTTACTTTGGTGCTCCTTAATATATGTATCGAAACTTATACCTGTGTCATTTATCCTGTTGGGTTACTCAACGGTCCCTTATCCCCTCAGACACTCACTCTGAGTGAGACGAGATGAAGAAAGATATTCTGTTCCGAGTTTAGAAACGACATTCATTGTCGGCTCAGAGCTAAGAGAAGTCTGAGGGTTGTGATTGAAGAGTTGTAGAAATCACTACAGACATATGAAATTTGGAATTGAGCAGTAGGTGACAGCTGAAGCAGAAATTTAGTAGATAAAATCGAATGGTATAGAATATAACAACAGGAACGAGCCGTTTGGTTTATTTGTGGTTACTTCCCAAGTAACATGCCGTTTAAAGTAAAAGCATCAATCACACACATACTCCTCAATCACACAAGCCATTTCAATTACATGCACTTTGCTCACGTACAGGCATTTCAGTCATGTACATATACTGAAATCACACCCTGACCCCACAAGTTAGACACACAGAATCCGTACGTAATAATATTGGGGGGCTCCTTATCCATTACTTGTTCAGACAATTTTTGAACGTGTTCACCGGGCGAGCAGAAATGATGCTTTCTGGCAGCTGGTTCCAAGTTTTGCCAATTTTAATTGGAAAGAAGTTTAGAGCTTAGGATGTCTTGAAGTTTCATATTATTAGTTGTTAGCCGTTATGTCTGGTTGGCACGTTATCGTCTGTGTCGAAAAGCCCTTCAAGGCTAACATCGTTAAGGCCGTTGAGATACCTATAGGTCTCAATGAGTTGTCCTCGCAGTCTTCTTTGTTCTAGGGAAATAAATTCGAGCTACTGAAAACGCTTTCGTAGCTGAGACTGTGGATTTCAGGAACCATTTTCGTTGCGTTGCGCTGAATGAGGGATAAGGTAAGTAGTACATGATCAATTCTCCCTCGCCCCGATGTATACAAACAGAAAAAGGAAATTTTACGCAGCAGTTCAATCAATGTAATGAATATCATTACGGGCCTTAGACAAGCGGGAAAAAATTGACAGGTGTTGTTATAGTAGCCAAACTTTTTTCCTGTGAAATTGATTCAATCTTTCAAGACTGGGAGGCGTTAGTGATGAAACTGCTTGTGTCCAGCAATAGTAATGTTGGTAATTAGTCGTACATCTTTCATTTATCTCTTTTAATGTACGAAGAAAATGAAGATAAATCTATTTCTTGACCTCACTGACAACTCGTGCCTTTCATGCACTAAAGCATCGCTGACGAACCATAGAACCTACGAACCTCAACATCACTGCTAGTATACTGGAATATCACAGTGTACTGTCTCTCAACTAGGATACCGCAGTATGATAGCATCACTCTAGTCCGAGATTAGTGTATCACAATAAAACTTGTGTGCTCCACAATAATACTGGTGAACCACAGTAAAACTGATTTACTCTACAGTAGAACTGATATTCTACAAGAATACTGATGAATACTAATGCGCTAAAGTCGTGCATCTCAATAAAACTCAGAAACCTCCAAAAAATTGGTCCTCTACATAATAAAAATTATGCCTTATAACAAAACTGTCATACTGAGTCAAAAGTGGTGCATCACAGAATCATTACTGATGTAGAACCCACACCTTTACGCAATATTTTTCATCAGAAAATTTCAATCTGTCTATGATTTACTCAACAGCTTCTGCTGAGATTCACTTCGGACCACCTTCCGATCCTTAATTATATGTACATCATGTTTATATTTGTTGTGCGGAAGAAGTTTCACATTGCTGTACCACTATAATGGCCACTGAAATAAAGGATGGCCGAGTCAGATTTTAGCCCAGATAATTGGGCCATACGATACCTCCGATACGATCAAAGGAAATAAAAAAGATGCCACAAGTACTCTCTTTCAGCAGCTCCGGCCTTGCATGCTGTGCGTACATCTGGGCCTGCAGCTTAAATCAGCGTCTATTTGTTGTGGAAATTGGTGATTATCGCTGCTATCACTGAAGATTCCGATCACTGCGCGGTTCATTTTGTAATAAAATGATCTTAATATTGAAAATTAATACGTATAGTTAATAGATCCTACTTAAATTCATCTACAGTACAAGTAATAAGCACCTCTAATAATAAGCACCTAATCTTCGTCGGGAGCAATGGAGACTCTAGCTCCCATGATAATCTCCGGATGTAAGGAGTAGTTCATCAATGAAAAGCTCCATTCATGACTGCTATTTAAAATTCTCCGCGTCCACGATGTAGTTGCATTTATGAGTTTCGCCGTTTTGTGTGAAGCCAGAGTTCATTTGTTAAGATTTTATCTCTGAACTGACCGCCCACGACGGAACTATACACGGAACAATGTTGTGTTTCACAGCTCTAGTGTGACAAGGAGAACAAGGAGAGAATCGCTGTAATTGCTTGCACTTGCACTTATCGCTGTCTTCACGATCATGCTGTGTAATCGTTAATGTAATTCAGTAACTCGTAGAAGGCAGATTAAGCATATTGAAAATGCTGGTTCGATTTTATTCAGAATTAAATGTATAATATTAACACGTATCGGAAAGAAAAAAGTGAGAAAACTAAATCAGATACTCTACTATTTCCATTCAGTTACTCTCTGTGCCAGTAAAAAAATCGCTCGGGGAGCCTTGCAATTTTTTTCAATTTTACATACTTTTTAACTCATTCCTTGCCTTTGAATCTATTTACGAATTATTGTTATACAGATGGAGTGTTTTAAAATTCGCTGATATAACTTAAGGGAACGTAGCAAGAATGCAAACTCTACTTTATGTTTATTACCCTGTGCCAATAATAATCATCAATAACTTTAATTCAACCAGACCAGTTTTTTCTTAAAAAAATTTTGTGAAGACGTACTAAACAAACAGAGATAGCTTAGTACAAATTTCAAAATGATTTATACTTATAATGGCGAACTAAGTTTGGCTCTAGGTTTTTGTTCCGGCTCTTCGACCTGTTTTTGCCAACCTACCTGAGCACGTTCGTCCCCTTGAACTTTATTTCGTCCAGAGCTTCTTCTCGCCTTCACAATAAAATTCTGATCCGTCGGCAGCGCTCGTGTTCTGAGAGCTCTAGGATGAAAGTCCACTGTGATGCAGGCGCTCGGTGGTGAGACTGCGAGACTTGGCATGAGACGAGCCTGATGAGCAATGAGACGAGCCTGACGAGCAGTAAGACGAGCCTGATGAGCAATGAGACGAGCCTGACGAGCAGTGAGACGAGGCCTGACGAGCAGTGAGACGAGCCTGATGGGCAAGGAGACGAGGCCTGACGAGCAGTGAGACGAGGCTGTCGACTGGTGGGTACTCGTGGTATCTTTCTCTCTGTAGGCAATAAATTGCAGAATGACTTGTGAGCAGAGTACGAGCGGAGAAGGAAGCCACAGAACATCATGCATGCAAGTGCTGACTAAACAGTGTTGTATTAAGACTCACCCTGTGCTGAAGTGCAATGCATATTCTATACTGCATTTATTTCGAAGTATTATTAACTCTAAGTATATGTAGTCTTAGAACAATATCTAAATTTAAGTATTGGAGTACAAATTTTCTTAGACGATCGACAATAATGTAAGAACATGGAGTGCCGAAAACATTGAGAGTTATAAGAGGAGTAAGAACTTATTGCATAGTGTGTTCACGGAGAGATGCAATCTAATGCGTTGGCTCTATATAAGTGTGTAGGCGGACTCAGCATGAAAGCAACATTATTTATCAATTCGAAAGACGACAGCTTTTTTCATTTATTGGCTCGCTGAAAGGTGCCTGCAGCTGTGTTTAATATATTTGGAGCAAAGTTGCCTTGAAGTTGACAAGTAGAAATGTACATAAATTTAATTCTGTTCTTTGATGTACAGACGACAGAGGAGTTATTGAGGTGATCTAAGGGAGCATTTTTACTACGCTTCGGTTTACACAACTGGAAGTTATGTTTTATAAAATATTTTATATGAAGTAGAACAACGCTGAAAGATAGTTACTGAAAGTTTTGGTTCAGACTTAACATCAACAATTACTGTAAATATAATAAGTCGTAGTTTAACTAACAAAAATAATAAATGAGTAAAGTAAAAATGAACTGCTATCGATAACTTAAGAAAACGACCTATGGATTTTATTCAATCTTGGCTTTAATGTAGAGAATAAGATGAGTTGTGAAATGTATGAATTGGTGACCAGAAATTTTCCGAAAATATTTCATTACCTGCTACTGTTGAGCTTGCTGCAGGTCAGAGAATAAAGAAAGGCGCACAAGACACAACATGTGCAGCTCTCCCCCCTTATGCTCTGTGTCTCAGACCTGACTTTTGCGACTTGTTGATTCAGGTTGTGTTAATACACAGTGTGCATGTGTATAGTCCAACACAGGAGTGATTTACAGACCTCTCTGTGTAGAGCAAGTGAGCAATGTACTAAAGAGCGAGTTGATGTTGAAGCCGATGTTGTTGAAATTCTATAAATATTCCTCAGCTTAGGGTGCTGACTTTTCCATTAATATTTTTGATGTTAGTTTGACCATCGAACTATTGAACATCTCATTGTTTCTCATCGTGAACATTTACTTGTTATAGTTCACTGATCCACTTTAATTAATGTTCAGGACAGGCGCGCTTGAACTAGATTGCAATGACAAGGATATCATACTTATAAAACTCAACAAGCGTTAATTGATGTATATTCTTTTCGTTTGCTTTTAGGTTTACTCAGAGACAATACCATTCGAGAGCACAGGTTCCATACAGGCTGTCCAAAATATTTTGGCCCACTAGCATTTTGCATTCACTTTCATCAATGGTGCACATTCATACAATTGCTGCATTAAGATGTAGATCCCAAAACGATCTTCTTCTTCAACCAAGAATCGGTAAACCTACACAACATAGCTTCTATATTTTTACATTTAAATACAACACTTGTATCTACATTTAACTTGCATGTATATTGCACTTGCGATGTATCATACATACTCCCAGTGTAGCCGACTGGTGAGGGTACCCGCCTGCAATGCGGAAGGCCACGGGTTCATTCCCCGGAGCTGTCACGGTCTATTTGTGCCTGACCATTGACAGCTAGAAAAAACATATCCAGCAGCTGTTAAACTGGACGCTTGACGTAAGACACACCGCATTCACGCTCATCGACACACCCCTACGAGCCTCTACTACAAACTGCAGGGCAGAGAACAGGGATCTCGCTTGAAGTATCATTACTTCTCTGAAGACCTTATCGATAAGCACCGTCACTATTCATAAGATGTACGCATTAAAAATTTAAAACCAAATGTATATGTACTGTATACTCTATTGGAAATAAAGTTCATTATTTGCATCTTTACCTTCATGCCAGAACTCAATGCATCAAACAGTGAGTCAGTATCAAATATCTCTTCTATCTTGCAACTATACCTTCACTCCTGTTTCTCTTCTTTTTTGTCTATTTCGTATAATACAACTTTGTAGTGCGGTGAGAAAAGGGTTAAAATATTTTAAGTATTTGTCTTTCTTAAAAACAATTATTCGAAATGCTTTCTTAGTGTCATAATTCTTTAACTTGGTTATGGATCTAAACAAGTTACAGAATTATATGGATCTAAAATGATTTCTAGTGGGAGTGGCAATTACTCTAATTTTCTTTTCATTCTTTGTAGTGATAATTTCACAACGGGCAAGTAAATATGTTCATCTCCTTCATTACGGCCGAGAAGAAAAATTTCACGTGCATTCAATAGCTACATAATTTGTTTGAGCCTACCGAGCATATTGTCTGCTCGTGAGTATCCCTACAGTGGTAATAAAAAGTAATCTCTCATGTTCATTGATACAAAGAGAGCTCAGAAGACGCAACGCAAAAGAAGAACACGCAACAAATTTGAGCAGGCTCTCAGTGTGCAGGGCTGGTCAAGTCCTGTGATGCAATCAGTAAGTTCAGGGTAGCTCATCCCGCTAAACAAAGGTGAGAAGATTAAAGCAGTAATTGCTACATGAGTTTCAAAAAGACTTTGGCCTCTATTTTCCTCACATCCAGAATTGAAGGCTTTCGTCACTTCCAGGTTAATTAAAAAGATGACTGTTCTCGGGATGATGAGTAAACGTTGCGAAAGTTTCATGTGGGACTGCGTTTTAACACTTCGACGCTCTCCTCAGTTTTTCAGTTTGGCACAAATAACAAAGACGTCTATTTCCGTCCAAATTAAACTTTGCATACAAACAACTGGACTTGAAGAGACGTCAATGCTACGTGTTACTACATATGACTAAAGAGAAGATGCACCTTTTGTGCCAAGTTTACGTAAACGCATGAGTGTTTTAGACTTGCTATGATTGATTGTAAAGTGCCATCTATCCGAGAGACGTCTATAGGCGTCAATAGTTTTTTTAGTGTCAATAGACTTGTTCAATATGTATATGCAGATACACAAAATATTGCTTAGTTTTTCCGACCATAATTTAAAAATCACGGTGGTGTGCATTTGTGCAAAACCAGCATGACGTCTATAGCCGTCGGCGAGCGTCAAATGTTAAAATTAAATGTCCTTAAATGAATTATCTGAAGCGTTAAATGTTATTGCCGTTCCAAGAACGGCATCAATAAATGTTAAATTTTGAATTTTAATAAAGTTCGTAAAATAGAAACGAAATGGACAATTTACACAAATCTTACCTCAGAATAAGTTTCTATTACACATCAGGAAAATTAATTATAGCCCGTTTACCTTGCCAGTCCTGTGCCTATCACATTTCTTTGAGCTAGTAATTGAAACGCTTCAATATATTTTATTTTCGTGCTTGTCTCCGCGCAGAAGAAGTGACACCCTCACATGATACTCTGAAGGACCATCAGACACTCTGTTTAAGCAGGGAGTGAGGGAAAAGGAATGTATATAAAATATACTTCATAGGGTTTACGTCCTCAGGCACAGTGAAGCATTCAACTCAACGGGTGTTAATTTTTGCGCTCTCTCAGATTGAGCGAAATGTTTTTAACAGATGGAAAAACTTAAGATGTAATTAATGATATTTTTTGATTTCACGTTACCCGTTGAAATTTATGTTCAACATTCAGGCGCCATTTAGACACATAGATAACAGCGTTGTTCCCGAACAATTAGATAAAAATAGAAACTTTGGCTCATTCAAATAATTTTTACAACAACTTTTGTCCTCTTCAACAGTGAAAACATAGCAACATTTTCGAACAGTGAATATAGAGAACGAAAACAACCAGTGTTTAATAAGTTCTGAATTGCACAGCGATGGTTTAATATTTTAGACAGTCTGTGCCCACAGTTGAAGCTATTTACCACAAATTAATGAAAGAACATTTTGCAACAAATAAACCATTTTCTTCACATCATGAATCATGGACACGAAAAATTTCTAATGATCTTTCCAAACACAGTGTATTTTTATCGCTGATTTAAATTTATAAAATTAGAAAATCAGAGCCAGGAACTCGACAAACTAACTCTTACTACATCACCCCCGCATGAACAATGCCATTTAGACCTCTAACTAATAGAAATATTTATTTCAATTCTTGATAATTTTTTTGAATTCTAATTTTTAGTTGAGTCCTCGGAATGCAAGGCCTTCTTGTGTTGGTGTTGCTCATGTTCAGGTTTGCATGACTGCTCAGCATTGCAACACCTGCAACACTTGCGTTACAACACCTCGTGTAACCCCATACTAGTAGAAGCAAGGAGAATCTATAACAGGAGCACTACATCACCTGCTTCAGTAATCTAACTCCTGCAACTGGTGAGTTACAGCACCTGCTTTACTAGTCCAGCTCGTGCCATAAGTGAGTTACAATACCTGCTCTAGTAATCAAACTCCCGTAACTGGTGAGTTACAACACCTGCTTCAGTAGTCCAGCTCCTGCAACTGGTGAATTACAACACCTTCATCAGGTGTCTGATATTGTTGTACTATCAACGCTACACTTCAAAAAGGTGCGCAACATTTGTTTCCGCAGTGCAACACCGGCAACAGGTGCGCTGCATCACCTGCTCCAAGTGCCCGTCAACACGTGTCTGCATCACCTGCTCCAAGTGCCCGTCAACACGTGTATCTCACAGCCACTTACCCGTACTTACCACGCCCAGCGCTCGTCTCTGCAGGCCGTACGGAGTAAATATAGCGAGCATCTCTTGCATAAACAAACGCGAAACTCTTTTTTTTGTTGCTCCGTTTCACAAGCTACACAAGAAATTTGAATAAAGGAAAAGAAACAGAATAGTTTTGTTCATCCATTTTTTAATGATTGTGTGGTCAGAGGTGTACGAGATGGTTGTGTGTAATGGTACAAGTTGGATTTCTGTGGGTGGTACACGGCTGCTGGGTCAACTCTCAGCTGCATCTGACTGGTTCTAACAGATCATAATTATTTGCGTCAACTGACAGAATCAATTCGTGAAGCTGGCTGACCAAGGTAGTGCCTAATGGTAGTATTTACTAATAGTATTTACTGGCATTGTAGATTTTCTGTTACGACTGGCCTCGTCTGCTGGAAGTTTATATCAGCTGGTAATAACAATTGGAATCATCCTCTAGCAAGGGTAACTGGCAGAGAAAAATGAAAAGCTGTAGAGGTATGCAAGGTTAAGGGTGTTGTTGTTATGTAATGGAATTGTCTTCTTTAAAGTCAATTTCTTTGTTATAAAGACATGCACCGTCATCTCCGCTTCGATGCTAAATTCCCAATGAGAAGCTAAATATTTTCATGGACGGATAGCTAAGTTATCAGAATTCGGCGAAGCAGAGTATTCAATATTTTCTAAGTGAATTCAGTTCGTGGGCTTTGATTCTTGGCAAGCAATTTCTTCATTTGCTACTTTTAAGATTGCTTAACTGTTGTGACGGCAACTTTTTCCTGTTCAACCATCAGTAATACGCATTTGGCATCAGTATATGCTACTTGCTTCAGCCCAGCAGTGTTCACGAGGGTTGCAGAGGATACCGGTCGTAGTAACAGAGCAAGTAATTTTCTCCTTACTTTAGAGTCAAACAAGAGTTTTCTTTAGAACCTTGTACACAGATCGTTTAAATCATTGAATCTGAACTGTGCGATTTCGAGCCTAAATGTTGCCATTTGAATGTTAGAATCGATGCATATCCGCAAGTTTAAACTCATTTTCATTATAGTGTGATTACTTGCCCTCAAGAAATCATAAATCTGTAGTTATTTACTTCCTCTTTAGTTTAATATTGTTATTGTTATCATGCTGTTGAATTTATTCAAATTTGTGTTATTATACCTTTGAAAACGTTTAGCTAGTGGTATACCAAGGTCAGCATAGAAATTTTAGAAATGTTTTTAGAATTTTTACTTGCTAATTTGTCTCTTAAGAAAAATGTTCATACTCTGTGATGTTCGTGACTTGAACTATGGAAGAGAAAGACAGAATTTCACAACTGCGCGGTTACGATGCCTTATTATTTATTACAAAACTTTCGTTCGTCGTCATCATCTAGGTCACTCTAATGGGCAGAGAGTGTAATGTAGCTCCACAGCGAAGCATGTGCGGTACGTACATCATGTCAAAAATGAGCTCTTATATTCTAGTAGGATTTTGTAGCGGCAATGTCGACACGAAGGACACTCTTAGAAAGCTTCTGT
Organism: Trinorchestia longiramus; assembly: GCA_006783055.1. NCBI lineage: Eukaryota > Metazoa > Arthropoda > Malacostraca > Amphipoda > Talitridae > Trinorchestia > Trinorchestia longiramus. The sequence continues at coordinate 63,250 of VCRD01000370.1, forward strand.
CCTTTTATGAAAGTTTTCTGCCGTACAACTTTTATGATAATGATATTTTTTATCACAACCCCAATAAACTTATGGTGTCATGAGAACACTGCATGGATGTAGACGTCAGAGCTCTGTAGAAGCCTTTTCCTAAAATATTTTTAGGTGGCACTAAAGTGCGTCGAAAGAATGAACTCAACTCACGAGGAGAATTTTGAATGAATCGTTTTTTCTTCCTTTTTGACTACCCCGTTCGTTGCCAGAAGTTAGAGAATGCGAAGAAAACACCTTACACATAGTTTCAGAAATATCATAAGGGCTTGGAGGGATGGAATTCTTATGAGATCGTTCAGTCGGCGTAGTCAGACTGTTCCAAAAAATATAGCACAAATATTTTAGTTTTATCACTAAGTTGCGTTAATAGGCTTAGCACTTCTAGTCACCATTTCATGTTATCATTTCATTCTATTAGCTTAATTTACTGCTCGCGTTATTACGCTACTTTATTGCTTAACTTTATCAATTTAAGTTGTATCAGGTTAGTACATCATATTATCGTTCGGCAGTTTTACTTTGAGTTACATAAAGCGTCTGCTGCAGTGCTCAGCACGCCATCCCAAGAACCCTACTAGAATCCTTCCTAAAATTTAAGATTGTTTTGATCGAGTAAAAAATTTTGAACACAGGCACCGGAAAGCTTTCATTTATAGGGGGAAGAAATTTGAATATGGTGGTATGTGATAATATAATTTAAAATCACGGCGCATGCCAACCATCATTTTTAAAATATGGAACACATATCTAGTAGTGCAAGAAAATGAAGAGAACTATCGAATGTAAAAATATTTTCTTGATTGATCTTTCAACGTCAGAAAAATTTTCAAGTGGAAGTTTTGGGGTTTTGAAAGCTATTTGCATTTATTCCTCAAGTCTATTCGTCGAACAGAGGCTTTTAACCGGTCATAGCTCGTGATTTTATTTCTCTGTAAAAATGCGTAACTCTGTTGAAACGTTTGATAGCTGATATTGGGCTACACAATTCGAGGATAAATCTGAAAAACTAAATTATAATTTGAATGTGTTTGGTTAGGTCAAGTTATCATAACTTATATCCGTGTTTCGTTTGATTAAGTTAGTATAATTTACGAAGTTACGGTTATACACCGGGTGCACTTCAGTCCCACTGCGCTATCACGGCTGAGGACGTCAGTAAACTGGACTGCACTCGAGTCGGACAACAAATTCACTGATTCCTATTATAATGCTCGATAATACTCAATGCTCAATATAATACAATTGATTTAGAATATTGTTAGTAATGTTAGCACAATTATTATTCTTATTATATTTATTTCCACTATTACCATTATTGCTAGTTTATTACTGAGCTCCTGCTAGACTGATCCTGTAGACACGTGACAGGTAAACAGGAATGACACTCACATGCAGGCCGCCTTCACTGCAAATTGTAAGTCTCTGTGGACTTCAAAGTTCGTGCGGGTGTTTTGCAAATGATGGATCCATGTGTAAGTAAGTAAAAGATAAAATTTACAGGCTATAAGTATACTTTGGAAGTTTATGCAGGATTGGATGCATGCTTAACTAATTTCATGAAGTCCCTAGTATATGCTAGTTCTTGTGGGCAGAGGATACACTATGTGGACTAGCGCCCATAGTCTGCAAGTGTACGAGTACATAACTAGTATGATACATAACAAGATTATAACTAGTATGCACAACAAGATCATAACAAGAACATAACAAGTATAATACATAACAATAACATTACAAGTTACAGTGAACTCGGAGAACCCAGGACCAGTAGTTATGAGCTCTGGCGTATTAATTATCTTTCTGATAATTTTATACTCGAATAAATCATTTTATGTAATTGTTTTCTTGAAATCCATTTCCCTTAGTGGCCCAATAAATTTTGGCGCGCAATGTATGTCCTTAGCTAGGAATCATTGTAAAATTGAGTTCACCCTATGTTCTAAAGAAGTGACTGAAAAAAGAATGATTTGATGTCATGCCATAAGTCGTGAAACATGGGTGCATGTGTGTTACATGAAAGTACGTATACTGTAGTGCTTCGTCTACGTTTAAATGCATCTTTTTCCCCGATATAACGTATTTTACTGGTATACAGTGGTACATTTTGTGGCCATCAAATACATGAGCTCTATATTAAAGTGTGCTACGTGGTCGCTCATATAATGCAATCTGTGTACCATCTAATGTAGTTCAATCACCACAGCAAAATGCACCGTTTTTTTGTGAAATACTCATTACATATCTTGAACAGACACACGATGATATTGTTTATTATCCTGCCATACACAGTCGCTGGAGGCGCACAGTATCAGCGGACAATCAATGGCCAGGTCGACTACCCTCAGATGACATTGGGTGCGCTGGAGTGCTGCATCAACATCCGTGTCTCGTGTTCCTCTTGATGCTCCTGTGACAGACACAATCGCTGCTCCCTAGTCAGCTCTTGAAACTGCTTGTTGCTCCAGATAACGGTTGCATGTCTGAGATAAGGAATGGCTGGAGTAACATTGATAGAGAACTTCTGGTCGTCGGTGACATGTGGCTTTGTGATATTAACCGGCCTCATAATGCATAAAACAATACATTATCTTTTACTGGTGACTTGAGGTACCATTTTCTAGTTTTGAGTTACATCTAAGTGCCTTAGACAGTATTTGTGGTCAAGGGTTAAGCAGTCCTTTTGTATCATCTAATAACTTTGGTGTAAATAGAATAAGCAATATCAGGTGTTATCTTGTGGCTAGTTCACGTTCCCAACATATTTTTATCTTTCACTACTTTGTTTGTCTCCTATTCCGTGTTAAGTTTGACACTCGTGTGTACTTTAATGCAGCATTCACTATGTATAATCTGAGTTATGGTTTCAAAAAGATTCGCAATGAAGATTTTTCACATAAATGGGATTTAGTTGTTCAAACTATATAGAATTTACATAACATGTTTTAATTCAATTTCTAACTTAGATTAAGTGTCAACTGACAGCACCATAAAATGCAGCGTCGATCGAAAGAGGCGAGAGATGCTCCAAAAAAGCTGTTACTACAGTATAATCTACAGAGATATTAAATCAATAATTCATAGCAAATATTTAATCACTATATTCTAATGAAACAAGTGTATCTTTGCTACTACAGAGGTCTGACTTTTAAGTAAAGTAACATGAATTTTCACATTTCATATTATTTTATCTCGAAAGAGTATCCCATAAATGGCCCAAGCACGCAGCCCCAGTCGTCATTTCACACAAAATTCTCTTTTCCGTGATCAAACAGTCATCGTTAATCATCTTCGCATTCGGGCAATTCCAGAGTATCAAGCAGGTGTAAAAGTCATTCAGGATAAAATTCGTCCCCAATTATCCACGTCAGATGCCAAGTATTCTAGCACTCATAGAATTATGAAGAGATTTAACCAAACAGCTTCAGCTCTACCTCAGATCCCCACTCGCAAGAAGTCTGTGGCATAATGCAACCTAGAAATCGTAAATAATCAATAGAGATGTTGATGTAATTAGCCAGAATTGTTCCATAGCTTAACCCCAGAATGTTTGCATATTGGGCATTTTGGATCTTGTTGATATTTTTTTCAGTTAAACTGCAACTCTGAACCTGTAGAAACGACATCCAACATGAACCTAACATGATCGAATATGAATGACTAATGAGGGAAGTTTAAGATGCTACTTCTTTTGTTTGATATCGATTTTATGAGTAGTTATGTGTACCTTCTAGCCAGAGTATGCACCAAGCACTAATACCCTCTTGGTTCAATTATCACAATAGAGGAGGTTTAATTGTTACTCAGCATTTGAGTCAGAAACGTGTCTCACTTGCTTGTCCTGTACTGTGGCAGGTCTACACGGGTGACCAGAGGCCTCTCTGCAACCTCGCGTTGTTATCACACTCGTTCAAACACAGTAAATTTCGGTCTGAAGGTCGGACTTGTTTTACGGGGAGAGCAAACAATATCTGCGGACAAGTTTGTAGTACGAAAACACAGAAAACTCCTACCACAAAATGAGGAGTCTTGAGCCTGCTGCAAGGCAGGACTGCGGGTGCGTTTTGAAAGCATGACGGATTTGATGCTGTTTATGACTGAGAGAAATAAGGACGAATTTATTTTTTCGTAAGAACAAATCACCAAAATGGCTTTAATATTTGGTTATCTGCTAATGAGTAAACATTGTGTCTGATTTCAGGCGTTTAAAATTGCTTGAGAAAATTTTGATTCTCAATTAAAATACCTATGCGACTAAATCATAAAATTCTTTTTGGCTGCCGTGTTAGAATGCTGTATAATTATCCTACTCGATGTCAACCTCGAACAATTTGTCGCAAAATTTGATATCAAACATTCCATAAGCTTACGACGAAAATTCTGAGCTATTAGTAATGGTTCCGAGTAGTTTCAACTGTTCTCATTGATTTACCTATTATGTAATGAGTGCTTATTTTACTGTTACTGAAAAATCTCATGATGCCGATCTGTCATCATAGTTAAGCTCAAAATGAGCATCAACATTTGAGCAAGTGAAATACTTGAAGAAAACTTGAATTTGTGGTTTAAAGACATGGTCAGTTTTGAGTCTGCGATGCATAGCCAAAAGGGTCTGCAGGGGGGAGAAATGAATATTCTTCCTCCCTTTAAATTAAGGTAAATTTTATTATAGTGAACAATAGTACAAGTTGGAATAAAATTTTTTGCCATGAATTTATGTATTACTTGCTCAGTGGATGTGTGCTGTGGCAATTTGCAAAATGAGAAAGCTTGACAAAATGAAACTGTCGAAAAGAGAATTTAAAAATGTGTTCATACACGTAATTTTTTGATGGATGAGACGTAATATGAAGGTTTTAATTGTCTGTTACCACTAATAACCTCCTTATGCAGTTGTTCATTAGTAAGCTGCAACAACATATCTTTTAATATTTTAGCCCATACTTTTTTACAAATCACGTTCAAATAATTTTGTATCTAGAGAGTTTTTAAAATGAATCTTATTCTTGAAGTATCACGGTAAGTGAACTACGCAAGATTCTTGTAAAGTAACTGTGTAGTTCATTTCTGGTGATTGACTGGGCTATAATAGGACGATTAAATAGTCCTCATAAAACCATGTGTAAGCAAGTAGATTCCATACCACACTTTGGAAGATTATTTAGTTGAAAGATTCACGCCTCTCTCGACTTTCAAGCATCTCGCCCGAGACGAACTCACTTTCTTTTAAAATGCTTCTATAGAGTGAGGAATTTATGGCTTTTTATAACAGAAATAATGCTGGTACCTGATGCAGAAAAAAATTTCCATGTTATGAGTACATTTTCAAAGTTTCATAGGTTATACACACTTCTCCAATGGACATATGCACTTTTATTTTTCCTTCAAGCCTGACGAACTGAGTTACGTCTCAAAATTTGCTGGTGAACATCTGATGAAACATGTAGACTTTATGGATAAAACGCTCTCAGTACTCGAGATAAAAGAAAATTCTTTTTCTGTAACTCAGCTTGTCATGTCTGGAGATAAACCGAGAAGGTTCATAATCCTGAAAACATAATTTACCACGTAAAGTTTGGAAGAAGGGGCGTCATTATGTTGGAACCTTACACCCACATCGTAAAAATGTCCCAAATTTCGAAGCGGGTAAAGGCCCTTCAAAAGGAAGTTTGTTAGTTTCGGGGCAAAAGATTGGACTCAGAGAGCAATGGATCCCTCAACAAGAAAGTGATCCAGTGGATACGGGAAAAACTATTCTCGAGTGACTCACCAAAAACAATGCCAACGTTGTATGATGACTTAATTTTTCCTAGGACTTTAATTCTAAAGGAAACATCTTGGAACATTGAATAATAAAACAAGAACTATTTCATAGTGATTTGAAAAATAATACTACTAAAGTATAAAAAAGTTGCAGAATGATAATGAATGTGTACATATAAAGACTTTTTCTACTGAAACCCAGCAGAGGCTGTTCTGTTACGTGTTATCCCAAACAGTTTATTTCTTATAGCCGTTCTTTATGTCTGTTCTCACTAACTTCATTTTCATGAAAATTGCTTCCAGTTTCTCTTCTTCTGCACGGAGAAAAGTTCTGTACGTTAATGTACATTTATATGGTAAATTTTGGAAAGTTCAGTGGTTTTGAAGTGTATTTAAGCACAAAGATGATGGTGCACGAGAACTGACTTTCCAGGACGAGTACAGGCTGTTAAAAAAATCCTCTCTTTAATTCGATTGATCAAGTCTGTTCTCTGATGTCTTTCAGTGAAAGAAGTAGAAGATAAAGAATCTTTGCCAATTGATAATATTTTGTATACAACCTCAGTTCTAATGAGAGGTCCTCACTAAGAGTATGTTTAAAACTAACACTCTAAATTTTTCCTTATTTATTTTTTCTGGCTAGAAATATTGTATTTAAAGGCCAAAGACTCCGGAAACTATAAATGTTCGTGCATGTGAACTCCGTGCACGAGTAAATAATGCTTAATAGTTTCGTGAGCACCTTGTCTTACTCTTGTAAAGCCTGTCAAGTTAACATGAACACTGTTTCGTTATAGGTATGTTCTACAATATGATTTTTTACTATTATAAGTTTGACAGACTATATGGGTATCACACAGTAGGTTGGTTTGTATCCCTAAGAAGCCACTTCTTTGGTTACCCATCTTTTTATCCTTGCTTTATTTTGTCTGCGAACTCGAATGATGTACTAAGAATTTCTGCTTATGACACCTGTTGAAACTCAGCGCCTGCTTGTTATTCTTGCTGCCGATCCCTAATCATTTGTTCCTACTTTAGACGAACGTGAAGGTGATTTATTGAATCTTCTCATTGCAATTTGTTCAGAAGGTATGCATGTATAACTTAGTGGGTGAACTTAAAATCTAAAAACTCCTTTAATTGATTTTGTTTATTCTTATATATTTTTTAGAATCAATGAAATTTTGATTTATGTTTATTGATTTTATTTAGTCTTAGTAGAGTAAATTTTATAATGTTATAACTGTTACTTTCCCTAGAGTCAGGTTGGGACGAATAGCTCGTTTTTTGTAACACCTAATGACGGACATTGACTTAACACAATCACTGTGAGGAAGTTTCAAATATGAACAGAGAAAAAAGAGCGATGCTTTTACACTTACAAATCAAGCTGCAAATCGATTTCGTGTTTATTGCAAGCAACATATGAGAAGCGAATCTTTTTCACAGTAATAAATAAATAGAAAAAACTCTAGAGGGAGCTCAGACACTTATGGCTCGATGATCTGATCATATTTTTGATAGATGAAATTTCGGCTTCAATTTCCTTTAAGAACTGAAGAACATGTGTTACACTCCAAATATCAGTTTTGAGGTGAAAGAAGATACACAGATTTTCATTGCACTTATTATTCACCCCATGATTTCTGTATTGAGACAAGTCTGTTACCATGAACGTAATTTTAAAATGAGGCCATGTAAGCAGTCAGAACACCTCGTGTGACTTCGCTTTTTTGTGGAGGTATGGCAGCAGTCAACTTTTACTTTGCCTCATGTACTGCAGACACTTTTTTCCTCAAGGAAATTAACAAGCGAAGGGCAATTGATGCGAGAAGAAATTTTGTTTTAATATGAAGATTTTGTGTTTGATGTTTTATGCTAAGTTTTTACCCAAGCCCTGTTTCTACTTTTTGAAGCCTATCGGGTAATTTTCCTTGTATTGCTCGTACGTTTTCAACAACGAAATCATGACAAAGAAAAAGTTTAAAAATTCTCAAAATAAGTGTATGACATGTTTTGGGATTCATCAGTGTGCTAGCTTGTAGCCAGAAGTTATTTTGAGAAAATATTCTGATAGTCATTTCTATTTTATTAAAATTCATGAATTTTGACTTATCGAAGTTCTAATTTTTCACCTTGATGTTGTGTTATTTATTCAAAATATTAGATGTGATTGTTTGCATGTGTAAAACTAGCAATTCTCTATTATCTCTAACAAACAGTTTGATTGTTAACTTCTTCGAAGTTACTTACCTTGCGTTGACAAACGAACCAAATTTATTAGACGCGTTTTAGCTTTTTCCAGGAATTGTAGCCGACATCTATCTTGTGTCATCCACGCCGGGGTAAACACTTAAGATTCTTGAGGCGCCGTGGCTCGCCTCACAAACTTGAAATGCGAATTCAAACTTTGGAGCCCCTCCAAGTTTTGCCGATTTTGCTTCTTTTTCCCAGAGTTGCAAGCTGTGAAAATTATCTTATAAATTGAGGATTACAGGCGCGCATTCCTAAGAAACAATTAACCAAAAGCTGCTGAAAATAACGCGATGTCACCTGAAGTAGTTTTTAATTAATTATTTCTGAATAGAACATGAGTATGCCTTAATAAGGTTCATGTTCTCTTTTCAAAGTTATGTGATAAGAACCCTTTACATGTAAATGTCGTCTTAGCTATTCGCAATTCAAGAATTTTAGTAATGGTAGACTTTAACAAAATGTAAAGCGGTAAGTATGTTAAGCATTTCTCATTCTGCATCAGCGTAATATTTCTTGCTTCTTAGACCCAATTCTTTAGCACCAACTCATAATTATTTTCACTCATTGCACCTCAAGGACAATAACTTTGTTTGTTGGTAATAATGACAGATCCTACACTAAATTCTTACATTACTCTGACAGAGAGAGAACTCAAGACACTCGCACGCAGTGTTGGAAGACGCGCTGCTTATTTCACAGACTTTTTCTCTCTCCGGTTTTTGAACTGCCCGCTGAAACCTAAAAAAATATACATATATATATATATATATATATATATATATATATATATATATATATATATATATATATATATATATAATGTTTTTCAGAGTTTTATCAGCAAAATATTGCATTTCTTACATTCGTGAACTTGCTAGAGAGAGAAAATCATTAACTAAGCGTGCAAAAGCCTCATGTCTGGCGAACAATACATACATATAAACTCTGAACTCTAAGACCTTGAAGTTTTATTTTTAAACTTTAGGGACCTCATTTTATATCTTCTACTACCTGATAAAACTTATCCCTAATGTTCAGTTATTCAATTAATTTACTCAGTTTACCGTTAAAGACTTCAAATTTAATTTTTTTCAGCAGGCTTTACAAGCTATGCTAACTTCAGCTATCAGCTGCGAGTGTTCTAGTGGGTCAAGTCATTTGATGAAGCTTCACTTTATTCTCCAAAATTTCCTCTCTTTAAAATGTCTTGCTTCTATCTTTTCTAGCAACTAGGAAAAAGGTGCTCCTCTATGTCTTAAAAAATACCGATGAAGGAACATGAATGAACATGAATGACTGAACACAATGAACATGAATCTGAGAAATTATTTCAACTTTATCTGTTGTTTCCTGAAATATTCATAAAAATATGAAATGCTTTTAGGCCCCCGATGAGATGCACTCATTTGTTTAGCTGGCAACAGACAAGAATAAGTTGTAAGTTAACACCGTGTGCATGTCTTTTACTGCTCTAAATTTCAATATTTTACTTTAGAACTCTTTTGCTTCGTGAGATCAAATTTTTGGCATGGACTACTAAAGAAATTAGTTTAAGTGTTAAGACTGTTGCTATTTACTCTTACTTTCGATTCTGCGTGATTGTTGAAGTTTCCAGTCAATGGCGTCCACATCGCACGGTTGTTGAGTTTTGAGAAGGAAGAGGGCCTGATACTTCCAATATCTGAGACGCTTTAGAAAAGTTTTCTTTAGTTGTATAAATATTGTGCGCTTTCGATGAGCCGAGTGTGTAATGTTTTTTATCATTTCTCAATATGCAAAGTGAGGCTCTGCTACTATAAACAAGCAAGCGATTGCTGCGCTTGTCTTAAAATTATAGTGCATGCAACTGAGAGTGGAAAACTATTGAAGACATTTTTATCTACGGCATTCCATAAAAAATTACATACTCAACTGCGCTGCCTCGTTCGATAAGTTGTAAGAAAGAATAATTTGATTATATTTCTTCATCGTTTCGAAGAGTAAAGTTCTTTATATGTTTATGAGGGAACAATTTTAACATGGAATTTTGAAATGATTTGAAGACATGACGAGAATGATAGAGCTGCAGCTCCTAAGAAACATTCGGGAAGTTAACTGAATGAGATGTGTCTAGCCCCACTAACTAGAACTTTAGATGCAGGAAGGAAAACATCGAGTATAGTAAGTATGCATGATATTCTTGCTGGCCTTCTTACCTTACATGTTGAGTTTACTATATTTTCCACCTAGAATAAGTAAAAAGGAAAGTACGTCCTCAGCCCAAATATTTTTAAACTTTGTTTTTAAAAAAAACTTGTTCGGGGTGGGAAGAGCAGCAACCACGTTGCAGTTGGGACGACTTGAAGAGCGTAAAGGTATGATAGAAATGTCATATTGTAAATTTCTTCAACTCTTGTTCGAGCTAGCAATATTGCTTCTGTCGAGCGAGAATCTCGGCAACAGTTAGACGTTCGTCTGGATGGAAAGTAGAGGTACAGACTGCGTGATCTAACAGGAAGCCGTGTACATTTTGCCTAATAATGATTAATTCATACAAGTAAACATAATATTAGTCTTATTTTTTGCATTTTCTACAATATATTTTTGTTTCACTTGGCATAAGACGACATCGACGCCTCACTACACTGCGGTGGAAGTATTCATCTATTCTATTCTATTTCCCTGGCTGACCCACTCACAATACTTGTTTCTCACAACTGACCCATCCACAATACTCGTTTCTCATAACTGATCCATCCACAATATTTGTTTCTCATAACTGACCAATCCACAATAATTCTTATTTATAACTGACACATCCGCAATCCACAATACTCGTTTTTCATAACTGACCCATCCACAATTCTAGTCTCTCACAACTGAAAACTGATCTATCTCTCATACTTGTCCATCATATCTGAGAACTGGTTTATTGTCAATATGTCTCTCATAACGGTGAATTCAAATCCTGATTTCATCATTTGCTTCTGCGTCTGAAAAAGAACGCTGTTTAAATCATCGTATCAATTATGTCAAATGTTCCTTATATGTTTTTCGCTTCTTGGATATCATACATTTGTTACTTATTTTAAGAACCAATGTTTAGATAGTGTATAAATAACTTTAGAATGTGTTAAATCAGTAAATTCTATTATGTTCAAACTGCTCATTTCCTTAGAGTGGGATCAAAGGCCTTAATCCTTGTAATACCTGGAGTTCAATCACTGGCTTAACTCCGCTCTCATTTGAAAGCTTTGAGACGAACCTGAGAATCAAGAGTGATGTCCTTACAGAGAGTTAGTGGAGCGTTAGCAACTTGTTTGGAGGTTGTACCTAAACACTCAGGTGAAGATGTTATGATTGATGGACAGAATTATGTTTATGTTGTTTCACTGCATGTTGAATACTCATCTGAGAAGAGAGAGAGATCAGAACAAGGATAAGGATCATGACTAAGATTGAGATCAAAACAATGATGAGGACTGGAGCAAAAATAATGATCAAGACTCAGAATAGGATCAACACAATGATGAAGACCAGAACAAAGATAAGGTTTAAGACTGTGATTGGGATCAACACATTGATGATGATCAGAACAAAAATAAGGATCATGACTAAGTTTGAGATCAGCACAATGATACAAATCAGGATATCGATTAAGGTCACGGTAGGTGTAAATATTTATAGAAAATTCACCTCTATTTACTACGAAATACGCTATCCAACCCGCCATTTTACTCAGCTTTGAAAAAAGGGAATATTCTTGTAGGCGTCTGGATTTCCCATAACCTCCAAAACAAACCAGGTAAAATATATGGCTGCCACGGAGGCGAATTGACTCTAAATTCAATGACATTAGGAGTTATAAAAAGAGTCTTTATCGGCCTCTCACATGAAGTAGGTTTATCAGCGTGCCAGCAATTGCATAGACCTCATAAAGTGGCAGGTGGAGGGCGGGGCTTCCGGAGCTAAAGCCTGGGAAAGGCTGGCAGCGTTTTAATGGAATCCGTGAGATAAGATCCTGGCCATTGTCGTGTCGAGAAATCGAAATCTAATGAATAGCAGCAAACCAGGAATTAGGATCAGATCGCATGCATCGAATTTCGCTCTGATTCGAATCCTAAGCCAAAAAGGAAGTTACTGAAATGTATTGAGAGGATTTTGACGCGAAGCCTGAATTTTCTCAGAGAAAAATTTTTGCGCAGGATAATACGGCTGATTTGAAAATAATATTCAAATATTTTATGTTATAACGTCATACTCTAAATTCAATGTTAAAATATTCTATTCCAAATTTCATGTTAAAATGTCTTAATTCAAATTTCATGTTAAAATGTCCCACCCAATTTCGTATTAAAATATCCTACTCCAACTTTCATGTCAAAACGTGAAGTGTCAGGAAGTGGCACTTGTGATACAGTGATACAAAATAATTACAGTTTAGCAGTCAGGAAATTCACAGGCTTTGCAGGTTTACAGCTACTCAGTCTCCAAGTTTAACAGTTCCATACTTCAAATATCCTTTAATTCTAAAATTACCAATTGACGAGCTTAACAACGCCCCTGTTTAAAGTTTTAAGGCCTAAAAACGCGAGTAACTTGAACCTTGCAGCCCTGCTCCTGCATTTCAAAGCTCAAGAAAAAGACAAACATGAGCCTCTCATCCATCAGGCTCAGCACTCCAACCCGCCCCTTGACTGAAACCTGACCTGAACCACCTGATTACTGGTTTACGTCGAGCGAACCATCTTTTTCTTACGTGAACCAATCACCATGCACCATTGTGAGATACCTGATATTACAATGGTAGTTGTAAACGAGGGTTGAAGCTAAGACCCTGTCACGCAGAATATCTGTACTCACAAATTGTTGCTATCATAAGTCAAGTATCCTCTGCGGACATGGATCATTCATCACAAATTTGTGTCTCAACGACGATATGAAAACATAATTGCTAACCGTAATACCTTTATTTCAATTAAATAACTCTTCACCTAGAAAATAAGTTCATTAATAAAATAAACATGCATGGATTCTTAGTCATGAATGAATTTATATATTCACGCAGTACTGCATTTACACATCATCCTCCATTGAGAACCAGTTTATGTATTATGAGCCACAATTGGAGTTGTCAGTACTCGCTGTTGTGAACTCCTCAAGCTAATGTCAGGATGACACTACTTGGAAACTTATAGAACATAAACACTTATTTCGTTGTTTTTTAATAATTTTGTTAGATCTTGAAAATCAAAGGATTCCGGCGGCTTTCAGATTGCCACTTTTTCCTCATGCTCAAATATACTGAAATCTATATTTCACACGAAGATTTCTGAAAACAGTCTTTAATTACTAAAGTTACGGTAACTTATGTGGTAAACTTGTCAATCAATGAAACTAACACTGGTAGATTTCCCTTAAATTTTAAGAAAAGGAGTTATCATTAAAAATTAATGCAATTTTGATGAACTAAATACGTTCACTTCTGGCAAATCACGAGGGTTGTTCTTTGTTAACGACGCAAAAAATTTAGAACAACAGGAAGTTTCAAAAACTTAATGGCATTTTGAAATATTTGAGGGCACCCTCAGGAGAAGAGCTTTACTCGGCTGAGACTTGGATGGAATAAAAAGGAAATATCAGCAGAATTTGTAGCATGTGAAAATATTTCCTTTTAATAAAGGCCAGCTTAAGTGCACCCAAAATGAAGCAGCTTAGTGAACATAATGTGAAATATCGCACACAATTTTTTTCCAGGCTTTATGAAAATTATATTTTCAGCTTGTGAGAGACGCGTGCAGATCAATTTTACCCAAGGCCGCAATGTGGAAGCGTCTGCCACCGAGCGTTAAAAAAATGACGAGGTAGGGAAGCATTTCGTTTAAAAAGAGGGAGAGAGAGAGAGGGAGAGATAAGCAGACACTAGGATGACGAAGAGCTAAAGAAAGCATGAAGTATACTGCATTTATTGACAGTAAAGTTGGTTAATGAGCATCCATGAGCATTCGAAGAAAGAGGTAAATTATTGACGAAGAGCAAAACCTGGACGCCCTGGCTATAACCATGAACAAGTGAAAAGCATGAAAGCATTTATTTAATTCATGTTCAAAATAGTTGAGATATGAATCAAAAGTAAAATAAATGTAATCAAAGTAAACATTGAAAGATTATTTCCCTTTAAACTTCAGAGTTAGCAGAATACAAGCCAGACAATAACTTGCAACAAGTGTTTCAAATACAGCCTGGATTCTTTTCCGTAGGCCGCTCCCTAGTTAAAAACTATTGCAGAATTAATCTGGAAAATTTCATCTCTTGTCTCATAGGGAATATCTGAATTAATTGGCCATCTCCCAGAGCTCGGCAGCCACAAGTTTAGTTCAGGAGCGTCTTGAAGCAGGATTGCCTTCACATTCGTTGCAGGCTTTACGATTCACATCAAAGGCAGAAACGGCGGTGCGCTTCTATGCTGCTCACTACTGCTCACCTCCACACATGATAAATAGAGGCCACTAAATCCCTACGCTGGTGAAGGTTATCACCATAACCATAAAGAAGCCATAAAGATTAACTTATTTATGTTTATGAGTGCTTGTATCAAAGATACGGTACATTTAAAACTGTTAAATACCTTTGTGTATGGTAAATACCTTCGTATTTGAGTTCTCAAATTTGTCCGTGTAATAATTTTGCAGGTTTACAGAGATTAATCAAAATGAACAGATCCGTGCTGAATAACTTAGAACATTAATTTCTATTCTATTGCGCATTTCTGTTCTGGAGAATCGGCTTTGCATTTCAATCAGGTATTAATTCATCTGTGAGTCGGCAAAATCTCTTTGTATATAATTAACGAGGTATTGATGCAGAATAGATAGCGCCAGGAGACGATGCCTCGCTTTAGTGTGGTGGAGAAATAAAATGCAATTGCAAGGGCACGAAAATTCTTGTGTTTATTACAATCAAATAAATATAACTGGATGAATTTATGCTCGCCAATGTGTGTAGATATGTGTAAAATATTGAATTACAGCCATACATAGTGCAGCTATGCCATGCCATTGTTATTATTTTAACAAGCAAGACTTCAAGGTACTTGAGAAATCTAAAGAAGGCAGAAATTCTGAGCGAATAGACTCACTTTATTTCAGAGCTTTGTTCATATGAAGACATAAGGCGCAACTGCACGTACGATTTTTGACCATAATTTCAAAGAGTGTCTCGTCGTACATACTGTTAAATATAAAGTCATCTCAATTAGTACTAGAAAATTATCATCTAATCATACATGTTTCTAAGTCTATTATGATTCCTTACATTGACTGCACATCAAAAATGCATGAGCCCTAGTTGCAACCAGTGCAGGGGCTAGATAGGAAGGGCGCATGCAACAAAGCAGCATCACAAAGATACTGAGAACGCAGGAGTTGCAGTTCTAGTCGTTTGCCTGGGCACGGAAAGCTTCTCTTGAGGTCTGTCGAATTTTGTGAGGGAACCATTTTTATTTTCCAGTGAACTTTTTGGAGTGGAGAGTAAAAGTCCTTTATTTCTTGATCGTTGGCCCAAATTGGATCCAGCTTTCGAAGGTCGAGAAAAAGAATCAGAAACTGGCCTATCTCTTGCCTTGGAACGAAAAGAATTTAAAAACTATTCTTTTTCGAGTTCTTGTTTCAGTTTAAAAAACCCATGGAATTGAATTTACTTAATTAATTATGTCTGTTTCTTCTCTGGAGCACACAAAAACAAGTTCTTTTTGGTTAATTAGACTGAATAATTTTCTTTTATAAATTTAAGAATGACTATCTAGCGTAATAAAAATTCTAAAAGTTTTATCTTGGCATTTCCACACAAAAGGCACCTCAGTTAAAATTAAACTCAACAATGTACTGTCTCTGTGATTGAGCTATCGTATATTTCTGAAGCAATGAACGAAAAAGTGGAGAGGAAAATTTAAATGTAACACAGCTGAAGTACAGCAGAGGAGGGGAGATTAATGCAAGGAGGTATTAGGTTGTTCAGAAAATAATGGCCATTTCAGGCAGTGTACTTTAAAATTTGTTTTACTATTGATTTTTTTTCTGTAATTTAGGTTAAAAATGAGCATAATAAGTTATCTACAGGTGCTCTACACTATTTTTGTACTTTGTTCGTTTACAACTCATTACAGATGTGATAAGGCCCACAATTTCGAAAATGAAAAAAGATGACTTGCAATTACTTTTCTTGCATTAGTTCAAGCTCGGCAGCAATGCTGCTCAGACTAAAATAAACATCAATAAGGCATAGGGAGAACGCACAACAAGTGAAAAAACAGTACGAAGATGGTTTCAAAAATTTAGTGGTGAAGATGAGAGCCTCAAAGATGCAGACGGTAGAGGTCGGCCACTCATTCTTCAGAATGAAGATTTGAGAGTGATTGTCGTACAAAATCCAAGACAAAGTGCCAAAGAAATTTCTCAGCGACTTTGTGTCAGCATTTTTATTGTGTCAGACCATCTGAAGCAAATCAGCAGGGTTAAAAAGTTCGACAAATTGGTCCCACATGAACTCAATGAATATCAACGAGTTCGGCGTTTAGAATTGTGTTCGATGCTTTTCTTGCGAAACAATAGAGTTCTATTTACTGATCGTATAGTCCCCTGTGACGAAAAGTGGATTCATCATGATAATCGTAAACGATAAGGTGAATGGCTTAATCGTGATGATGCAGCCAAACACTTCCCAAAACTGAAATTTCACCCGTAGAAAATAATGGTGATTTTCTGTTGGTGTGCTATTGGTGTTGTTCATTAGAGTTTTCCAAATGCTGATCAGGGCATCACGGCTGAGGTTTACTGCAATCAACTTGACAAAATGCATACTCACAGAAAATGTGGCCTGCATTGGTAAATCGGTGAGGTCTAATTCTGCTCCATGACAGCGCACGCCATGTTGCAAGAATGACTCTACAGCCCAATCCGAATTTTTTCGCCGGTTTACCGGAGATAATCATCGATTTGCGGTGATAATCATCGTTTATAGTAGGATCTTCCGACGATAGAAATAGTACCGGTTATTACCGGTAATTATAGGTAGTTCCAGACGATGAAATGTTCGCCGACGGTATTGACAGGTCTTTACAGTCTTATTCCTACCGTCATTCCAAGCATAGGGAAAAGACGATAGAAATACAGTCTTTTTCAGATAATAATTACTGGTTTATCGTAAGATTTCATTGTTTTATCGTAAGAAAAGGCGATAATTACCGGTTAATGCTGACGAAAATTAGCACCGGTCAGACGATAAAATTCGGATTGGGAGAAGCTCACAGATTTGGGATATGAAACTTTACTACATCCACCTTATTCTCCTGATCTTATCTCACAGATTAACATTATTTCAAGCATTTAGACAATTTTTTGAGCAGCAACACTTTCAGAACCAAAAAAGAGGTTGAAACTGCTTTCATGGATTTCCTAGCTTCTAAGTCACAAGGTTTTTATCAATGTGGCGTAAATGATCTTCTTGATAGATGGCAAAGATTCATGGCTGTTCAAGGTTTGTACGTTGGCTAATTTGAACATCAAATGTCAATTTTCTTAACAATGAAAAAGTGTTTTAGTTCTGGAGGCTCGTTTAAAACAATGTAGCAAAATTAAGCGTCTTGCTCACATGACGAAATTTCTGAAAAAATATATTAACAGCAGTGAAAATTTCAACATACGATATAAATTCAAAAAGAAAGATTACCTGCCTGCACAAAAGGATGTAAACGATCACCAGTGTGGGAAGCAACGGCAGGACAATTCATGAAACAGTTTCAAAAAGCAGAAAAATATTTTTGGAAACCCAAATTTTCCGACGACAGTTTAGCATGTCACGAGGAAACATGCAAACGACACTCCGCAAACTGCAGCTCATTTGGGCCTCGAGATAAATGACAAGTATCAGCGCAGGCACTGTTAAAAAACAAATAGCAAGTAACAGTGCAAGAACTTCTCAGTGAGTAAACAAATGACAAGTAACAGTGCAAGAACTTCTCAGTGAGAAAACAAATAACGATTAGCAGCGTAAGTAGTGTTAAAAAACAAATAGCAAGTAACAGGGCAAGAACTTTTTAGCGAGTAACCAAATGACAAGTAACAGTGCAAGAACTTTCATTGAGATATAGTAAAGCCAGGAAAAATTTGGGAAACATTCATGACGTATACTTCACTTTGAGTTTTCATAAAAATTTCATGAATAAATAACATTTTCGTTACATCACATTTAGTTGGATGTTCTTGAAAAATAAAGGGACCTCATTATTCAAACTTGAATTTTTAGAATTTTTTGAACTATCTTATAATGTGAATAACTAATAAACCTATTTTAAAGAGCCTTTGAGGACTATCTAGAGTTTTCTAAACTATCTAGATTATTTAACCTATCTAGAACAGAGCTAAAATGTACAGACTTTCTTCAGCAACTTAATATGCAAAAAGCCCATATGAGGCCAATGTAGAACTTTGGTCAGAATTATGATCGGAAAATTCGAAGAGCATCGAGGGCCGAAAATACGAAGATATTTGCATTAGGAACGGGCATCGGATACTGAACTCCTGGGAGTAATGTCCGCAGATTTGTTCGATGGAGAGCAGAGCGTCGAAAATGCCAAGGGAAGCGGGTAAAATGTGCCATTTCCATTTTTAAGCCTGATATTGCCTCCCAAGTTCCTTTTCCTTTTTTATATATATATATATATAATGGGATTACATGAATTTATTAACTTCTACTAAAAGCATTGACTAAAATTCAAAAAAATCCCTACAATTTTACGTAGGAACAGACACATCTTTGATTGGGTTATTAATTGTGGTTAGGATAATTTTGAAGTCAACGTGAACATATCGAGGTGCTGGGTAGCGTGTTATCACTGTTTAATTTTAATTGAGATTGAAAGGTGGAGCATATTGTTATCTATGATACATATTATGTTCATAAAATGAATTGGATATGGAAGGACTCGAAAACTATTTATTAAAACTTTTGAAATCGCAAATTTAATATCAATGAATTCAAACTCTGATAATTTGATGGACATCATTCGTATTGTGAATACTAATATTTTTTACCCTAGTATTTCTCTTAATATATTGATTATCAGCTGGAATTCGGGCTCGGATATTGATTGCATCAGAAGTCAAGCTTATTTTAATTAATTTGGAAACGTAATTCTTTTCTGTTATTATATCGACACACTGACAAACCTTTACTATAATGGTTTTAATATTTAATAACATAGATCATTACAAATGGAGGCGTGCTGGTCAAGGTGTCGACGATACATATTGTATTGTATCGATGAGACCGACATCAAGGTTTCATGGTCAATCAACCGAAAAGATAAATGTATAAACCTCTAGGACGGTATAGTTGATACCGATACATTTATTTTTCGTTATCACCGTGTATTTCAGGTCTCTTTTTGTCACGTGAGAATGAACAACTCGTCGTGATGATGTTAAAACTAGTCAACTTTTTGCGTGAGTGAGGGAGTCACTAAGTGACATGCACCCTCATCACCCCCATCACCCTACCCTCATCACCTCATCACCCTCATCACCCCCACCACTCTACCTTCATTACCTCATTACCCTCATCACCCCATCATCTTACCCTCATCACTCCCGGCACCCTCATCACCTCCATCACCTCCATCCCCCTCATCACCCCCATCACCTTACCCTCATCACCCCATCACCTGATGAAGTCTGAGGCACTCACGGACACTCTATAGATGTTTCATTTTAATATTAATATCAATAATGACTATATTATATGAAAAATCGGACTTTAGATGCTTCATATCAATAATAATGACTATATTAACGAAAAAAATCGTAATGAATTAATGTGTAAATTAATCGTAATGAAAATTCGATACCTGACAATAAAAATTCTTAAAAGCTTTGTACTGTGAATGCATCGCTTTTTAGTGATTACAGAATTAATTATTAACTTAGCCATCAAACAAAATATGAATACAGTCCCCGTACTAAGTATTAATAGAGTCACCGTATTAAGTATTTATATAGTTAGCGAGCTAAGTATTAATACAGTCATCGTACTAAATAATAATTCTCTGTACTAAGTATTAATCCAGTTCGCGTACTAAGTATTAATGCATTCACTATGCTAAGTATTGATAGAGTCTCTGTGCTAAGTATTAAGATTACCACAGTAACCAATACATCTGTTCGTCCAGCATTAACAACTGCTGTGCTACCGAACAAATACTTGCACTGCCGAGTTATCAAAAAGAAACTCAGTGCTGACCCTCAACAAACTCGAGCCTCGGAACAACAACCATCACACGGAAATAAACAAAAGTTCGAATATCTTCACTGAAAATCCGTTGGTGGCATCAGATTGTAGTCGTGAAAACTGTGAGTGAATAAGTTTGAGCATAGAATTCTATCTCTTCCGTAGTATTTAATGTATTTATTGTTGGAAAAGTTTTGATGTCCTGTGTAAGCACATTTTAGATAAAAACTGGGAGTATTCAAAATGTTACATCCTTATTGATGTGCTGCGCTTAATGGCTGATATTGAACTTAACATAAATTGCGTATGTTTAGATAGATATCTTGCATCCTCATCTAGTACGCTTTAGTTCAAAATTTTCATTTTCACTTTCCGTCACTTTTGTTAAAAAATTTATTACCTTCATCTTGTTCTACTGTAAAAATCTTCAATACATTGGTGTTAGAGCTACAATGAAAAATTCTAATTATTCACTTTGAACATCACTGAAGATGCAAATGTTTTTACGTGACCTAAAGTCCCATTAATGAAATATTACTTTAAAATCGCACTCATGCAAACTCCTTAGGTTTACGACTCCAACATTTTCACTCCAATTTTCCTTCTTATTTCCCAACGAGCGTCCGTCATTGTTGGCCGAGACTGTAATCTTCTGACGAAGTTTGTTTCTTGGACTCCTGAGAATCCGTCAAAACTGGCAACGGCAGCAGACGGAAGGTCTTCAGAATTTTTCTAGGTGTGAAGGTGAAATGCGTTCAGTGGAGCTCCGACTGTTGCAACGGCAGGTGTCTACAGCAAACGCTCCCACTGACATCACTTGTGCCAGCCTGTTGAGAGCGTAGGAGCGCTACACTGCCAGAAAACCATTTCATTAGACTCAAAAATGACTTTATCTGTGATTAATTTGCACTCTAACACGAAAAAAACTTTGTTAGAAACATTTTATATATAATACTTGTTAAAACTCGATTTGAAAATGAAGGGGTAGGGCACTGTTAACAACGGACAATAAACATTCTGAATGTACAGGATTGCCGAGGAACATTCAATTCGTTCTCAACACACAGTAAACTTGAATTATCGAATGAAAATTTCCAGTAAAATTCTGAAATTTTGGTCTACTGATGAACATATCCGATGTGAAAAATGAATATTTATGACAAAGTTTGCGTCGTAACTTTACACTAAAAAATTAATGAAATATGGATACTGAGCTGCAGGACAACGATATTTTTGTGGCCAAACGTATAAAACTTTGTGAGTGATAGTTCTCAACAAAATATATAATTTGTCGATTTTTCCGATTTACTATATAAAATATTTTAACAGAATCTTTAAAATGTCAACAATAGATACGGTCATCCACCGTTAAGGAATATCTAGGATGTGTCTGTGACATGTTCACACCATCGTTGATGACCTGTTGACCTGCGGAACCGCCTCCACCAGCTGAGTGAACAGCCATGGCGAACGCTACGTTCGACTCGAATAATTCTTCAGTCGCTAACTCAAGTTCTCTTTCAAGCGACGACATGAAAATTGAGTCAAATGAGTCAGAGAACTTGGACTACAATCCTTCTACCTGCTCGCTACTGAACCTCACCGAGGGTTCAGACCTGAAGGTGCCCATATATGGGTACGCTATGCCTCTACTTCTACTCACGACCACGACGGCCAACACTTTGGTCGTGGCTGTTCTGAGTCGCAGAAACATGCGAACTCCTTCGAACACAATCCTCCTCGCCATCTCTTTGGCAGATCTTTTTACCCTCATAGTGCCGGCACCAGTGTTTTTCTACATGTACACTCTGGGGTACTACCAAAACTTACTGACCAGCTCCGTGGCTTGCTACGCTTGGATGTACCTCAGTGAGGTAGTGCCTAACCTCTTCCACACAGCCAGCGTGTGGCTGTCTCTGGCGCTGGCCGCCCAACGCTATATTTATATCTGCCACTCTCCAGCAGCACATGTCTTCTGTACCCACCCGAGAATTGTCAAAATTATCCTATTCATATTTTTGGCAGCTGTGGTTCACCAACTTCCACGATTTTTTGACTTCAAGTACGTCATGGCGCCGCTAATCAACGGTAGCGATCCTGTGTGTTACTCGTGTTACGCCAAGTGGGTGTCCGACGTGGGGGACGATATTTACTTTCCCATTTACTTTTGGTTGCGGGTTATTTTCGTACATCTTCTACCATGCGCTTTACTGCTTCTTTTCAATTCACTTCTTTACAGAGCAGTGAGACAAGCGCAAAAAACCAGAACGAGGTTGTTGCAAGAAAACCACAAATCAGAATGCAAAAAATCTAGAGAGAACTGTACCACGATGATGTTGCTGGTTGTAGTGTCAATCACTACAGTCACTGAAATTCCGTTGGCTGTTTTGACATTGTTGCACATTCTTAACAACACCGGCGTTCAAATATTCTCACCAGAAGACTATGACTCGATAAACAAGTATATCACTATTTCTAATTTTTGTATCATTTGTTCCTACCCTATGAACTTCGCGGTTTACTGCAGTATGTCCCGTCAGTTCCGGGAAACTTTCGCAGTGTTGTTCTTGAATCGAAAAGGGTTGAAGCGGCTACCACGAGAAGACTCTTCCCGCTACTCAACTGTGAATGGGCACAGGACAAGCGAGTCGATTCTCTGAGTAAGGAAACGGTTCCGTGGACGACTTTCGTCGCGAAGACGATCCTCCTCCAGTCGTCCACCGGACCACACTTCGCCTACCGACCATCATGTTCCACAAGTCATAGAAACGGATGACGCCACTAACAACCCGATATCTATTCTAAAGATCCCTCCGTCGCCTACATCAGACGTAGTACAGACCATCGTCATCTTGACACATGAAGAAAAAGGCAGCGCAAAGCAAATGAATGTGACGCCTTCAGTTCACTTCGGAGACGATAATGAGGCTGCAGACACGGAGTTGTTGACGGTTTCCAACACTGATGATAAACAAACTAAGCATTTCACGGAAACCACTTTGTAATAGTAAAATGAATCTAAGATTGAGGACGTTTTTTAAGTTTGTAGACTTAAAGCTGGCTAAGTTGGAGTGTGATATTTATTCTAAGGAAAAATATTATACTGCGCTAGGATTTGGAAAACCCAGAACGTGATTTGAGGGCTGATGCATAGTTTTTCATAGCCGTTACCTATTGACGCTGTGCTACTTTCTAATGAGGACACACACAAAATCCTCAAATTCACTGATGCAGTTACACTGTGTAGGTCATTAGTCACTGAACGTTGTACTATGTATGATAAATCGATGGAAACTGTGCGATGTAGGTCCATTGAAGACCACCAAAAAAAGACTGCTCGCGACGATCGGAGGAGGTCGAGCAGCTTTTTGAGGTATCGGATCTGCTAAATACGGTTATCCTTCACTTACTATTTTCAAAGAATGTATCATCAAGTTCCTTTTCTGTGCATTTATACTGTGTATTTTGTATATATATTCTTGCGTGTTCAATTTTTCGAATAGCTGATTTATTATAACTATTTTATGAAATGTTTTTTATATAGGCTAAGTTTTCTTTTGGAAAATCGTTAGCTTCCAACTGAGCATTATTTTCGATTAATATTTCAAATCAGGCTTTTGAATACGAACGATTTAAAAAAGATAACTGTCGAAGTACTATAATTTTCTCAGTAGAGAGTTTACATAACCGTAACTGTGAGAAAATGATAAATAAACATAGCATCAAAACATGAAAAAACGTAAAATTCAATTTCATCATTTGTGTCGGAGGGAACTTTTTATACATGTTCCAATAGAACTAGCACTCGTTCAAACAATGTAATGTTTTCCTTTAGCTAGACTGAAAATTTTTCGACAAGATTACGTTGCAAAGCCCTTGTAATCTACCTCGCGCCCAGGCTCTATCACATCAAGTGTTCGTGTGTGGGATGCCATCGATTGCTCCTTCTCCTGTACATGAGAAGTGGAGGGTCCTATTATATGATAGCTACTTGTTCGCTTTCTTTCTTGTGTAACATTAGGGTCGTACTTAAGATACGTTTTCATTCCCAGTTGAGATATATTATTTTAAAATAGAAAAATTGTAAATGAATAGTAAGTATTTTTTTCCATGTTACTGAACAGGATGTACTCTGTACGTGGAGATGATTATATGAAATGTTGTTAGTCTTTTTGCATTGTATTGAAAATTTGCTTTTTGTGCTAGTTATATGTTGTGAATTCTTACATTGTTGGTACTCAATAAGATGTTTATTTAGTGGGTAAACATATTTCCTAGAATTTCCTTTCAAGCGGATCAGGAAATGCTCCCAGTGGCGTTACTGTTGATCTGCTGGATTATGGGCGTTTTCTCGGGTCGAAAAAATCACAGTTGATGCATTGAATAACCTTCTATGACTGCTTTGGAAAACTGACCGACACAAATTATATTCATTTGCGTTAAAATACAACACTTTTGACGCTCATTGTTTAGATTGAGCAGCTATGCTATCGTCTACATAACTTTTATTAGTAATAAGTTTATGAAAGTCTTTACAAGCATAACAGAAAGGAATTTACAGCTACATCACGTCGTTTGAGTAGACTACAAAAATTCTGAACTTTCTGAAATGTTACCACTCGACAGACGCATATCCTGCTCAACTACGGACGTGCTACATTTCATTATTATATGTGAGAAAATGACTTACTGCATATTAGCTTAAGAACTTTTATGAACTGGTTATGCTTTCCGCTTTCGTTCGTTCACTTAAACGATATTCAAGTGAACAACCGCGTTTCAGAAATTCATTTGAATCTATGTAAGGAGGTTTGCACTCCTACAAACGAAAATAACTTTAATTCCTTGTGAGTTGCAAATTTTCCTGAAGAACTTGTTGGCTGAAACGGAGAGCGACATGTGTGGCGGATTTGTTTTGCTTCGATTGGTGAAACTTGATTTTATCCATGCTCTCTAAGTTGCTATTTTGGATGATATCAAAAAATGCATAGCAGGTTATTTTCTTCTTGACCCTTGAGACGAGCCTGTCTATAATGGGTGATACTGGTACGACCAAGAGTTTTCTGGTCTTGAGAAGCCAATAAATTTTCCAGATTAAGAGCCTACCAAACTCACTGCGAGTCGATGATTGATGAGAACATCATGAACCTGAGACAAAGTTTAGTATGATCCGAGCTAAAACGTCCTTCATAATCCTCAATACGAACTTAGCCCTAAAAATAAAAAGTATTGATCTGATGCTTCGATTGCTGGGTCTTTTATTTACTTATCAAGTTTATGCCTCATAATTTTTAGATATGAGTTAAAGTCACAGGAATGGCCTTGGATAATGATATCCGAAATATGTATTAGGTAAACGACCTGTGTATAAATGCCTTGACGATATATTTTCAAGCAACTGGCATAATATGAACTCGTTTGCTTAAGTTTGAGAAAATGGATACAGATATTTGTGAAAAGGAGATCACAGTCTCGAATGGTTAATGGTTTTCCTTGCATACAAATACCAAAATGAAAAAATCAAACTTACGAAATTTTGTTTGTATTATTTTTCTCCCAGTAGGAGTGACAAGGGTTAAACGGACTAGTTTTATCTTGTGATTTAGGACTGAGATATATATACTGAGGTATATTGAGTTATATACTAGAAAACATGAATAATTCTACCCTCAATTTTCATCGTAGGTTTGTAAACACAATACCATCAACCTTGACTTGCGTAAGTTATTAAGATTCGAGGGATCAACCTTTACTTGTTCTGTAGTAATCAAAGTGATGTGCTTAGGTAGGTACGCTGTATGAGACGGCATTGAAGAACTGTAATATGGGTTTGCATCACAGAGTAGCCTGTGTTTGTGTGTTTGTTGCGTGAAGAAATAAACTGCTCGACGGACCTCTTTGTAAGGAACTTTACATCACGCTCTGAGCTCATAGCATTTATGAAAGATTCATGAGTACTTTTTAGACGAGCTTTATTCTCCTACACAAAGACGCCACTGACTCCAGACCTCTGTAACTCAAGTCTTGATTGTTGACATCGAAGTCTGAATGTTGTATCCTAACTTGAAGTGACTGCAACCATTCTATATACGAGTAATATTCATCTCAAAATACATTCTTGTTTATTTTGAGGTTCCATTTCCCGTTACTATAGTATTTGCTCCTTGTATAGTTTCATTATCATATTCATTATTATTACAAGAGCAGTCAGAAGAAATAAAGTGAACTCTAGCAATTTTTCTGCACAAGAGACTCATAAATAAGTTTCATTCTGATATTTTGTGTTATTGTAATAGTGCAAGATTAGATTTGTGTTTCCAGTAATCGAGTTGTATGTATCATACATGCTATAATTTGTCATTTATCTGAGCACCCATCTTATTCTACGGCAATGGAATATGATATGTTATGAGCATAGTCCATGTTTGATGTTTAATTTCAATGTTTGCTAAAGTCTTAACGCGAATACTTTGCCACCCAAATGACGTTCAATGAGCATCGTTTCTAACTCAAACCACTGTGTATTTTTCTCAGCTGTCTAGTTTAGATGCAGTTCATGTTGTCTAATGGACATCTATTTCATTCCTCGTTATTAAGAAGAGTGCACTAATATCCATGGGCAAAAATACAGCAAAGTTTAATTTGGGTAACGCACCACGCTGCGTGCGTGTTCAGCTGCGTTACTAGATTGATGCAGCCACTGCACGGGCGTGCGCTGCCATGTTTCTGCTAGCAAGCGTGTTAATTTTGGGAGAAATGTTTCTTATATTATACAGCAGTGCCTTCCACAAGCTAAAACTCTAAATAGAAGGGTTCAATTGATTTATTATCTAAAATAAGCTTCATAAACTGGGGCACATTATTTTTAAACCTAATAACTACACTTGTGTTAAGATCATACGTGTAAATGTATTTCTATCTAACCTAGAGTCATAATGTTTGCACATGTAGTTTAAATAATCATTATATTTGCAAAGTTTATAGGTCTAAAAGATTGAAGTTAAGCCCAAATGAGCAATATTTGAGCTGGAAAGAAAGGTCACGACATCAATTACAGAAGTCCTTGCTTAGTTTTATGCATGGAAAATGACTTTAACGTTACTAACTGAAACAGGTCAGCTCACTGTCTTAGTCTAGTTGGTTTTAAAAAAGAAACGTTAGTCGGACATGAGTCACTGCCAGCAACAACACACCCTGACGCCTCTAAATTACATAAGTTAGGACGAGTAATTGACTTACTTCGTTTTATTCTCAAACTCGACTAGGAAGGTTAGTTAGATGCTGCAGAAATTAATTCAATGAACTTGAAGCAGTTCATATGATGATTTATTTTCGCAGCACAAGTTTACGGGCCCGCATTCGGAGTGGTATAATTCTTCATACATATATGCAAGGTATTCGAAATAATTGTTCCTTTTAGGTAAAACATAATCAAATCTTCAGTGTTGCTGATTACTAATGTAAATTTCTTGCAATCTCATAAGCAGGTTTGCATGCTGTGTAACTTTTGTACAGTTAAGTTATTTATCTTTAGTACTAGGAACTACAATATAACTAGTATGTCCCTTGTGTTGCATGGGTCATGCATTCTTACGGGAAGAAAGCCAAATAAAAAGTTTGCTAAACATTAGGAAAATCTTAAGAGAATCTAATTTCCACGAATGAATTCGTACCAGCTGGATTATTTGATGTAACTTACGCATCCATGACGTTCTGTTTTTAATGAGGATCAAGAAAGAGTCAAGGGGAGGAAACTATAATTCCTGCCCCTGATTTAACGTATTCTTCGTTTTATGAATATAATTTCACTACTGTTTTCAGCTTTTCGCATAAATTAGGATAAGCTAGACGAAAATTCGGCAGAATACAGAACAACATTGGGACTCGACCATCGCCTGTAGACCATCTGAAGCTGCGAGGTTGCGGCGGTGGAACATTCTTCCGAAACTCTGACTCCGCATTTTTGAATATTAGAAACATTTCCTGAAGAGGAAAATCTAATAACCTTTCGGATTGAGTGTCAGAGTAAACAGTAAGCGATCTTTTTTTACAAAGGAGGGTGAATTGTAAATTTGTGCATGGTACAAGTTACCATTGTTATAGATGCAGCTAAAGAAATAGCAACAAAATCCGCGAAAGATTCAAAGTTTGCCTTAGCAGACGTTGTGGCTCTGGCTCCCTGTAATTGCAATCTAAAATCATAGTTACAGCACATGAGGAAGTTAAAGTAATAGCTGTTTTTATTTTTCATGTTACGGCAGTTTATAGAAAATTCGAAACCGTTGACATAACTTTGTTTTGGTAGGTGTCTTGGCAACTTGTATTCCAGATGCTGAAGGTGCAAAGTTTTCTGTATAAACTGAGAAATAAACTTAAATCTTGACTTGCACAAACAGTACTGTACAGAACGTAATGTAAATCTCCAATTTGTTTGTTCAGCTTCAGGTATTCGTGTTGTTTATGCAGTGTTAATATTGACGAATTAATGATTTCTTGTTCGGTGTGTTTTACACGATCGGGTAGAATTTTTACGTTATTGTCGAGTTCTTTTTCTGATCATGATATGGTATTGGTGAGTTTAATTATCAAAATTTAATTTAATTTTTACGTCACGTAGTTCAATATGAACTTGTTGAATTTAGCAGCGATATTTTGATTTAGAATGTACATACTAGATATTTTTATCTCATTCTAAAAAGATAATCTTGTGAGGTATTTCCCACCTCGTTTATTTTAAGTTAAATTTTACATAAAAATTCCTTACTGATTTTTAATTACGGTACTGATTTTTAATCACGGTTCAAGCGTACAATATTCATATCAGATAAACCTGGAACTTTTTCAACTTTACGTTAACTTTGCATTTTTCCAGTTTTGTGTAGATCTGAGCCACTGCCGCCCACGCCTGAGTGTAGAAGTTTCATTCCTGGACTCCAGACGTCACTCCCCTGTGACTGAAGCTGCTTTCGACAATTTTCCTCGGTGCATAAAATATCAGTCCAAGTTGCTTAAAATTGTTTCAAATAGCTACTGGGCTGCCACTGTTGTCCTCAAATGACAGAATCTCGTACACTGGACTGTAGAGTAGAATTGTACATACACGTTGTGTGCACACGAAACGTACACTTTGCGTACAGTTGGAGTATTCACAATGTGCTCGGTGAAACTGTATTCAGTGTTTCCACAGGATTTGAACACAATGTGTAGAGATGTAATTTTTTCCCCTATCGAAGAAGTTTACCTTTTTGGAGAGCGTGTGTGGAAAAGAAGTACAGTCAGCCTCTCGCTTTTGATATTTTGCTGTACGAGTGTCCGAAAACCATAAAATCTATAGTAAAGTTCTACTTTTAATTTTATGAACGAACACATTGCAGTCAGATCAATGTAAAAACTGACATACGCGTAAATTGTGTACGCAATGTGAGACGAGATCATGAGGAGGTTGTGTCCAGTCTATTAGGTTGTTACAAAAATAATGGTCGATCTCAGAAGCATGCATTTAATCCTTGGTAAATGAACAATAGAGATGTTAAACTTAGTCAAATTATGAACCCTGAGCAGCTATGCATCTCTGCCATCAGACTACGAGATTATTTATCCCTTGTTGATAAAAATTTAATGGCTGTGATGCAACAAAATCTTTGAAGGTCGTTTCCACCTCTTGTTTAGACCTAAAAGTTTTACCATCCAAAAATGTGCTTAAGTGCTTGAATAAATAATGATCAGTAGGTGAAAGATCTGGAAAATATGGAGGACGTGGTAAAGTCTCGTATCCCAGTTTTGTGAGTTTCTGGACGGTCATTCTTGCAACATGTGGTCGCGCGTTATCGTGGAGCAGAATTGGACCACGTCGATTCACTAATGCCGGTCTCTTTTCGCTCAATCAAGCATGTATAACAGCGAGATCATTGCAGTATCTCTCAGCATTAATGGTCTCATTGACTCCCAAAAAACTGTAGTGAATAATACCTATTGCAGACCACCAGACAGTCACCATAATCTTTTTCTGGTGCAACATTGGCTTTGGGAAGTGTTTGGGGGCTCATCACGATCGAGCCATTGACCTGATCGTTTACGGTTATCATAAAGGACCCACTTTTCGTCACAAGCGACAATTCGGTCAAGAAAGGGATCGTTGGTGTTGCGCAGAATGAGCATCGAGCACACTTCAAAACGCCTAAGTTTTTGATTCTCATTGAGCTCATAAGGGACCCATTTATCGAGCTTTTTCACCTTTCCAATAATCTTCAAATGGCGCGAGACTGTTGCAATGCTGACAACAAGTGTCTGAGACATTTCTCTAACACTTTGACGTGGATTTTGCTCAACAACCGCATGCAATTGCTCGTTCTCGAGACTACCCAAACGTCCTCTACCCTTTTCATCTTTAAGGCTCTCATCACCGCTCCGGAATTTCCCGAACCACCTTCGTACTGTCCGATCCCTTGTGGACTCTTCTCCCCATGCTAGGTTGATATTGGCAGAAGCTTTGTGTCTAAGGCGTTGTGTCTAAGTTTGAACTCGTGCAACATAAGTAGGCGAAGGTCATGTTTTGTCGTGTTCATCATGGAGGGATTCTATCCTTCAAAATTATGTTCTGTCTGAAAAGAAGTTACAAAATATTAATGAGCACACATTAATTGTTATACATGCTAAGGTTCATCGAAAATAAACTAAACAAGTTGTGTTAAAATTACTTTTCAAACCCCAGACCTTCGAGCGGCCATTATTTTTGTAACACACTAATACAACTGTAATCTCATTGCTGTTTTAAACTTGTCAAAGCAAGAGATTTTTTCAATTTATCAATAACGATGCGTTTTTTTAATCAACCTTTTTTCCTGCTTGATTATTATTCATTTAGAGCTTGTTTCAATCAAATTATGTCATCTGTGAAGAACGTAGCACCAAAGATGAAATTAACGTATGAGAAAATTGGGATGATTAAGTTTTGTAGCTTGGTACTCACGCCATCCGCACTACAGTGATTCCTGAGATCTTGATGCCAATCTGAGGATGATACAGAGGCATATAAGAGAATAAGATGTGCCAGGCTGGGTTGACAAAGGCATTGTGTCAAAGAAACCTCAGTCTCATCTCTTCATGCGTCGCAAAAGCTGATTAAAGAGGTCCAGGTCCTCATTGTCATGCCAGGTCATTTTCCCAGGGAGCTCTAAACAAAACAGAACTGTAGGTGAGAAAGTGTCGCAGAAAATTTTGTTGTTCCTGATTCTGGGTACCATACCCATGGCTAAAAGACTCTGCACCATGTCACGAAAGGAGGAGAACACTGTCACGGTTATTGTAAATTTTATGGACCGCATCGCTTCTATACATATAATCTGGCCTCCCAACTCTACAGGTTGTGGCGCCTGGACTCCCACGACAGAAGTGTGGCTGAGAAATAGACCCACATGACTCTGTGCAACGTCGAATCATAGCTCAGGTAGAGGATTACTTATGTAGACCAGTAGGCAGGTCAGCAAGAAGACTTGCAACAGGTTCCGACTCCACCTGGAGGCCGTGGATGAGGCTGACAATGTTGTTTTAATAAAATAAACGATAGCAGAATTCACATCATTTAAGACTTAATTTTTGTAAAAATATTTGTATAAATGAATTTTCTGTGTCAAGCAACTTTAAGTTGCCGTTATGCGACACATTGCCCTTTATATTATGATACATTATCCTCTGCTTCTAATGTTCCATTGAAGCAGTTTGGATAAACAAGTCAACTCGCACAGTAAAACAATGAATAAATGTATGCCTATTTGTTTTGTGATTGCACTACGAATTCTACGCATATATTTATGCACTTACATATTCTTGAGTAGATTAACTGAGGAACATCCGTCACGGCTCTGAGCCCGCACCGTGCCGCTTGTTCTCACCAGTTGTCAGCATTTTGTTCCTCGAGTTACCATGACTCAACATGATAAACTGTGAAGCTTTATACGTAATTGTTTGGTCTGTGGATAATTAACTATCACTGATTACCATTCATAGAAGTGTTCCATTATTTCTGGAAAAGTTGTGACTGTGAAAT
This sequence comes from Trinorchestia longiramus, assembly GCA_006783055.1. Lineage (NCBI taxonomy): Eukaryota > Metazoa > Arthropoda > Malacostraca > Amphipoda > Talitridae > Trinorchestia > Trinorchestia longiramus. The sequence continues at coordinate 95,606 of VCRD01000370.1, forward strand.
GATGTCCTGGAAGATTGACATAATATTACATACTTAAGCCAGTACATTCTATACAAAACTTGTGTCTGTACTCGAGTTGCACTGTACATTTCCTAAGTAAAATAATAATTGTGGAATAACTTTGCATTGCAGTCTGCTAATCAGTTGGAAGGATGGAGAAACATTTTCGTGAATATCTGAGTTGGACGTTGTCAGTCATGTGTACAAAAAGCAGGAAAAATATGCAAATTTTTAAAGTGAAGGGCTAGAATGTTTTGCAAGACTTATGCCGACTCAGATAAAATACAAACAAGAAAGACTGAGTACATGGAGAAGTAAATTGTGATTGAACTACTGCCAAAATGACAAGAGTAAAACAACATTCTATGATACTTCGCTTGTTCCTGACGTGCACATTTTGCCAGGATCTCCGGTGTCGGATTTTTTTGTCAGGATCTCCAGGGTCGAATTTTTTTTGCCAGGATCCGTTGTGTCGGATTTTTTTGTCAGGATCTGCAATGTCGAATTTTTTTTCAGCATCTGCAGTGCCGGAATTTTTTGTCTGGATCTGCAGTGCCGGATATTTTTGTCAGCATCTGCAGTGCCGCATTGCAATGCCTTGTGCGAGGGATTGGTGCTTCATGTCGTGTGTTCTATGTTGGTGCTTGGAATAATCTATTTACGAGTATCAAAGTATTATTTATTGCAAATAGCAGACGTTGAAATGTAAAAAAAATAGTAGGTGTTCATAAGTTAAAAGCATGACTCACTGTGTAAGCTGTTTCGCTTGAACATGTATTATTATTTTGCTAGCCTTAAGAAATGTTGGTTCTAGTGTTTGACCAGCAATGTATATTATAGACTATGATAAAATTGCAGCTAGTTACTGTGCATAGTTTAAAGAATGTTTATTGTTTCATAAGGTGCACCATATTACTAGTCGTACATAGTATTTGGCAAACCAAATGTACATTATTTACTATAATAAAGTGTACTCAGAACACTTCTATTATTTCTTCCATTCCTGTTGTTCTAAATAACAGCTTCAGCGCATATATATGTATATATATATGTATATATATGTATATATATATATTGTGTAGCTTTAAAAAATTCCCTAACTGCTTCTGCCCGACCATGCAGCAGTTCTCATACTGAATTTGTCATTGAGTTAACAAAGTTTTTTCAATGACCGTATAATTTACTGAAATGTACGTACACAGTTCCCGATAATTATCGGTAAACCTACCAGCAAATTAGGTTGGGTTTCTACTCATCGAGTTACAACGAAGCTGAATTTCTTCGGCCAGTCAGTGTGGGTGTTCGATGCAATAGATGAACACACGAGTAAAGGGCTTCAGCCATCGTTTACTTTGCTTCCAATGACGAGGATATTAGAGGACTTGTCTTTCATTAGTACAATTCAGTGCATTTGAAAATGGGAGTTCAACTTTGTATTCTGAATGCAAATCTGGAAAAAATTACGGAGTTCAATGTTGGAAAAAGTGTGAAAATTGTAAATTCAAATCAATATTGCACTCCTAATTTTCTTTCCGTATATGATTATTTAAAAATTATTAAAATACATAAACTATTTCGTACGTTAACTCGTAATGCGAGAAATTGAAATATGTTGTTAGGCAACATTCTGAAATTGGATAAAAAAGTCATTTCCAGCAAATGTTGGTGGTGTGACAGCTACTCACGAACAACTTGAATGAACAAAGACTGTTACTTTGTGATCACTGAAGACTGATGCAGTTTGTCAGGCTCTGGACTGTAGCAACATTACAGTCTGTCACCAGCATTTTCTAGGAATCGATTTTTTATAAAGAGCAATCTGGAAATTAAGTGGCTAGAAATTAACTGCTCTTCCACTCTAAAATTGTCTATTTGCTTGTTGCAAATTTGGCTTAGGACTTTGTGTTTTTACGTACGGCAAAATTAAGCATTTAATTTTACGATATACACTTCAATTTAATTGATCAATTTCAAACTCGTATACTCCTGCATTGTAGGAACTATGCCCAGTTTTGACTCAAAAAAGAACCCGAACAAGTGTAATTGTACGTATGAACTTCAAGGTTTTTTTCTAAGACCACGGACTTTTGCTCAACTATTCCTGACTTTGATCCATAATTATACGGTTCTGTTTTTTGTCGCAGATAACCATTAAGAACTGTTGTTTCAAACAACTGCTGTCACTTTAGAATTGAACGCAAAAAATCATTGCATTTGAAAATCGGTGTCACTGAAATTAAGTTATGGGAGAGTTTTTAAAACATTTGCATAGCATCGTGAGGAGAACTCGAATGCACGTGCGGGCTTGTTATCGTTTGCTTCTCGGTTCATTTGCACAAGCTAACGAAGACACAGACCACTGAAGAAGCCAAAACAAAGCTTTTAATGGACTATTTTGACTGTCATAATCTGAAACAGACATGAACTCATGAATACATTCGAATATTTTTCTAGAAAACATGTTCACAGAGGGAAGAAAAGAAACTCGAAGGGTTGACTGTACTGTATGTTGTAAATTTTTATAAGGAAAAAATTATTTCAACTCTCATGAGAATGAAAATTTGGTAAAGAATTTTAAAAGAAATAGAATATCTATAATATGAATTTTTGATTTGATCAACTGTGCTACGCTTCTACGAATGAGACAAAAATGAAGGAAAATGTATCTAGAGCGGGATCGGTAAAAAATATTAAATGTGTCACAGATTTTGAAGCGACCAGCTAAAATAATCCCTTTATGATGAACACTCAGCCTTGAGGTGTTACCAAAACGCATAGCAAGTTTATGCTTTGTAGGAGATAGCCCCCAGTCATTTCATCGTATTTGTTTTTTTTAGTTCATTTGCGTTTACAAATGGTTTATTTTCACCAGTGATTTTAGTTTTCTGAAGGTGAAAGCGAGTGGGGATGTCTTGCATATAATGGAAACAGTTGCATCTAGTTTTGTTATTTTTAGGCCTTTTATATCAGTTTTTCTCAATTACATCAGCAAGGGCAGTGACGCATATTAAAAGAAGCCGTGTCTTATACACAAATAGGACATTAGAAAAAATTGAACTGAAATAACATTCACGTTGAAATCATTAAAAAATTAACACAGGGTGGGCTTAGGCGATTTTGTTACATATCTATGTAATTGGACATATACAACAATTTTTTAGTCTTTTTGGTCATGAGCTCCTGTATGGTACTCGTTGTAACACCTTCAGGACCATTTTTTTCAAATTTTCCACCTTTAATAAACTTGTGTAAAGTTTCCTCTTTATAAACTCCTGTGGCATTAAGGCAGACTTTATCACGTCTTATTAGGTTCTGATCAAAATTTGGCCGACATTGTTCTCATGACAATACGGGGGCGAATTTCTAAACACTGAATGGCGTGATTATTAGGCAGAAAATTTAGCTCGAGAATTACTAATAATAAAACAGATGCAGTGAGGTTATATGTCACACCTACTGAAGCGAATTCAGTCCATGCTTCTTCTTTTCGAACTCTTCCTCGTTATTATACTATTTGACTGCACCTCGTCACTATACTATTTGACTACACCTCGTCATTGTACAGACTACACTTCGAGAACATCCAAGATACTCGACAATGGAGTATATTTTCGAAAAAAATACACATGTATCGTACTTTCTGAAGAGTATTCTAAAAATCATCTATTCAAATCTAAAACATTCAAGTTAAATTGAAGCTGCACGAAATTAATCGAATTTCTTCATGATCAATGGTTGCGAAGTGATCTGTCTCGCAGTGTATGTGCAGGTTCGGTATTCCTTATTAGTAACTATGTTTACCCTATAAAATAAAATCTGTAGTGTTTTTATATATATGGAATTTGGTTGTCACGCATTATTGGAAATATAGGAGAATACTTGAATTTTTTAAACATAAGCGTTGTGGATGCCAAACGCGCCGGATTACTAGAATATAGGTGTTTTTGTTCCTAATTTGTTTTTTCCTCCTCAATACGATAAATCTTTCGGAAAGGTGGCGTCGACTGGCAAATGAAAGAAAGAGAAGGCAAAGAAGAAGCTTATCTCAACAATAACAAGAGACCGCCGGGAAGTAAGAAGAACACGTGATTTTGTTCACGTGCGTACCTTCTAGTTGAGATACTAAAGCTAAAAGTTTACTATTCATTCATACATGAACAGAAAGGTTAACAAAAAACTAACTTTTGGAGATTTTAAAAAGTTTACAATTTCAATTCACAGTTGAAAGCTAATTTTAATTTGTAATACAGAACTTTCATTTATTAGTATTGGACTGATTAGTGTCAATAGATACATGATTGATTAGGTGTGTTTAACACTAGACTCACTGACTATGTTAGTAGTAGCTGGTAGAAGTTGGAGTAAGTAGCGTAGAATATTACTTGTACCCTCACAAAAAATATGACGATGACAAAAATAAGCAATTATTGTGTCATTTTTACTATCTTTAGGTATGAAACCCCGTTTTTTAGCAACACAAATCGAGGAATAAAAGGCGTTTTTCAAGCTTAGGACAGCTTGTTGAAACTCTGTCTAGTTTAGTGGGATAGTACTGAGCTTGAACCCTGCCCGTTCATAAGTCTTAAACTAATGTGCTCTACGATCCTTGGTTCGTGCGGAATGAGACAAAGACCTCGATAAAACTAACACACTAAAACGACTCTGTTGTTTCTTTCCGAGTCATCTGTTCCATTCGCTGCCTGTCGAGAGAACTCTAAATCTTTACTGAAGACGACATGGTCTGCCGTTCAATGACAACATTTCTAGGCGGAGGCACTCACCATGGCCACCATCAAGGGTCTGGCTAGAGGCATAGAAGACTGGAAAATGTAGGTCAGTGTAAGAATCAAAGATTCAATCAGAATGAAAATGTGTGTAAGAAGAACCAAAGGAATAGAACAAAAAAGAGGATTATAAGTAGTTGATTCGGGTGAAGGTTACAAGTTTAAAAAAACAAAGACATCAAATGTTTCTTTTCGTGCTACTTAGGTTAGTAAAATATAAGGTTGGACCGAAAGCAATGTTTGCTTTTAGGATCTATTTTAACGATAATAAAACGACAATAAAATATTTATCACTAATATAATTTTAGCTGCTCTTTAGATTTTTAAACAATTTCTCACTAAATTTTTAAATGCAACGTTTGTAAAACTAATTTGGTTTTGATGTAAAATATGAATTCCACTCGTTCGCTGCCTGCTTTCATGATATTATCCAAGGACGATCTCAGTGGTTCTGTAATGCAATAAACGAGTGAAGATCAGAAAATGCAAAATCAGGAGATTATAGAGGATAAAACAATAATCCCAACCGAGCTTTTAGAAATCTTTGGGTAACCGAGCAGAGTAAAGACACGTGTTATCGTGAGGGTCCTTTTTGTTGACAAAGGAGGGTGGTTTTCGGACCAAAGCAGATTGGGATCGTTGAAGTTGATGGCATTAGAGATTACATGTAATCGCTGGATTACTGTCTGATGCTCATTGTTCGTAATGGAAAATCTCTCAAATATCCCGAAAACACTGAACATGATCTCCTTTGGATAGAATATTTCTCTTATTTGGTTAGTAAGTCTACTTCATTGGGTGCTTTGCGCACGGTAGCTTTTAGCTTTTTGTGTTGGTTCGACTCTACATCACCAGTAACGATCATATGAAAAATGTGCCCCATAGAGTGAACTTATCAATTTGTCCCGTAAAGCAATTCTAAACGGGACAACTGTAATTAATTACGTAAATTATTACAACTGTAGATCAAAAATAGTATTTTTATATTCTAAAAAAAGGTACAATAAATAATTGTAGCATTTCTAAGCGACAACAAAATGCACTCCTTCATAAGCACAGTCGTAAAATTTAGTCCGAGAAATCAAACATTAACTTCATTCGAACCTGAGGGGTCAATGTTGATGTTAACCTCGTTCAAAAAGGCTTTTATGGAAGAAAAAGTTCTCAAAATCTAATGTTGAACATCATGTTAAGTACTCAGTGAAAATATCAAGGCCAGTTTGAGGAGTATATAACACTTGCGTAATCCTGGCTTCATGAGAAAAAATCCCTTCGTGTTAGAAACACGACAGTACGGGAGTTCGTTACGCTGCAGTCAAAAGTGGAGGGGATGGATCATGGATTCTTCTTTATAATATTCTGCAGTATGACGGGAATATCAGTTTGGGTTGGCTCAGTACTGATGAATTTGACATTAGAATTATTTTGCCGATCGATTAGTGTTTCAGCTCATTTTGTAAAAGTACAGTTAGCTACACAAATTTCGATGTCACGTTTTCCAAACAGGAGTTGAAAAGCAGTTATGGCAATGGGGTCATATTTTCAAGACATATATGTCGGTTATTATGCAGAACAAATAAACATTCGGAGACATATATGTCAGTTATTATGCAGAATAAATAAACATCCATAAAGTGACGCGGACAGGATTCTGACCTGCTAAGCGAATGTTATTACGTAAGACTTCTTACATGTCTTACATAATTTTGTTGGTGATGTGTTCGTCACACTAAAGAAAACTGCACCTTATGCTTTCCCGTGTAACTCCAGGGTTTTCAACAATTAATGTTACAAATTTTAGAGCCCATCTTCATTAGAGAAATAAATGAATACAAATACAACTAAACAACAGTCGTAATAGCATGATATTAACACTTTATTTCAATATGCCCTCCGCATGCGTCGATAACAAGTTGAAGACGCGTAGAGAATGAACTGCTAGAGTCACCAAGTATTTGTTGACAAATTTTGATCAATCCCTTTTGAGTTTTGACTTCAGTGCCTCCTAATTTTAGTGATGTTTTGCTGAAATGTCTCACTACAGTATTAACGAAATGCCATAATTCAGAGGATTCAGGTCTGGCGATGAAGGAGGCCGTTCCTCCTGCGAAATAAAGTGAAGAACATTGGATGCCCACCACTCTTGTCTTTTGTTAGTTCCATGTGAGGATGCATAGCCATGTGGAAATTCGAATTCATGTAACAGTAATTATTGAACACCTTGTATTGATAATAAACAAGGACAATCGAAAGAGTCCTGCAGCTGCTACGTTGTCTGGCAGAGATAACTCTCACCGCTGGTAACCTACGAGAATTTATTAGGAATTCTTCTTCTCATAGCTCAGCACAGATGATGCATTTATTATGCTGTGCTGTCTAAAGGCTTGCTCTGAATTATCATGGCTAGCAGAAAACGTATTTAGGACATAAGTGTTTCAAAATATTTATGTATCGATCGCTAGAATCTATTCTGAGAATTAGATTTTTTTGAATTCCAAATGAAAAGGCGTCCCCTAGGATTTTTAAACGACTGCAACTTATAAGGCTTTTAAATGACTCGCACTGAACAGCTGTTTTAAAACAGTAACTTTCAACTTTCTGCGCAGGCGAGTGCTTATAAATTTTTTTAATCGCGTGAGGGTCAATGACCGAGACATAATTGAAGCCTCCAGAGCTCATTAAAAAGACGGTAAACCAACAAACCTCCTTAAAAAACTTTTAACTCTATGTAGCGTGGATGCTAACAGGTTTACATTACTGATATTAATAATGTAATAATATAATACTAGTAACATAATACTAACAATATAATATAATATATATAGTACTAATAATGTAATGCTAGAACTATTGAACAAATTGGCCACTTTAAAGCTAATATTTTATCGTCTTCATGGTTGTTCTTCTGCTAGATAATAAGCATTTGACTCATGGATGAACAACTTTAAAAAAGTTAAAATATGCGCTGTATTCTGTTATTTGATGCTTGAAACATGTACTGGGTTGAAAAGAAGTTTAAAGCATCATAATGAAAACATAAGTTGTTATGCCTTGTTTGACTTAACAATTAAAAGCTTCATTGTCTGTTCGAGTAAATGATATCGAGGGATTTTAAAATTTTTCATTTGTTTTTGTTGGTATTTATCACTGCAGGTCTATGACACAGGTCCTGGTAGCAGGCTCAAGTTGCCTTAAATGTTTTGGCTCTACATTTATTGATATTTGCATAGATGTGTACTCGTGAATTACTGTAGTTTAGTTCAGTTAATTTAGATCGTACCCTCGCACTAGTGTGGCGCCGTTACAGTGCGCTCTGTGAGTGTCTCTCGTCGTAGTTTCCAAAACAAAGACTAGTTAGAAGGTCTATGAAGGACCAGTTCTTCCAACAATCCAAATTATTTCTGCAGACATCATGAAGATCGGAGGCCTGACTAGCATTGCCTCAAGTTATAAGTAATTTGAGAACTTTACTAAAAGCTCACTGGCAGTGGGCTTAGCCTCAAGAGCTTTAAATTACATGACAGCCATTAATTACATTTTAGTAACAGAATTTACTTTGTCTTATTTATGAGTAACGTACCTTAGAACAACCTACATCGATATGCAAATATATTAGTAATTCATTATCTTTGTTGTAACATTATATTATTGTCTCGAGACTTTCTGCTTTACGACTTCTTTGTCCTACAAGTGTTTTATGAACCATTACTGCTCATATCAGAACACAGCATGAACATCTCCAACGTAATGATTGCGTTTTAGTAAGCTGGTGAATCATCGACCGACAGTTTAATTAACATAGCACAACAGTTTGATTTGCAATCTTAATATGGCTACATTAGCAAAAGTCTTCCCTAATAAAGCGTTTACCTTCTTCGAGAAGTTGCCTTTCATTTTTTAGTGCCTCTAAAATTTCATTACCTGATTGTAGCTTACTGTTTGCCGGTGGCAGCAGCTATTCTTGCAGATACAAATTAGTTCTTGCAGATACAAATTAGTTCTTGCAGATACAAATTAGTTCTTGCAGATACAAATTGGTTCTTGCAGATACAAATTAGTTGCTGGTTCATATCTTCTCAACACTGATTTACAAGAGTTGCGTTCAGGGCTCTCAAACTGAACTTAATTTGTTCAAGAGGGAAAGGAGAAGAATGACTGAGAAGTTCCTCTCTTTCAAAGAATTCGTTCTACGATTACAGACTGTTACGCTATTTAGAGAAAAGATACTAGTGTGCAGTACGTGCTATATAGTGGTATACAGTGCGCATAATAAGGCAGTGTACAGTACGAACAATATATCTGTAAACGGTACGCACAACAATAATACGCACAATATGGGCGTATACTGTACACACATATGTCAGGATGCAGTATGAATCTGCCCATATACTAACTTACAGTTACTCACACTTCAGCATGCAACATGTAAGTGCATTGAGTACACAATATTATATGCAGTGACGTGTAAGCTGCACTTTATTTCGCGTGATCCTTCTGGTCGGAAACAAGAAAAGAAAACGTGCTTCCACCACCGTTTGAAACGACATTAAACTCACAAATTTTTATCGCCGCCTAGATTTTGCACCTCGATCTTCTTGTGAGTAAAGTAGATTTTCTACTTCAATCCTCCGTGAGGCAAGCGCTACGCTGGAGCTTAGGGGGAGATTTTTACCAGCGGCAACACAATCACGACGTGAGGTGAGGATGCTAACAAATGAATGTTCAACCTTTCTGAGTAGTGAGGTATGGCCTAATTTCTCCTTGATTAAATTTGTGATTGATTTATACCGCTTCTACGTATTTTTCGTGGTCACTCCATGGTAATGATCAGATAGCTGATACAATTTTCTTATAAAACGATAGTCTTTAGTCTATTATTTATTTGATGTATCGAGAAAGACATATTTAAAGATTTTCCACATCTTTATCGAAGTAATAATCCTGCTGATAAGTTTTAATAATAATTCTGCTCTCTATTATCAGATTATCGCGAAAGTAGATAGTCTGGTGTTTATCATTCAGTCTCGACAGGATCCTTGCATTGCAAAGGACCAATGACAGAATTTTTGTGCGAGTTTGCTAAGTCACCAATGCTTTTGCGTTGTAAATTGAAGTAGAGTCAAAATCTTTAAGATGCACAAACTGCGCAAAGCGCAGCTCGAGCAAAATGTTGTTTACGCACCTAAGTTTTATTGCCTGTGTATTGCTATTTGAAAATGTCTTGAAGAATTTATTGCGATGTCTAAGTGTTTTAGAAAATTTTTAGATCTATTTGATTCCATCTGCGGTGCCCGAAAAAAATCCCCTTTAGTTGACAAGTTTTGAAGAACATGTGTTTCCACAGTATTACGTCACAGATTGGGAGTACGAAATGAATAACTCATCCTACCTATGTACATTCTCAAGGCTAGATTTAGCTTCATGTACTAGATGTTGGCCTCTACTTTTGTGCAGTAAGTCTTTAAGTTTCCAAATTGATAACGTCGTTCACCCTGCTGAGCCTTTGAATGGTTAATATTCTAATTTTTGTATCTTGCACGTCTTGAAGCTGTTCACACTCAGCTGAACCCATTTAATAATGGATTTAAGGCTTTTTAAGGCCCTCTACGAGTTTGTAAGAGTTTTTACGTACAGAATATACTACATCGATGTCTTCTCTATCTGAGCATAATGATTATCGGAGAATTTATTGAACACACAACATACAGAGAAGTTACATCACCCTGATTTCCTTTGATGCTGAGCTCGTTCATTTTGCAAATATTTCGCATCGAAAACTTCACTATGCTCTAACGATTCTACAAAAAATGAATTCTTTCTTTATTCATCACAAATTTAATATTGTCTGACATTCATTTTGGTTGGAACCCTCTCACTTTTAATCGCAGTTTTATTTTATTTTTAAAGACTTACTACAAGGGAAATCTATTTACTTCTATTTATTTTTCAATACATATTTTTCAAGTCTTCTTTGACTCAGCATGAATAAATGCAAACACATAGTAAAGGTCTTTAACTTTTTGAAATAGAGAAATGTGAAATAAAAACGGTAAATTCAAAGAAACTCATGGGAATACTTTATAATAGTGGACACTAATATTTGTGCATAAAATAAGTTGCAGAGTATTGTCATAATTTCCTTACCTCTAACAACAACACCATCAATAATATTACTGAGCTTATAAATATTAGGGAATTTCATAGGGAATGCAAAACTTTATGTACGATTGATTTTCTTTATGGAAAAATGCATTCAAAAAGAATGTTACAATAGTAAACCCAGTTGTTTCTATTAACTAAGGGCAGTTAGTTGTAGGATAAAAGAATTAATGTTTGATGCAAGGACACTACATTCAAAACCTACATTTCTTCCATCTATGAGGTTGCTAAAAATGAATAGATTAATTTTTCCTCCAAATTTGTTGTTCGTACATGAAAGAAAGTTGTTTCAGATGCCTACAACTTATTAATCCTTTCTCTGCGTATGAATAAAATCTTCATCCATGAAAACAGAGTTACAGGAACTCATGAATAAAAGGCTCATTCATAGATTCTATCGAGTTTCATATGAAGCCGGTTCTACTTTGAAATGATTTTTTTGGTTCTAATAGACAGCTTTATCATTAAGCTTATGATTTCTTGCAACTTTGAATACTTGAGCACCAATGTTTTTTCTCTTCAGTCCCTCCCAGCATGTCGAAGTGAACATATCGCCCAGCTGATCTCGCTAGTGAAGACATTAAAGCAATATTGATCGATGATGAGCTTGAAAGTGAAGTTGATGCTAGAGATGAAAGTGATGATGCTAATAATGTTGATAATACGGCTTGGAATGATTTCAATGAGTCAGACTCGGAAGAAAATCCGCCAAGCCCAAAGAGATGCCGCACTTTTGACTGAAAACCTTTGGGAAATAATGAGTGAAGAGCACCAGTTTTGAAACATTTTGACGGTAAAATTGAAGCTTTTTTTTCAGGCGATCCTCATTCAATGTTTGAATTTATTAGTGAACTTTTTCCCGATAATATTTTCGAGTATATGGTCACAGAAACAAATAAAAAAGCCAACTACTTCATTTTTCGAATACTCTAAATCCAAATTCTAGGTATGAACAGTGGTATGCCACAACTACTGAAGAAGTGAAGGTTTTTATAGGAATGTTAATATTGATGGGAATAATTCATAAGCCAAAGATCCTTCATTATTGATCAATTGATGAGTTTATTAGTAGTCCATTTTTTCAAAATTGATGAAAAGGGATAGATTCTGCAATATTTTATCTTTTTGGAGCTTATGTGACATCACAACACAAAGTAAATCTCGCCTTGGAACATTGATCATTTATCAAGCTTCTGAATGATGCTCTAGCACTTATGCATCTGAATGATGCTCTAGCCTTCTTCCAAACTTAGCCTTGACGAATCATTCCTTTTATGGAAAGGGAGACCATTTTTTAGACAATTCATAAAGAATAAAAGGTCTAGATTTGGAATTAAAATCTTCAAATTAGTGGATGGAAATGGTGTCACTTTGAATGTAGGGTTTATTGTGGTACTATGGAAAGAGTTGATACTTTCTCTAAAACAGAAAGTATTGTGGTATCGAGATGAAACCTTATTTCGGAAAATGACATCATATCTATACTGATAATTACTACTCTACTCTAAAGCTGCACCAGTATTTGCTAGAAAACAAAACCTAAGCAACAGGGACAATAAGAAAGAATAGGAAAGGTCTCCCAAAGCTGCTAGCCACAGCTAAAATAGAATAGAATAGAATAAGGCAATAGGAACGAGCCGTTTGGCCCATTCTTGGTTCAATACCGAAGTCCCAAAATAGACATAGGGCAAAAAAGTGTTTTTCAATCTGGTGACTTGCTGGTGCTAGCTCATCATGAGAAGCGATATGTTTACATGCTTACAAACAAGCATTCAAATGAAGACGCCAAAGTAAAGAGAAACTCCAAAGCAGGACCAGTAGAGAAAACTGTCCCTTTATGCATAAATGATTACAATAAAAACATGGGATTTGTTCATAGGAATGATCAAGTAATGCATTATTACAACATGACTAGGGAAACGGAAATGGTATAAAAACTTGCACTCCACCTTATTCAAATACACATAGTTGATGCGCTAGGTATCTACAATTTTGTGAAAAAGAAGCAGGCAACATTTTTAGACTTCTCTTTTCAAGTTGTAAATAGATTGACTACATCTTCTACAATGCCTAAGAGTGCCTTGGAGTCATCGGTACAAAGAATGGTTGTGAAGCATTTTATTCAGAAAATTACAAGTGAAAAATCAAAGAACCCAACAAAAAGATGCCGTGTCTGCTATCTTTAAGAATTAATTCCTAAAGTAGAATGCAAGGCAAAACCTGTATTGATAAAGAAGGTTTATGTTTTGAATGTTTTGAGGTTGACCATACACAATTAAAGTTCAAGTGCAAAATTTTGTTATTTCTTTACCTAATAAATACGCTTAATTTATTACAAATTGAAAAAAAATTCTCAGAAGTAATCATAAAAAACTAATATTATGGTATAACTAATGTACTTTCTTAAAACAATTCTATTTTGAAGGTAAAATATTTTGTTTTTCAGCATTGGTAAAATGCTGAGGTTTTTTTGCGCTTCGCTCGTTCCTGGCTTTCACAGAGCTCCGCAGCGAAAGGTTATTTGTTATTCATTTTCACTCCCCTATTCATGTTTCATTGACTCCCATTTTTCTATCAATTAGTGTCATGTTTTATTTATTTTCTCTGAACACTCATAAACGGAGAATGAATGCTTGTCAAAGCAAACAAAGAACATGTTGTTGACGTTCATTATGATTCAGAGAAAAATAATATTTACTCAAAAAATTGAGCTCTCGATAATTAATACCAAAGAAAAAAGCTCATAGGACCCGCGTATGGTATTACAGAGACTCGTTTTTGAGCCACGGGGCGAAAAATCGTCTTAGAGTAGAAAAACCGTCAAGTGAAGCAAATCTTTCAGTTTTGTTATGAGCGCCGAAGTTTAGATCGTTAGGTCAGGTATTTTTCATCGTTAAGCTGGAAAGTGGTATCAATAAATAATTTTTGAGGTCAAAGCAACATTTTTATGCTCCTGGCCAGCTGACTGAGACTTTTAGAGTAAATAGAAGATGTCTTATATGATCTAACGAACCATCCAGCGAAGGAAAACAAAAATGGAATTGAGTTCTTCACATAAACAAAAAATGAAATAAACTTTTTAAAGAAAGAACGAAACGTGTTGAACTTTTGTATGTGGTTGCCTTTGAAGTATGATATATTGTTAATAAATCGTATTATTTTTACGTAAAATTTCTGTCGCAATGCTCACTTCTTGATTACTCCACAATTTGTTTCCTACATCTTACATACACTTCAACTTTTACTCTGTTCTAGCACTAACTGCGTCTATATGCACAGACGAGTCGTAAATCGTGTATCCTCGTTTTATAATGCTGTTATTTATTAACATATGCAGCCGGTTTTACTTTGAGATGATTTTTTGGTTCTAATAGACAGCTTTATCATTAAGCTTATGATTTCTTGCAACCTGAAACCTGAAAGCTAAAAGGCTGAAATAATTTTTAGCGCAAAGAACAAAATTCAAACAAATCATTTGGTATCCTAAATTTTGTCATTATTAATAAATAAAGATACGGAAAAATCCAATTTAGATATGGTGCTTTGTCTCCAAGAAAATTGCATTACTAACTTGAACAACGCAATTACCCGTGAAATTGATGATTCAACACGGCTCTATGATCAAATCAATGAGTTATTTTTATGTGAGGTTTACGATTGGTCTAGTATGCAGCTCACCAACCAACCAAATGATATTTTTGAAAAACTTTTACACTCTAGAGATAAAAATCGTGTATGGACTAAGTGGAAATAAGATTTGTGGGCCATATTTCTTTGAGGACTGGAAAACAGAACTTGTTCAGTCAATTACCGCTCCCAATTATCTAAATATTCTGAAAGACAATTGGCCCAATAACACATATCCTGAACAATGGATTAATCAAGATAACACTACAGCCAACACCACACAGCGTCAAATAGTTGAAGGCACAGTTTCCTCAGCGACTAACTAATATCGTATCGATCCGATTTTGCTTGGCCAGCTATGTCACCTGATTTGTCATCTTTAAACTGTTTTCTCTAGGGTTCTGTAAATGAAAAAAAGTATTCTGAGCTGTGTTATAGAATTTCGCTGAACTGAATAACAGGGTTCAAGTCATTCCATCCATCAATGTCAATATTTTACAAAATGTAATAAGAAATTTTGGAAATAGTATTGATAAATACTTTGAGTCAGGCGGTGGTCATTTTGAATGTTAAAAATGAAATAAAACCAAAAATTTTAATTCTGTTTTTTACAATAAAATTCATTTCAATATTTTAGCTTTAATAGTTAACAAATTATAGCATTAAAAACAGGTGCATTTTTACAGTCATTCTTATAGACTAGCCAGCTTCAATAGAACCATTCCAGCAAAATTCCCACATTACACAAAACATTTTTCATCTTTCGTTGAATGTCTTCAATCTTTTTCCGTAGCTAACACCGCCATTTTTCCTAGTCTTTGCGTGTCTGTTTCATTTTCCAACTAAAAACTTGCCCCTGTGCTTGTCGAGCATTTTTCATCTCTCGGCTATCAAATATGTCGTGTTCTTCTGATCCATGTTTGTCGTACAGGTTTTATGCTTCACATTTTTCCAGATTAAGCCTTCAGGTTTTTTAGCCTTATTTTTTATTTCCAACGCTCCAGCTTTCCGTCGACCTAAACCATGTATTTCTTTACAATGCGTAAATTAGAGATTGGTTTAACCTGGGCAACTCTCAGCAAAATGCTGTTCCCCGACCACTCTTCAGCCAATGAACATCCCCCTCGAGCGCTGCACATTTCAAAAAATAACTAATGAGGTTAAAAATGACCCTTCAAACTTTTACAGCATCCAATTTAGCCACTTTTGTGGCTATTCAGATTCATGTTTGGTATAATTATAAAGCAAATATGACTCCCAGCCAACATTGTTCGCTGCTGTGTGCAATCAACTTGGATTCCAATGACATGTCCAATATTCAATGACGTTTAATATTAACACATTCAAGGCTGCCCGCAATACTTGATGGCGTTCAAATTAAGCTGCTTTATCCAGACAGAAATTCAATTTTTACAGGCGGAAAGAGTTCAATGTTTTTTAATTAGGTTCGGTCTGCTCTGAGGTTGAGTGCAATGATAATATAATCGCATTGACTCGTGCATGCAGGACACAGCTTGATGTACGTCTCTCGAGCAATGCATAGGGCGAGGAATTAATACTGCACGTATTCATAAGATGGGATTTCACTAGTGATTAGACCTCTTTAGAATTTTAGCAAATACACTTTCAAATAAATAAAAGAGCTCAGAGAATAATTTTTTATACAAAAAACAAACATTGGAAGGTCTTTCATCGTTCGTAAGTATGGGCACGCTTCCAGATAAAGAAGTGACCATATGCACTGATTAACTTCATGTCATAAGATTTCTAATTTTTTTAGCAGGTTTATGTGTGGGTCACATTCATACGAGACTCTTGAAAAAACTTGTCGGTCGTGTACGCAACGTTGCGCAGCCTGAGTGATGTTAAATGCCCCGGATTGTTTGTCTACAACTTTGTCATCAGCAGCAGCGAGAGAGAGATGAAAACTGCGAGCACTTTGTTGAAACAAAGTTTCGACTACATTCATGTCAATCCAGGTTATTCTCCTGACATATTGGCTTTATAAAAATGCATTAGAAAAGCTATGTTAGCAAATATTAGACGTGTTCGGGCTTACAATGACTCGGTGTTCTACGAAACTTTTAAACGATTTCTTTGTGAGCGAGGTTATAGATAATTTTGTATTGAATACAAGTGTATGCCGTGAGCTTTCACTGCAAAGAAGGTTTTGTCTGATTAGTGGTGCACAACAATTTACTCACCGACTCACTAGTAATCAAGTCCATAAAACTCAAACACAATCAGAACAATGTAGTTATGCCTCGAAAACATTTCATAAATTCAGTTCAAATAATTAAAGAAGAGGAAAACCATCTTGTTCATAAGCCTCCCAAAATTCTCAGTGTTCATTTTCAACACTTTTTTGAGTCTCTGACGTACTTGTCATATTCAAAATGAAACTTTTATTTCGATAATACTCCTGGATTCTCTTATTGCATTTAAAATTGGAATTTTGTACAATATTTACCCTTCACTCCAGAGTAACCGAGTTTGACGGTGTAGAGCGGTACAAACTAACGGACAGAGGTTCAGTGAAGCCATTAATGGCTCCAGTACACAGTCTCACTGTCTACTGTTTTGCTGCTTGTTGTCTCACTGTGCACTGTCTCACTCTCTCACAATCTCTATTGTCTCGCTATCTGTTTGGAAAAAGATGTGCTCAAAAAGCGTAATATCCCTGTCCAGAGAAAATATGTTTCACTGTCTATTTGTAAGCTACGCCTGAGAAAACAACTCTCTGTGCATTCAAATGTTACTAAAAGTGATTCGACGGTAACAATAACTTAGCGAAAACCAGTGTTTTATCCATAAGAGTGTATGTATTTTTACGATAGCGAAGTGCCTAAATCCTTCATTCAGAAATAGATTATTTTCTGAAATAGTCCAAAAAAATTGAAGCTGTAATCTTTACAAATGAATGCTTCCCCTAGCACAAAAACTACTATATAATCTTCTTCATACTAGGATCAAAATAACTACAATGACGTATGCATTATTTTCGTATATTACTGAGTAGGAGTGTGCGTGAAATAGCTTTCGTTGGACTCACACCATCAGATCTCTTGAAAGAGAACTCGAATATCTCTCATTCTGTACGCAAAATATAATTTTTTTTAACACTCTGAAAGGCGTTTGGAAGTTTTGTTATTATGCCGCACACTATGCAAATTGAAACATCCTTCACTCTCTTGATAGGAATAGAGCAAGTGGTGTGCATTCACAAATGCATATTTTTGTGAGCACGCTCTACTGGAGGATTCAAAACACGCTTCTTTGCCGTAGATTACGAGGTAAAAAATGCACCGTCACAAACGATAGAGAATTCAAAATTAATTAAAAAAATGTAGTTGAGAGATGGGAATGTGACGAGAAATTGACAACCCACAAACATAATTGAAATATCCATAAAGCGATCTTACGCGTGCCATATGCGGGAAGAAATTAGGAAAGTAGACGCAGTAGATTCGGAAGAAATTCCAATAATGATTCTGGCAGCAAAAATTTGTATTTTTCCCCTCATAAATCCTTTTGAAACCTGATAGCTGGATTCAGTATATAATTTAGGACACAATTACGCGATACCATCTGTGCGACAATACTCCATCGTACAATTAGGCATTCATTACCAATAACAAAAGCAACAATGAATTTCAAGATATTTTCAGTGTACATCACACTAATTTTTATACAAATAACTCTGCGAAATTCATAGAATTATTAGACCGACAAGAATGACTTCGCTCCTAACATCGTGCATGCACAGCAAGACACAGAGAGCAGCTGGATAACAGCAGTTGTCGGAGCAGTGGTGCCGAGTACATTATGCAGTGGAGCAGCTCATTGACCTGCAATCAGGCGTGAACGTCAATCCTGACTTACGTGGTGGAAACTGATGTGTATTGTTACGTGTGACGTGTTGTTACGCGTGGTGTATCGTTACTTGTGACGTGTTGTTACGGGTGACATGTTGTTGTTATGAGTGATGTGTTGTTACGTGTGACGCGTTGTTACACGTGGTGTATCGTTACTTGTGACGTGTTGTTACGTGTGACATGTTGTTGTTATGAGTGATGTGTTGTTACGTGTGACGCGTTGTTACGTGTGACGTGTGCCAAATCTGATAATCACATGGTGGAAACTGAGGTACGTTGACCGTGTAGATGCATTACGGTGTAAATTACGCGCCAAACTTTAAACGATAACTTTTATTCTCCAAGAAAATGAAAGGAGAAAGACTGTGGGTTTGAAAATGGGTGCTTAGTTTTAAACCTATATCTTTCAAGCGTCATTATGTATTTCAGAGTGGGTGTACTCAAGCTTCCCCATAAATCCAATACACTTAAACTTGTTTACTAGTTTTACGACCTGTAACGTTTACTCAGGAGTTTTTCCCTGTCTGGCTTACTTGTAATGCGAAGTTGTGTGCCCAGAGTTTGTAAAATGTACGACCCAGAATGCATTTTTAATTTTGATTTTACTTTTATATAAACTTACAAAAAACTGCAAAGAGGTTCGGACAGTGTGACATGGCAACGGCTAATTAAGTAGCTGCTAATGCAGGTTTCTGCCTCCACTTGCATGAACAAATCAACCAGCAAAGGAAATGAAGCCTAATTATCTGCACGAGTCCGGCTGCCGGCGGTTAATTTTTTCCACAAATCGTCATAGATAACAACAGGTAATTAATACCACCGCAGCGGTGCAACTTGCGACCGAGGCTTTGCGGATAACGACTACGATTACTGTTCTGTATTTCCATGCCTGCGTACGGAAAAAATTAAACAGAAGCGTTTAGCAGAACTGATGTAGCTTAGAGGCTTCCGTACCAGTAGGAGGCTGTATGATTTTTCTCATTCTACCCGTAAAACGCCACACGAGGTCTGATAGACAGCGCAATGCGCAGTTGCAGAACCAGCTGAACAAAGTGAAGCTGCTGGGTAGGTCAGCTCGTACCATGTAAGATTATATCATAACTCAGTTTTTGGATTAATATTCGTATACATATGAGGACTTGCTAAGTTATTCATTCATCGTTACGTGTATTTTACCACGCATGATAGAACAATAAGAATTGTTGACATTGTTGCGTCGTGTATTTTCTCAAATTTCATTCCCTTGCTTGAAGTGTAGGAGCTGGTAGTGAGATGATTAACGTTCCCCTTCGAACTTTTAGAGAAGTCAATCAGTCCAATTTTACAGGCCGTTTTCTTTAACATTGCAACTCTCTCTGTTCATCAAGTCTAGTTTTACTCTAAGACCATATTTACGTACGGTAAACTAAGTGTTGAGTATTAACTACCTTCAGTATATTCAATTCGTTAGTTTTATAGAACAATTACTAGGAAAGCTTTCATCTTATCTTAATGAATGCTCATTATAAACAGCTTTGTGAGCTCATGTTCTTGAGTAAATGATCAATCGAATATTTAATGAATGAATATTGGGAATATTTGACACTGACGTATAAAAATAAAAATACTCTCGTAAAAATAGGAGATATTATATTATGTTTTATGCTGATACACAGTGACATGAATCAAGTTTCAAACCCAAAGTTGTGATTTATAAAAAAAAATTTTTTTTTATAAATTCAAGCAAGGAACGATGGATGAATGCTGAAGAAAGCCTATACCTTCATACGCTAGCAATAAAAAAATCTTTTTCATGAAAATAAACTTATTTGTGTCGTCGAATCACTTTTTTTTTCAGTCCATCAAACAAATAGTGAATTTGAGAATGCGATCTAAATGTGTCACGCAATACGTTGGGTACCCCATTTAGTAGTCACTTATGTAGTTAAATTTCTTGGTTACTGCATTTAGTACTTTCTTGTACAGTTAGATTTTCCTTTAAAGCCATCGAAGCAAAGTAAATGTGTGACAACCCGTTTTCAGTATACAAAACACAAGTTTCCTTAGCTCAGGTATAATAATAATTGAATATCCCCGAAACATTTTACAATTTTTATTGTTCGTGGCATTGTATTTAAATATGTAATTACCATTTCAAAAAAGAGAGACAATCTGTGGACTGTGTTCATTTTTTATCAATACACACTGCCCAGACAGTACGTTAAACATATACTTCAGTTACTTAAGGACTTGATCTTCATTTGGAGGCGAAAACAAACCCCTTTCTCTACAAATTGGAACTTGTAGTACATCTGTAATGAGGCTGCTGTTCCTGAAAAAACTTTCAAATAAGGGCTCTCGAACAGAACTCTGTGGCTTATTAAGACCAGTCATACAAATAATAAACCACGAACAGATCCTATTAGGAAGATCAATATCAAATTGAAAAAATAACAGCAACTCTCATAACAACAGAGAAGTCGGGTTTTAGTAGCACCAGAGCCTTGCCATCTGTCACAAATACTCAGCGAAGATTCAAAAAGGAAGTCACAGTAAAAGTTTCGTCATAAAAGGAGGGAAAGAGACCAAAAATGTGTTATTGTGCCGAGAAAGTTTGAGTCGAGCTCCCTAGACGTAAAACCAGCCTTTGACTTAATGATACATTTTGTTTTAATGAACTTGGAAGTAACCTTCGTTGAAATGATCAAAGTTTGTTTCAAAAAAGACATGGTTCATTTTGGTTTTTGAATAGCTATACATCAGGTATGGCTCCTTGCTGAATAACTGAAGAACACGAGCCCACTCCAAACTTCACGATAGTCGTTTAGCAGCATATTTTCGCAATAGAAGTTTATTAAAGCCTCATATTTGATGTACTTGTCTAAGCTTGCTTGGGAACGTTATGATTGTTCGTTTGTGAATGCGTATCCTTGGGGTACAAAAGGATCGGTAAAAACAATCCACAAACGTACCGTACTGGAATGCCACACACAATATCCTCAGACAACAAATTAATGAACTTAATTGCAAAATGGGAAAAATATGAATTGATAGATTTTAATTCTTTTAATGAGAGTTATGTGATGTGCTTGTTACTTTGTGGAATTGGCTTTATCCATTCGATCAACATTCATGCGGCAAAAGTTTATCATACAAAGAAGCACAGAAAAAACAATAGTTCATACAACGTTCCGGAGAGCAGTCTGTCATCGGATAGAAGAAAGAATTTCCGGTAAAAAAAGCATGAAGTTATTTTCATGGACATCTGACACTAATTGCAACGGAATCTCAATAAATTAACAGCACTTAACGCTGAAAAGAAAAACAGACGCACCCTGGTAATCTCAGTTCGTTAACTAAAAGAATAGAATGAGGCTATAGGAACGAACCTTCTGGCCCATTCTTGGGTCGGATAATTACTTCGATAATTATTCGGTTGTTTACCCAAGTCCCATGCCGTATTTCTAGCCGCGTCAACCATGTCGGCAGCGGGTTTCGAACCCGGGTCTTCCCGCTCGCAAGCATATTCGCTCACCAGTCGACCAAGCTGGTGATACCAGTCGACCAAGCTGGTGATACCAGTCGACCAAGCTGGTGATGGCCAGTCGACCAAGCTGGTGATGTACATAACGATATGGGATTTACAAAATTAATAACTAATGATGACACGGAATATAGATATGGA
Source organism: Trinorchestia longiramus (assembly GCA_006783055.1). Taxonomy (NCBI): domain Eukaryota; kingdom Metazoa; phylum Arthropoda; class Malacostraca; order Amphipoda; family Talitridae; genus Trinorchestia; species Trinorchestia longiramus. The sequence continues at coordinate 117,715 of VCRD01000370.1, forward strand.
TACATATGCATACAGTAAAGTTACGTATAGTAAAGAAACTCAGAGAAATATATGTAGTGAGTTTAGACACAATACGTGCTGACAGTGATTTCACAAAATCTTTAGTACAGTAATGCAGCTGAAGTGTTTAGACACGGTAAGGGCTGACCATATGTTATTATTTTGATCTTACAATATAGAATAGAATAGAATAAGGCAATAAAAATGAGTCGTTTAGCCGATGCCAATTGTGTACTTCAAGAGTGTAGATTTGACAAGGTTCTGCTTTTAGAAAACATATTGCTTTCGACGCGTAAAACAGTAACATTCTCTATGTTCAGGTAGAGGTAATATCATATTTTTAAGCTCAGACCAGAGGAGCAATCGTTTTTATTTGGCAGAAAATTTGTAGTTAATTGCATTGACCATAATTCTTAGAAAATGTTCAGCACTGTATGCTGAAATACATCTGTCTTTTGTGTGGTTAATATTCTTCGTGTGCATTAATGAATATCCTGCATCTTCTATGGTGAATTTAAGAATAACAAATAGCATCTTAAAAATCTTAACAGAATTTTTTCAGTTTAATTTGTATTGTAGATTTAATGTTGGTTGCATCACTCGCATACATGACACATCTTAGGTGATGTGTTATGTGCTGAATTACTGGTGATGTTATGATTGCATTTACGCCTCAACAAATAAATAAAATAAGTAATGAATTTGCGCCTCACATAAAATCATGAACAAATATCATAGAACACGTCCTTACTCAAAACGACCAGCGTGTTTAAATGTAATTGCTAATAGAACTACAGTAGAACGAATGAGGTTTAACAGTTTTTAATGACATTAGACATGTTTGCCTAAGTCTATCAAAAGGCTTCGTTTAAAAAGGTGAATTAGAAAAGTTTGCTGTTAGTCCATAGTTATAATTGAGCTGCATAATTATCTATGCTACAGCTATCACCGAGCGACGAGAACTGGTTTGTACTCCGTGACATATGGAGGGTGTCTGTAAAATTTAATTTTATTTCATTGGCGATAACTCGGCGATTAGATCGATGGCTGCTTAGCGATTACACAGCTGTACTTGGTGATTATTTAGCAGTGAAACACTTCTAAAGAACGTAATATAGGTGATTACACAAGGGTATTAAAGTGTCGAGTTTATGCCTCTCACATACGAAGTTAATAGAGCCGTAAATTGTGTTGGGTGTGTGTGGTAGTGCGTTGTACTCCAATACAAAGATCTCCACCCTGATATACCGTTGATACGCAATAGGGAATTTTTCTAGAAATTCTATGTGGGGGGCAGTTTGTTTGAATGTTTACCTAACAGGTTGTATTAGAAGATTTACTTTTTTAGCAGCTTCAAACTCCTTGCTGTAACTCTATGTAAAAAGTACTTTAAAATTGTTCATTAACACGCGTAAATCTGACTTCAATTAGTTATTTTCCAACAAAATTCATTGCTCACGTAGTTTGCGTTAGCCAATTTGAACAAAGAAATAATCCATGTAACGAAGACTGTCTCTCATACTAGAGTCTTTAAGTTGTTTAGCGATTCAGTAAAAACTTCACAAGTCCTTCCGATGCTCGGGCTGAGAACTGAGCTGTCTGAAGATCAAGCCAAACGCAGCCTGAAACAACAAAGCTCACGAGGAGAAAAAACTACAAATATTTTTACCTAATAGATGAACTAGCAGAACTGGCAGCGTTTCTCGTACATATACAGGCCGCGGCAACATAACTTCCTTTCTCAAAGTGCTTTGCTTTGAAAAAAATGAAGTCATGTTGCCGCATCCCTGTATGATAAACATTTGAATTTGTTGAGTTGAAAACATTTATCTCTCTCGTCAGAAAAGTGACCATCGTGTTAACTTGAAGAACACCAGTCTAGTTTCATCCTGTACGTTTTTCTGCTAAACTTTGCCTCTTCATTAGAACCATGGAGTTTTTTAAACCGTGTGTCGGCTCTAATGTACATACAGTATGTTTGTCGTGCCTATCGTTCTAGTCTGATAGCCTGAACTTGAAATGAATTCAAATATCCAATTTTTCGTAAGCTTTCTTTCGAGTCATTGCACCGTATTAAGGTTAACAATATTCAAGATGATACTCATATTCCTTGCAGTTAAATCATTTATACATAATTTTCTAGTTGTTTGGTTATCACTATCAAGCCTCACATTCCTTGAAATCAAGCCAATCTTCTTCGAGATCAAGTAATTTATTTTTCATTCAAGTCAAGCATCTCCACATTCTCTGCGCAAATTAAGCGTCATGACTTCGGTATATTATTATTATTCTTCAGTGAAACTCAAAGGCAAATAATCATAAACTTTCCTCAATTAGTCTTAAACCGCACATTCGTTCCCATAACAGAATGTATTTCGATTCGAAAATCCTAACAACTACAAGCCACAGATAAAGTTCAAATTCCTCACAATTAGATTACCGAAATAGAGTTCATATTCCACGTACATATCCTCGCATTCAGTCCATGTATTGGTCGCTCAGAGTTCAGTCTAGAAATTCCTTGCCATTGAACTCGTAAAATCTACGGTTTTTTGTCTCCTTTCATTGCACTTTCGCAACGCAGTCTCTGAGCGTGCGGCTTTGATGAGCTCCTCAGTTTCGATGAGTTTGCACGTCTCAGCTTGAGTTAAAAAGTGTCAATTCACATGAATCTTAATTATGAATGTCAACTGAATTATTAACAAATTAGCGATATTGAGAGATCTTGGTCCTTGGATCTTCATTCTCGTTTAATTATCTTGATTTGTTAGTGGCTGAAACACAGAAATTAAGTTTCAATGTTTTGACATGCAATGCTCGTAACTTAATGACTCACAAGGCGGTATTTTGCTCTTGTAAACACGATGACTGAGAGAGAGTGTGAATGTGATACAACTTGAGGAGAAAGGGGAAAATTGTAATTGTCTTCTCACTGAGCACAAATCTGTCATCGAGATCGATACCCTCAAATGGAGGAGGATTTCAGATGTTGTACAGATGCTGGTGAGAGTTTGATTGTTTAGGTAACTGCTCCACTCCAGTTGCTTGAAATGCACCACTTCAACAGCGGAACTAATCTACAGGGTGCTGCAACATAATTTCCTTTTTTCAAAGCGCTTTCCTTTGAAAACAAAAAGTTATGTTGTTTCACCCTGTACTCATTGAAACTAATGCTAAATGTTACATTTCAGCTTTACGCTAGATGTAATGAATCTTTTTCTTACGGGCTACCTAATACTTACGCACGCGTAAAATTATTTCATTTTTCCCTCAATATGACCAGAACTCTATAAAGTTAAATTAGATGAACAATCTGATTCTTGTTATGAGCCACAAAAGGACATGTGTGAGATAGAGTTGTTCTGTCTGGCTTGCAGCACCCGGGTTGTGGTAGAGCACGATAATTAATGAGCTAGTCCCAAGGCATTGTGGGTCTTCAGAATTTTTTTATGAATACACTAGATTGACACAAGCTCTTCATGTTAATTTGTGAAGTAAAACTGGTATGCACAGTTACCAGAGGAGACTCTACCACAGTAGACACGTATATTAAATCTTACGAAACACATTATTTTCAAAATATTTTTACAGGAATATTGAAATGTTCCAGCGTTTGAGAAGAATTTAGTGTTGAAAATGGACGTATTTAGGTAAGTAAACGCAACAAAATACTTTATTTTGGTCGCCAAGTATTGAACCTTCGTACATGAGTTTTTAAAATTTGGGTCTTCCGTTTATTACCCTCAGAAAGGGCCGTTATAGTTATAAGATACGATTTGTTCGGTTAAACCTCAAGAACCTTGCAAAATATCTACTAAACTTGTCAACAACATTCTTCCCTTTACTCTGAGTGCTTCAATTAGCCGTCTTATTAGCGGCCATAACACGGTCATCGCTCAATAAAAAGCATCGACCCAATGTTTGCCGCGAGCAAAGTTACTCACAAGTTTGGCCCGGAATTACTGAGGAGAAGTTTGCTAGACGCGTTGCCGACGCTGGCGGCCGGAACAGATACTTTGGACGAACGTTCTACTCAGGTTACGCTGTTGAGGGGTAGCATAGCTAGCACAATATAAAATAAATGTTACTTTAGTGTTCCCCCCGTGAAATGCAAACGCGATAAAAATTAAGGAAGGTTTCTTGTGAATTATTAAAAGTATTGCATGGTTTAGGAGAGCTGTGGGACCACTTCGCCTGTAATACGATGATGAGCGCACATGAAACAGCAATGACAACAATTCGATTCGGACATATGTTTGATAAGGCTCTGTCTGGATGTTGTTTGTGTAATTTTCACATATGTGCCAACTAAAAATATACTTTGAATGCCTCAAAATCTTTTATTGCTTGAGATCGAACAGAGTTTAAAAAAAGTATTTTCTTAGACTATCACGTGGTTCAGTGTTTCTTATGGCGTTGTATTTATTTATACGAGAGAGCTCCGAGATAAATTGAAATGCTAATAATTACAGCTTCGAAATTTAGCTATAGATTTCTTAAAATTCATAGAGGCCAGAGAAAAAACAAAATTATGAACAAATACCCAGTTGGACGTGTAAAGCAAATGGACCTGAAGGAACGCAATCAAACAGATCGAGTTCAATGGGTTTTTAACGGCGCCTCCTAAAATTTTAATCGAGGAAGGACAACACAGGCAAACTCTTAGTCTGCTTTGTTCGCCTTGTCTGTCCTCTTCGTTTTACGATCGCCCTTTGTTCTCTTGCTGTGTCGACGACTGAGCGCTTCCAGTTCACAGAGGACCAACGCAACGGCCATGACATAGAAAATGTGCGTACGGAGCGTCGTAACATAATTGGAACAAGAGGAAGTGAAGGCAGAACAGTGTCTTGATCATGCAGAATGTTCATTTGCTGCAATTTATTACTGTCACTGGGTCATTTTAATTGAATATGTATCATGTGAAATAAGGCCTACGATAAGATTCTATCAATCTACAGGGTGTCCCAAAAAGATGTATTCACTCTTTGACAGACGATTACTAATGTATTAGTTTTTCATGTAATGTCATGTATCCAAACAAATGGATTGAAAGGAGAGGTAGCGTTGGATTTCCTGCACGTTCCCCAGACCTCACGCCAATGGATTTTTTTTGCAGGGATATCTCAAAGATAAAGTTTACACTGCAAAACCAGTGACAATCGATGATTTGAAAAATAAAATTCGAAAACAATGTCTAGCAATTCGAAATGAAACGTTTGACACTGTTATCGAATCCATTGTTGTACGTTTTCAGCTTTGTTTAGGAAATGAAAGAAGACAGTTTGAATCTTTGCGAACACGCAGGAATGAGAGAGAACATTAAACACTTCTAAACGACAATATATAATTGTTGTTACAACAATTTATTTTAGTGAATTTAATTTAACTTTTTATGATTTTATGTACATATATTAATAAACATCTACTTGGACCGAAAATGCATGAGTACTGAGAAGTCAAAGAGTGAGTACATCTTTTTGGGACACCCTTAGGTGTGTTAACTTGGCTACTGATTCATACTCTACGAATGAAAGTTTTAGAAATTGAGTAAAACATTCAAAGGAATTGGAAGAGAAATCTATTTAGAAACAATGGCCAGCGTCAGGGGTAAAGGTCAGTCCTGTGTAGAGCAACATGCGGCTGGGTGGATTAACATGGAACAGGAGCCAGTCTGAGGTGTGGAGGTCAGTCCTGTGTAGAGCAACATGCGGCTGGGTGGATTAACATGGAACAGGAGCCAGTCTGAGAGATGGAGGTCAGACCTGTGTAGGGTAAATCCGAGTTTGGTTAAGAAATATGGAACATTAGCTTGCCTTGGGGACTAAATTCTCTGTAGGAGAGGTTGAGGTCGGGAACGTAAGAATTTATTTGAAAGTTAATTTCAAAAATAAACATTCTTCTCTGCCAGACGACTGTGTGAACCTAAATTGACCCAGGATATAAAAAACTAAGTTTCTAATATTAAATACGTAAGAACTTCTATTCTCAACAGTTGGGTGTTGCCTTATTTTAATATTTGTGCATTGATGATTATGATAACATTTATTGGTGTAAACACGAGTGACACTCTCTTATGATATGATCTTTATGTAAGAAGACACAACTGTCAAGTAAAGAGAAAATATCAGCATACACATATCTGATGTTAATGCTTAAAGATATCCTCAAGTATCTCCGTAAACACTTTGAAGGAAGAAATCGTAACCGTCTCATACTATAACACGAAATTAATTGCTAATGCAAGATAAAAAGTTTACTACATTTTTATATTCAAAACCTGTGTAGACACAAGCTCACTGGACGCCACGTTCCTATTTTCAGTGCGCGTTAAAATCAGCGTACTTTTAGGAACGCGTTCTCGGGGAAAGTTTGTGATTCTTCAAAAATCTGATGAAAATTCAGACACACTTCCTGTCTTTCGGAAGTCTCACGAGATGTGGTCATATCCCGCCATCAGTTGATGGATGACCTGGCGTACAGCTCGCGTCAACTGAGGAACCGCATGCAGAAGCCCGTTAAGTATAGAATGAGGCTATAGGAACGAACCTTCGAGCCCATTCTTGGGTCGGATAATTACTTCGATAATTATTCGGTTGTTTTACCCAAGTCCCATGCCGTATTTCTAGCCGCGTCAACCATGTCGGCAGCGGGATTCGAACCCGGGTCTTTCCGCTCGCAAGCATATTCGCTCACCAGTCGACCAAGCTGGTGATTAGTGCTTCCCCATCTTCGGTGCTTAACATCAATATTGCACATGTTTGTTTCGGATATGTGCTTCTGCACAAATCTGATGCAAGGATCAATCAGCTCTTTTAAGGTAGGTAATTTGTTGGTGTTGATTCTGATAAAATGTATGTGTACAATTCAGCAGTAATGTGTCGTACTGAAATATGACAATATGATCGTGGCAAAACATGAAATATTGATGAAAATTAGAATGTTATGTGGCCCCATGAGTTTTCGGTAACTTTGTTCCAATGAACGGCTGAATTTGGGAAGCATTTGGGAAGCACGCAGAACAAGCATTTAATCTTGCCTGAGTACCTCCAAGAAAACTTTTCATAACTTTTCGTAACTTTTCTCAAAATTTTGAGAATGTGCTATGACTACATTTCCTAGTCACATTACTGTAGATAGATGTATCGAGAGCTTCAATGATGATTGCTTGCTAATTACAGGTGCGCAGCTGCCAACCACTTTTGTATTGCATGGTAATAACGCAAGCTCCAATACACTTTGACAAACAATACGATAATATTTCGTGCTAGAGAGTTTGGGAATATCCTCAAACATTTCCCGTGACCAAAGCAAAGACCAGATCTCAACATATTTGAACTGTTCCTCGGGCTATTGGAGCAAATATTGGAAATCGACATCCGCTTTTATCAGCGTCGTGGCAATTAGCTGATATTTACAGTCTACAAGTTTATTAATGATATAATTGAAGATTGATCAAAGACAAATTGTGATTCAAACTTTGAATAAAAATCTGGTAATTTTCATATAGACATTGCAATTACAGAATGAATATTTTTACTTTGAGTACAGGTTTTTTCTAGTGAAGTATTTGTTCGCAACAAAGTACTCATTACGAGTATTCCATCAAAGGTTTTAGTGTTCAGATTTTAAAATTTTCTGTTTTTTCAATAGATAATGTTCCTACACATTTTACGTTGGCTGATGTTTGAATACGAACCTTATGGGATAAACTTTTTGCTGAGGTCTTTGCTTATAGTTCGTGAGTTCTCACGGAATTACACAGAACAAAGATGACCAGGACGCAAGTGTTTAAATCAAAGCAGCTTCACGACAAAGTGGGACGAGAAGATGGCGTCGACGCAAGAGTCAGAACTGTACATCCACTAAATGCTCTTCGCCCACAAATTTCCTCCTCCAGCCTCGCCTAATTCATAAAGGCTACTAAAGCAGGGTCCAAAATTTCATTAGCTCGAGCGAGAGATGAAGTGCTTGACGAATGAACCGTCCTTTATTAACACAGCGCTGACGTCCGAATGACTGAGAAGCGAAAGAATTTTTTGTTCAAAACGCACTTCTCGTTTGTAGATTTGAAACTGCCGTAATTTATGTACGTGAGTTAATACTAGTTTATTGCCCTTTGAGCTTTGAATTCTACATTTTTGCTCTTGAATGAAAGCTCTAAGACTGGTGGAGAACTAAGTCTTACCAATATGCAAAAAAATTAATTCTTATAACCTGCTACAGTATGTACTCTTGGATGGCGGTATTCACTGAGTAGAGGCAGTTTGTCTGTGCGTTTATTTAGTAAAGAAAAGAATTAACGCCAATTATTATCGGCAACATCTTTAAGCGCTCTCACTCACACACATCGAAATGAGTAAATTTATGCTCTTCGAATGTATTGTTTCAAGATAAGGCGTCTTACATTAAGATGCCAGTCAGACTGCGGACACTACGAACGCCTAAATTTGAGCATTAGCATTAAGAACAAGATTAATTCGCTCTATAATAGGAGAAATAATACTGCGTGAGAAGGGAGACCAACTGATGGAGGAAGATACTGAGTTTCGCTCTACATCTCCCGGTGAGTGGTGCGAGAGCTACGACATCTCATAACCACTGAGCCTTAGAACTGCAAGTGAGCAGGCACGTCTCGCTCAGACCATTACTGGATGTGCAAGCTCTGGAACAGAACATGTCATGTGAACTAAATGTCACTAGGCGCTGTATTTTTTATTTAAATGATATTCAGTCATGTGTTTCAATTCTTACTTATGCATATGACAAATCAGGTCAAACTTACAATTTCATTTCAAATTACATATGTTCATAATTTCTATAAATACCTGTTAAAATATTATTGTCTTCATGGAATCACGTTTTTCATTTACGTTTATTTAATGTACATACCGTTTTACCAGGTATTCAACAGTTTAAAAGATTCAACAGTACGAGTTGGCAGATATATTTAAATTAAAAGTTTATATGCACTATTTTCTTACACGAATAATTATGATATTTTCAATGATAAGTTGAGCTAGAAAGCTAGAGTAGCGCATAATGTGAGCTCCCAGTAGCCTCTTTTTAGTTGAACAATCACGTAGGATCTTCCAATTTTTGCCGTCGTTCCATTCGTATCAGACTTTTTCAAGACGTAAGGCTTATGTTACAAAAATATGTTTTCAAAGCGAAAAATATGATCGGAAACTTTCCTGATATCAACCCATGTACACATTATCGACAACCAAATGCAGGTTGTAGAGGTACTGCATGCGTTCAGAATGAGTTAGTTTGACTTATTAATGAACAGTTATACAGGCTGAGCATTAATATTCTGCAAGGCGGGGATATTTTCCTCCTTATTTCCCACCAATTAAAGGCTCCAATTTAGCGCAGCTGTTAAGGATGTTGTGATACATTCATTTTGAATTTTGAAAGTCTGCGTTTAAATTTCAAAACGGAGTTGGAATAGTTTTCAAATGTCAGGACCAGAGAAAAGTAAAAGATTATCTTTGACTTACATTTCTGTGATATCCTTCTCTGAATGAACGAAAACTCAATTGGAAACAAAACCCTAAAAAGTTTTCATTATTCCTAGATGGAATCGTTTTTAGATGTGCGGATTTAGTGAATCCTGATTTAATTTGTAGGTGTGCACATCTATGTATAGTTGTCATCTACATCGGCAGTATTATTGTCAGTGGCTTACGTACATTCAGCCGTTCCCGAGGCACAATAGTCTATTTCCGCACTAGAGACTCCTGCAATCAGGAAATTATCCTTTGTATAGCAAACAATGCTTTTCTGTACAAAGAACAGTGTTCCACTCACCAGTGAAGTCGCCTGTTACGTTGACACAGCTGCGTATTTAATGTGACCAACAGTAGGTCTGTTCCTCTACCACTGCGTGATTGTTCATAGAACCAACTTTCCAACCGAGTCTAGTTACAGCTCCGAATGCAGAGCCCCTACAAAAAAAAACGCTTACGTTTCCATTTGTGGGAAAATGCTATGATTCCTAAAAGTTAAAAGGCCATTTGGCTGCGTTCAAAAACGAAGTGGTCGGAAAACTAAATTTGCTGGTCATTTTGCCTTCGTAATGGTGACCTTAATTTCGCTGACCCAATGGAGACATTAGCAGTTCAAGAGTTGAGCGCTGCCGCCGAGTTCCTTGGTGTGCTGTGCGCTGTGTGGCGGTGGCAGTCCGGGGCGGTGTCGTGTTCTCAACTTCATAATTATGCTGTTCGCTCGAGAACTTCGTATTTATCCACTGACATCATTGAATTTCATCAGCAGAAATTATAGACCGCTATGCTCTGGAATGGATACGATTTGGAAGTCAAAATTCAAGAAACATTTGCTGAAATTTAATGGCATTTATCCTTGATGAAGAATGAGATTTGCCCTCTACTTTACGTGATTTACGTGATTTACGTGATTTTTCTGCTGAGATTTATGAGAATTATTTCCTGGGACGTATGTTAACATACACTGATTCATCTGTGGCAACTCCCTGTCGAAGGAAAACTCCAGTGAGCTTCAGAATATTTTAGTGCAACTACAACATTGTTATCAAACAATGTTCCTACAATGTTACTGTAACCTTTTGTAAATTGCAGGATTTTATAACAATTTGGATTTTCATGCTTAAAACGGTAAAATATTCCATTATTTATAAGCTATCTGAATTAGGGGAAGTGAGAAATCTTCATACTAAATTTAAAACGTTAAGACACATCAAAAACATGAATTAAATAATTAAAAATCGCAAAGACGAACTCAAAGAAACTGAGAAGCATTGAGGGAGTTGTTGTATTTTAAGTCAAGCAAGCAATAGTGACGACGGTGCATGTTATTAAGTATTGACTACAATGATTGTAAGAGATATGACTACAATGATTGTAGATGATTATTTTATTTAGATGCGGATCACATCAAATCACTTGACAGTCACAAAATATTATGATGTTTGGAAAATATTTTTGAAATTAAGAAATGAGGCAATCATAAAACAGCGTGGCATCAGAAGAACGCTCCGTGCTTTTAAAGGATTGGTGAAAGTGTCAAAGAGAGTAACTCGTTAGAGGCAATTTTTTAAGGAAATAGGTAATTATTGCTCTAAATCTAAAATAAATGATAAAATAAATTTTGCAAATTATTGTAAAATACAACAGCAGTAAAAAAACTATTGGGGTAATTGTAAAATGTATGTAAATATCTCCGTCATGTCAATTGCGAAAAATCGGGGCGATGATTTGAGAATTGTTTATGAGAGCTACAGGTCATTTTGCAGCTTTAAAACGTAGAACGATGTAACAGAGGAAACTTAAGGCAAAACTAAATCATTTGAAAAGAATAATTTCAGTTTAAATAATATATTTATTTTTCAATATCATTACAAAGAGATAGTTGCTTCGCACAACCGATTTTACAAGCAACTAATGCTGGGTCCTCTATACTTTACTCACGTAAGGGATGAGGGGGGAGGAGGAGGAGGAGCACGGGATGAACAAAAACCCCCCGTTACAACCCCCTCCCTTCATGTCAACTCTTGGATGAAAAGTTCTATAAATGTTGAGATGAACTTTGCTGAACTGATGCTCTTAACTCCCAGTCTGTACTACCTCACTCTCTTCTACCTTACCCTCCTCTACCTCACCCTCCTCTTCTAACCTACTCTAATCCATCTCACCCTCCTCTACCACACCCTAATCTACCTCACTCCCCTCGTCTACTTCACCCACCACCCCTTCTTTCTATTGCTCACTCTTTCCTCCGCTTGCCTTCGCTCTTCTCTGTCGTTCCTTACTGATCCCCATTTTTTCCTTCTCCCCTTCCTCTCTCGTTTTCTGCACAATACTGAATGCATTTCCAAGATTCTGATGCAGTCCTCATCAGGCGGGAGAACAAAGCTCCTGTGTAATAGCAGATGAAAAATACATGAAAACATCAGATACAACCCACTGATGGATCAATGAAATGTTACACTGTATTAGAGTTAAACAATAAGTTTATTGGGGAAGAACATTTGCAATTAGGAAATCGGGAAAAGCAAACAAACATAGTGGGGTTGTGGTCGCTGCATGTATCATAGAAAACTAACTGCATCATTTTACGGGCAGTTTCTCTTTATGAGTTTTATTAGCTGGAGAATAAAAACCATGTTCAATTTTTATAGTTGTTTCTTGCTCAAAATTTGATCATTTCAAATGACGCAAAATAAAATCAAACATTATGACTAGTTTTCTAATGAAAGTTTCTCCACTTATTAGTTAGAAAGTTTCTGACGACCTTGAGTTTGACCAGTAAGAAGCAATATTAAAGTAAACTTATTTTTTGAGTACCTACAATCCAAAAGCAGATCATAGCTGCCGACGGCTACAGCGTGCTCTGGAAAATTTGGATCACTCTTATGGTAAGAAAAATTAGTTTCTCACATGAGATCTCTTACGTGTCTCATACGTGTCTGAAACGTGTTACAGGTGGTCTATGACTAGTCCTTATGTCTCACAAGGGGTTCAGATGTTCAATGACATGCCTATATGTCTCACAGATTGCATGGAAATTTATGTATTTACCATGTATTTTTATGACTGCTCATGTGTCTCATACCTATGTGCTACAGGAGTCTCATATGGTTTCCATAAGTCTCACTTGCGATTCATATGCCTCATTAGAGGTTCGTATGTCACACCTTCGTTGTTAAGGTGTCATATTCTGACTCCTAATGAGGGTTCAGGAATGGGGGAAAGCCCCATGAAGGCACGATGTTCATCTTTCACGGTATGACAAATTGTATTAAATTATGTACGGCAATTAGGCGTCTACGTGACCACCTTCAGATAAACGTAGCCAAATGCTAATTTTGTGCAGCTCAATAGCCATGATTAAAAATGGGAAATTGAATATGTTCCGTGCACCACCAAGTAACACTCATAAGGACAAACGAAACTTGAATAAAATGAGGATTACTGTCATAAACATTGAAGTGGAATGGTGTGGGTGCGAATACTAATTGTTTGACTACTACCTATCTAAATTTCATGTCTGAGATTCTTTACGTGCATCTAGGTTACATGTCTGACATTACCTGGACTACACGACTGACATTGCCTGAACTGCATGACTGACATTGCCTGGACTGCATGACTGGCATTACCTGGTCTGCATTACTGACATTACCTGGACTGCATGACTGACATTACCTGGACTGCATGACTGACATTGCCTGAACTGCATGATTGACATTACCTGGACTGCATGACTGACATTGCCTGGACTGCATGACTGACATTACCTGGACTGCATGACTGACATTGCCTGGACTGCATGACTGACATCACCTGGACTACATGATAACACATTGCTTCTAATTTTACCTTTACTATCTATTTTATCAAAGCATGACTCAATAGCGACATCAAAATACTTGGTTTCAGCTCCACTTTATAACTATTACTTGTCTTAAAAACCTGCTGAAAAGTCACTGTGTAAATAGAGCGCAGAGTCCACACGCTGTAATACCACGTTAAGTCTAAGAATTTTTTTTCTGTTGCAGTGGCCCCCCGCGTCCCTAGGTTCCTGCAATTAGCAGGACTTGTGCGTGCAGCTCCCCAGTGTAAACCGCTTATGTGGTGTGTTGAGGCTTCATCAGTTGCCGCTCTTATCAGAAACAAGGGAGAACTGCGCTACCAGTCAGTGGGGACTTGGTTTCTAAGTGAATAATAACGATCACAGAGGAAACCCACAGGAAAATAGCGATAATCGTATTAGAAACAATGAAAAGCACACATATATGAAGGCACAAAGTACTTATCAACAATGGAAACCAATAGAGCTTCCTGAATATGGTCAGCTATCATATTTTTCTAAGTTGAAGAGCTCGGTTCATGTGTTACGTAATATTACAATTATTCAAATGGAATTAAGAGGGCATCGCACCTAAAACAAAGCAAAGTGTATCATGGTGTTCAATTTCAGCAGCTGGTTAAATCGGCTGAAGTGAATAAGAACTGGAAGACACCTTCTAGACTTGATGCATGAACAAAACAGACTTCATTTAAACAATTAACAAGTACTACTATAACCAGGACGTGCACCGCCATGTAGCTGACTACGGTAGCGGAGGCCAGTTTACTGAGTTCAGTTAACCCCCATCTGTCATAGTGCGAACATTGTCGTAGTCTGATGCTTGGTTTGAATCGGACATTGTTGTTTGTTTCGAGGCACATTGCTGCATTTCTAAGTGGATACAGTTTGTTTACAAATTTTATTACCAATTATATATATTAAAAATGCCGATCAAGTGTGGGGTTGTGTGAACATGTGAAATCCCTCCCAGTATCTTCAATGTGCCAGCTTCATGTCTGCCATCTCCAAAACCTGCATCTCTCCCGGCGAAAGTGGAAGACCAACAATTGAGGTATTTTCTTCAGAAGGACAAGATTACTTCATTTAATGCTTTCAAACCTGAACGTAACCTGCAGAAGCAGAACAAGAACTTGATTATTTCAAGATCGAAAGAAAGGCTTGTGTGTTTGTTCATGACCGATAACTTCAGTGAGTGCAGCCTGTCTGTGATTTTCGAAAACAAGCCCACTTTGTTTTCCCCACTAACGCTCAGTGCGTTCAAGAACGGCATTAGTATACCACTGTTTAAGATACTTCATCCCAACAATGGTTTGAGATCGTATACGCAGTCCGACGAAGCTGTGCGCTTGGCAGTGAACTATGTAAGACATCCCGTTTGACAAAACGATCCAAAATGTTGTGACCCTTCAAGCTCACATGTCAGCCTATGTCGACACCGAGAAGGAGAAGAAGTTGGTATTTTTGACGTCTGTTGGAACTTTTATCACAGAAGCAGTTTTCCATGAATAATTATTGTTTTGCTCTTCAATCATACCCGAAGTGTAATTATGAACAGCTCAGAGACTTTTTGGTGCTGCCATGCAAACACAAATTGCAGTACATCACTTCATCTGTTGACAAGGACCAGGTGCTGAGGGAAACATTTGACAAAGTCCAGACACTGCAACAGAAGAATGTGTTTCTCTTGGTAGATGAAGTACAGATTCGCCCAACTGCTTCAATTTCTGGTGGGTTGCTGAGTGGCATGGCCGAGAACAACCGAGACTGCAAGGCCACTTCTATTCTAATCACTAGGTAATTGCAGTGCCATAGCCAAGCATCCTCTTGAGAACGAGCGTGTCTGGTTTCTCCTTTTTGACACAGTAAATCTGCTAAACAACTGGAGCTACATCTGCTAAACAGCTGCATCCGCAACAACTGGATCAGTGAGAAGGGCCAGAAGATCAGTCTTGACAATGAAACACGGCATCATTTGCAGTCAAGGAACTGTACGAGTCAAAGAAAGGCAGTATTCTGACGACTACTACACTCACTCAATTTGCTGTCAACCCCTCAAATTTGCTGTCCACCCCTCAGAGAAAGACTAGCAAAAGAATGCAGTCCTTCAGACCTATGTCAAGAAGGCCCGGTTGACTGACTAATCGCTGCAGTTTGGTAGGTTTTTGCTTCTATGTCTGTTTGTTTATATGTGTGAATGTTTGTATGTTTGGTTGTTTGCATCAGAAAAGCTACAACTACAGGGTGTCTCAAAAAATGTACTCACCCTTTAACCGTTGCTAACATGCTGTCTTCTTTGTGTTGCAGGTGTGAGGTTCAAACCTTTGCGAACATGATTCTTTAATCACATTTAATCATGTTCGCAAAGGTTCGAACCTCACACCTGCAACACAAAGAAGACAGCATGTTAGCATCGGTTAAAGGGTGAGTACATTTTTATGAGACACACTGTATAATCAATTTGTAAAGTCTAAAACTGCAGCAACTCGGCTTTCTATAAAGTGGCCACTAAGCTCATACAATAATACATGTTAAGTCCAGTTAAAATTGGTATTTCAAAGCATTACAGTGCTTTAAACCATTTAAAATTCACTGTAAAATCTTATTATCCCTTCTATTGCTTGAAAGAAGTAATTTTTGATCAATCTGTCCGATAGAAAATGTTATGTTACTAAGAATGCAATGTCCTCCGCTAGCGTAGTCAGCTACATGGCGATGCACGTCCTGGTTATAGAAGTCCTTGACAATTACCCATTTTGGAGTAACACGACATGTCTGGTTGCAGACACAAGTGCATATGCACACGGTAATGCCCTGCACACGGTAATGCTCTGCATTCGGTAATGCTCTGCACACGGTAATGCTCTGCATACGGTAATGCCCTGCACACGGTAATGCTCTTCATTCGGTAATGCCCTGCACACGGTAATGCTCTTCATTCGGTAATGCTCTGCACACGGTAATGCTCTGCATACGGTAATGCCCTGCACACGGTAATGCTCTTCATTCGGTAATGCTCTGCACACGGTAATGCTCTGCATACGGTAATGCCTTGCACACGGTCATGCCCTACACACGGTCATGCCTTGCACACGGTCATGCCCTGACCACAGTCATGCTCTGCACACGGTCATGCCCTGCACACGGTAATGCCCTGCACACGATCATGCCCTGCACACAGCCATGCCCTGCACACGGTCATGCCCTGCACACGGTCATGCCCTGCACACGGTCATGCCCTGCACACTGTCATGGTCTGCACACGGTCATGCCCCACGTTGCAGGGAAGCGTGGCTCAGCAGTGAGAAAGTGCTTTGTTCTGTCGGCAGATTTTAGCTCCTGTGCGCCGGTATATTGCTACTGAGCATCAGGACGATAATAGAACCTCACAATGATTGTACACTACCAAATTGTGACGATATTGGAACCTCAAAATAACCGTACGCTACGATATTGTGACGATATTTGAACCTCACAATAACTGTACGGTACAATATTGTGACGATAATGGACTCTCACGATAACTGTACGCTACAATATTGTGACGATAATGGAACCTCGCAATAACTGTACGCTACAATATTGTGACGATAATGGAACCTCACAATAACTGTATACTACGATATTGTGACGATAATAAAACCTCACAATAACTGCACACTAAGATATTGTGACGATAATGGAATCTCACAATAACTGTATACTACGATATTGTGACGATAATGAAACCTCACAATAACTGTATACTACGATATTGTGACGATAATGAAACCTCACAATAACTGCACACTAAGATATTGTGATGATAATGGAACCTCACAATAACTGTATACTACGATATTGTGACGATAATGAAACCTCACAATAACTGCACACTAAGATATTGTGATGATAATGGAACCTCACAATAACTGTACGCTACAATATTGGAACGATATTGGAACCTTGTTCCATCGAATAACTGTGGTACAAATAAACAGTGCATAGGAGGTAATGCAAACGCATGTCATGTAATTACAACTGACTGGTAATCTCGACCGTATAGGACTTAACGAGCATAAAATATATGCAATATATTCCTTTGACTCTCTCCATTTCTTTCTAATATTGCACCTCCCTGATCTATTTTTAGTGGCTGTCAGTAGCGTCTCATTCGTTCTCTCGCCATCATCATTCTTTTCATCTACATTGGACTTAGAATTTAAGCAACTGGTTTTGTACTATGTATTGATAAAATCATGAATTATGAATTTAAGCAGTCATTAAATCAATTTGAATTTGTAGGTATCCTCAATACAACCTCCGTGTAAACATCCACAGAGTTTTTCTCCATCTAATAGCTAAAGGATTGGATTGGATGGATATCAGAGTATAAAAACACTAAAGTTATGTACTCATTTAACTAAGTGTGGCCTCCGAACAACAAAAAGTATTATAGTAGTATTTATAGTAGATGGGATGTAATAGAACTCATGGTATGCACTAATTATATGACTCAGGGTATATAATAATATGACGCGTGAAACACAATTACGTGACATATTGTACAAGATAATTATATAACTCATGTTACACAACAATTACATGACTTGCGCACATCATTACATGACAAAACAATGCTGTGCAATACTTTTATGAATCATGAGACAGCCTCTGTTATATGATAACGCCATGATACATAATAAAACCGTGATGTACGAGCATGAGAGTCCCATTATATAATTTTTCCAAAATATCATAGAACATCATGTCTACATTCTTCTCAAAAGAAAACAAGTTGAAATACTAAATAATGGTATACATGAAAGTTGCATCCATCGTTTTGAACCAAGAATGTTTACAAAAGGAAAGCAAAACAAGCATTTTGTTGAACACTCTGCTGTTACCAGCTGCCTGTCCCTCGCTTGCTTCTTTTCACTGTGAAATATTTATAGGAGATGTTGTTTGTGCCTCTTTTTAAACCAGTGGTTCCTAGATTGTGGTGGTATACGCGTACCACTAGTGGTACGAGAGAGCTTCATATGTGGTACGTGGGTACTTTCGGGAATAACCCACGATATAATAATACACAGTTTATTGTTTGCTTGCTTGCTTGCTTGGTTGGTTCGCGTCTCTGTCACGCTTTTATGGATTTAAACCGAATCAAATTCGGTAGGGTATACATGTATTGAAAGCATTGTATTGTGGATACTAAAGGCACATTCTTCAATGTGAAAACTTCTTCACAAAGCCCGCTTCCAGTGGATAATCCAACGAAAAAGTGAAAAATACGTGATTTTTTTCAAGTGTGGGTTTATTAGTTTGTGATACTCAGTTGTCGATAACTTAAACTTTGAAAGTTAACAACAGCAGTAACGGTCCACTGTCACAGCCAGTTATCCACTTGCCTCCGTGCTATGTATCTCCACTGAGAGATATGCCTACAGTAGGGATACACGCATGAAAATGAGCACCTGATTTGTCCACAGCTGAAGGTCTAAAACTGAGCACTTGCAGAACTTACAATCAAATTGATTGTTAGTAAATTTCCCGCACATGAGCTCTCGAATGTTCGTCTAAAGAGGCAGAGAAATTGCAAATAAGCGGTCGTTCAACTACAGTCTACATACGTATAAGCTTCCGTATGAGCATGCCTCCTTTAATCGGCAATATCCCATCGCTCTGATGCCCAGCTACTGAATTTGCCTTGTACTTGGGAGTGCGAGCAGGGGCTGTCAGACATGATGAAAATCACAATAAAGAGCAGCAAGTCTTGCTGAGCCCAGACACGATTTTCGATGCGCTGTAAGCAAAGTTAGGCCTCACATCGACCTGTTGGTGGAGAAGCAGCAGCTGAAGTCTTCACTTTAAAATATTATGGACGATTTGTTTTCTTTGTTGCTGGTTCATTTGTGTGTTCTAATTTGAATAAAAATTGATGTCTCATCGAAATGTGTTTTTATGGGACAAATTGGTACGTGAGGATGGTACGGAACCTTTAACTGGGACTCAACAGAAGAAGTTTGAGAATCTTTGCTTCAAGCCAATCAAATTTGCTGTACAAAGGCTGACACAGTTACTAAGGAATCTTTGAAGTTGCTTCCAGTACTATTCCTTAATCTGACGTGAATGATTATTCGAGAAGCTAAGCAAGTCTTTCCTAAGGTAAACTTTTGTAGGCGTATGTGATATATACTAAAATATATATATATATATATAATATATATATATATATATATATATATATATATATATATATAT
>VCRD01000370.1:142374-174543 GCA_006783055.1 Trinorchestia longiramus
TGGATGCTTATTGATTTCTGTCCAAAACGATAAACAAATAATGTTTGAAGTTCTTTTTGTCATCTTGACATTTTTATGAACATGATTTGTGTTACCAGTTGATGAGGCAATGCGTAGATATGATACGTGCCTGACTTAACGCGGTTTAATGAGCTTGTAGTGAATCGCATGGCTCCACTACTCACGACGAGGCTAGCTGTCATTAACCAATGAACGGTCACGCTCAGGCAGCAGTGCCCAGCCAACCGCCCTATATAATGAGGCTACAACGCTCGGCACACACGGACTCTCTACCAAGCACTTCCAAAGTCAACATCTCCGCCAATAACTCTCATCCCCTGAACAACTCAAACTCACAGCCAACAGCAGAGCAAAAAAAGCAGAAACCAGCCATCCTGGCTGCGGGCAGGATGGGGCTCAAACAACCCACAAACTAATAAGTGCACTTGCTCCAACTATACGTCCTGGCGTCCAGCCGGCAATACGTACGCATCGAAGAACGAAGAAGTAACAACTTATATCGTATTCAAATGTTTAAATATAAACTGTTAAACTCATCCTGCCTTTAACTGCCTTTTCTCCTGTTGGGTTCCTCGACGGTCCCTTACTCTCTCAGGCGCTTACTCTGAGTAAGATAAAGATATTCAATGTTTGCTAGGAGATAAGAGATGTCTGAGGGTTGGAACTGAAGAGTGATATTGAATAGAGATCACTATAAGCCAGTTATTTCAGGTCACAGGACAATGAAGTTGCTTTCGATGTCACCGGTAACTCT
This sequence comes from Trinorchestia longiramus, assembly GCA_006783055.1. Lineage (NCBI taxonomy): Eukaryota > Metazoa > Arthropoda > Malacostraca > Amphipoda > Talitridae > Trinorchestia > Trinorchestia longiramus. The sequence continues at coordinate 143,150 of VCRD01000370.1, forward strand.
AACTACCATATTTTATGTTCAATTATTTTGGACAATTAATACTCGACAGGTTCAATTAGTACATGTTTCATATTTTGTAAAGAAATACGATCATAATGACCGCTAAAATGAGAGGCCATAATTGTTTTCATTTCAGAACAGGGTTTATTTTGAGCTACGAATTGACTAATTTCTTCATTTTCTTATCCTCTCTGCTCGGTGTTATATAGATGCTGGTCCTGCACATAACGTTCACAGTCATCTAACACTAGATCACCTGAAGTGTTTAACTTCTGTTGAAACTTTACCAAATAAATTAATTTTGTCAAATGGGGAACTCGGTAAGATTCATACATTTGTACCTACAAGCCAAAATATGGAGCCCACAAATGGAATCTGGGTCATTGTTATTTCTAAAATCCTGCAGATACGCTCAGGCGTTGAGAGAATTTGCTTCATTTCGACTAATATTTTCCGCGCTGCTGCTGCTGTGCGCGCATCAAAGGGCCTCAGCTCCCTAGAAGCGGTCTACTGATCATTATCATGCTTGTTATTGCAATGCTGATCATTACAATGATGATCAGCTCTGTAATTATTGCAATGCTGATCATTACGATACTCATGTGAAATTATTTTACAAAAATATTCTGCCTGTCATACTTTAACAAATTTCATTTGAGAGGATATTTACAACGCTATTAAGCATGAGCAGTGAAAAATGTAGAAATCTCTGTGCGTAATTACACAAACAACATCATTTATTGTAGGCTATCTTTAATTTCAACATGCATATTTTACATGATGTGTCGAAGACCGCCAATATTTTCAATACTAGACGCAATGGTGATTTAACTAATGGAGAGGAATAGTTGACGGACAAGAGTCTTTTTAGGGTAAATTTGTTGTAGGTGTTGCCTAGTTGGGTGGTATAGGTCAAAGTAACATCTAGAGTCGCGTTGCTAAATCTGGTAAAGCGGATGCTTGGTTAATACAGAATGAAAGTGGTTTTGTAACTACAAATAATTTGGTTGGAACTAAACATAATTAAATATCCGTAGGCGGCCATCAAATAAACTTTAGATGGTATTACTACACTCCATGGGGTGCATGGGCCCACCTATCGGTGTGAGGGGATGCATCAATGCCAGACTTTTAACCATAATAAATTGAATGTTTTTAGAATAACGGTCTTCGAGGCATAACTTATTGTTCAGAATCCTGACTTATAGTTATTAAAACACTTGATATTATTGGAGAGTAACTTTAGCATACGCAATTCTCTAAATATACTATGTGAGTATTAGTGCATTTTGTTCATGTTGCAATTACATCAATGTATTAAGTCCGAACGATAAAAGCCATAAGCTGACTTTTGGTGACCATCTTTAATGATCTGCATGATTATGCTCGAATCCCACATGCTTTTAGACTTTCATTGAAATATGTTCCCATTCCTGCTAGTTTTGTTAAAGCTTCTATTTCAGAAACAATAATTTTCATGTCAAACTTTGCAGCCGTCTTTGAAGATAGGACAGCGAAGCCTTCTATTGTTTTCTGTGGGCAATAGAGACAGTCCATACTCTTGATTGTGATGCAGAGGAAACAATCTCTTGCAATTAGCTTACAAATTCGGTGCTCATTTAATTCGAAAACGTAACTCATCTCAGCAGTTCCTTCACTCAGGAGTCATTTTGAGTAACAGTGCACAGAACTGATTGACATGGTCCTACCAGGTGTCCTTATTTTCTTGTAGCTTCGAACACTGTTGTACGCGCGTCAAAAATACAATTAATGATCAGAGATTCGAATACTGTAGTGACGTTAAGTCGATTTTGAAAATTAATCAGATGTGAACGAAATACAATTACAATATAAATTGTTCGACTTCCTCTGGTTGATTTAAGCTTATTCTGTTATTAGATATTACTACTGTATGGAACAAACTATTTTTTGTAAACTTAGGTCAAAGTGTCTTTTGTAAGATATTCTCACAAAGTGTTATTAAATTAGAAATATATATTAATACAGTCCAAGGATGGTTTGTATTCATGGAGAAACCTTTCACAATCAATTCTCCGTAAAATTTGATTAGAACTTAATGTTTTTCATTTACAACGATCAATTGGCCCAGAAATTTGAGAATAAATGCTTAATTTAATTTGAACATGTTTATCGGAGAGAGGAAAAAGTGATGAAAAGTGTGACGAATGATCAAAAGGCACCTGCTGATAACGTGCAATTGTTTCACAAGGGCACTTCCAAAAATAGACGATCATTTAGGGATTCCTACCTTTTAATATCAAATACTGTTTAAACAATACCAATTGCACAAACTGGGGGGGGGGAGTTACTGAGAAGTAATATTTAGCATGGTTTTCGATTTGTGACCACAGCATGCATGGTAAATGTAGACCACCTGTAAACTGCGAGGCGTACTCTGCAAATAATGAAGCTACTCCAACTTTGTACAACTGGATAAGCTGCGACGATTGTTTAGATTTTAGTCTTGAACAACAGCGTTAACATGGACACCATGATCATCGGTGAGCGTTATTGTGATAAACTAACACGTTAATTTACCTCGATAACGATATTGGGTTATTAATTATCCAATATTTTTTCCACACTTTATCGGATCATTGGTGTGGCTGACACTTTTGATTCCAAATTAGTAATAATCGAAAATTTCATGTTTTCCAGTTTAGCCCACAACCGATTTTGTTCCGTGTGTCTGACTAGAAGCTAGAAGTGCGCGGTTTAATCGATTTTTTCACTTGATTGCAGGCTTCTATTTCCGAGTGTCGACAGACTAAAATATTTTTGAGTTATAGGTAGGTCTTGCTTTTTCATTTTGATTTTAACAAGCCATCGAAAGTTAAACAACTGAGTAAACACTGTTTTTTTTATTAATAAGCAAGCAGCCCCTTTCAGCAGACCGTTACCGATTTGTGCTGGGAAGTGAAATACCAATGTACTGCTTCATATTTTGTACTCCACGGCCACCAGTGAAACCAACTCGTACACACCAGCAAAACGTTCGCGTCTGTCGCTGGTGTTGTGGTCAAATTATCTCGGACGTCTGACAGTATAAATCCCTGGTAAAAATCCTGGCTAGTCCTGGATTTAAGGCCGACATGTTTGCAATATCTAGAAACTCATCGAAGCTCGTTCAATTTATTCAAATTTAGAATGCGTAATGGAGCGCAGACTGTTTTGAAATTCATTAGCAGAGCGAATTTGATGGTGAGAGAGCTCAGCTATTAAAGGAAAATTTACTTCTAGGGGGAATCAGATATCGTACTTTAAAATTTGCAGCCCATTATAACATGTTTCATTGGAAATTTAATTTGCACGGCGTGAAAACAGTCTTGTGCAGGAGGGAATTCCAATATCTAATTTGACATGTAAGTAGGGAGAATTTTGAACGCATGCAGTTGTATGATTGAGTATTCTGTACTGTGCAGAGCCACCGTCGTACTTTATGGTCGTATTTTATGTCACGTGACCATAAAAGGTGTCGCTCGTGTCACAAATGTCAGGTTCAGCCAATTGAATACTGTTTGAGGGGAGTTTTTTTGAAGTAAATTCAATGTCATAATCGAGTGTGGACAAGATTTCTAATCGTAAATATTATATGTATAACGTAACACATTGCAATAAACGTTAAATTTATCGTGTGCACCAATCGGTCGTAAATATATTAAAATATAAGTGAGAAATTGGAAGCTTTTAATGTAGAGGAATTGTATTTGAGTATATGACGTACTATGATAAACTTGAAATGCGCTACCAATTAATTAACATGGTGCAACTTTTTGATGGAAATAAAGTTGGGATACATCCACAATTTGATGCAATTCGTAACTATAATAATAAGAGTGCAAGGCAACGCCAGACATGAACTTGTAGAACTTCATAGTAAATTTTGCAATTGAAAAAATGTGTTGTTGGAAAGCAAAAAAGGTGAAATTATTATATATTTCACATCAGGAATGGTATGACATCCGCACGAGGGGATGAGCAAATAGACAAATAATTTTCATGCGTTTTAAAAGGCTGTCTACAGTCAAAGTTAAAGTCAAGTCTACAGATCACAAAAGAATTCGCGCGATAAGTCTCAACAGTATGTGTCATGTGATACTATATTGAGAATTTGTGTTATACGTCTCAGAAGTATGTCTCATGTGACTAAAACGAATATGAGAATATTGTTATATAAAAGAAACATTCAATATTTTCAAAGCATAAGTATATTCAGTTTCATAAATCAAACCTAACGAAATGAATTTGAATGGACGGTTCTTTGCAAAAAACTGAGTTCTATATTAACAGAATTCTTAGTAGAATACACAAGATAATTTCTCTGTTGTTTAAATTTTTGAACTAAAATGTTTCTGTAATCCAATGTCCAGCTTCATGATGATATAACGAAAAAACATCTTGAGTATTTCTTCATTTGCAACTCGCAGTCCTTTTTGTGAGTCTTTTTGTAAGTTTTGGCCTACTAGACACGAATTCCTTCTAGTTTTTCTTATAAGAATATCGATGGACATGCGCTATTTATTGTGTTTCAGAAAATATAGTAATTGTGGTTCTAGGCTAATGACATGAAGTAGTCTTTTGACATGTTATTCCTGGTAAATCATTTATAATTTTATTGCGTTAGATGTCCTATAATTCATCACGTTGATGTTCACCTTTAAAACATTCACGAAAAATAATTCTAAAATTTCCGTTTATTTCACTGAATGAATGATTTTTAACGAACGGAAGCTCAAAAAAATCTACGTCCATGATATTACGACGCTGATTTGAAATGCTGCTGGTCACCTCACAACTGGACACCTCCTCTCGCGCATAGAACTCGGCCAAAAACTACATCTGCTTCGTCTGATGAGAAGGCTGTCCGTTAAAAGAATCATCCATCTGAGCGAGCCATCGGGCGTGTGATGTCCGAGCATTCCGATCTTGTTTTTGAGGACTTAGATGCACAGAAATGGTTCTTATATTTTTCGTATTAAATGGTTACCTAGTAAAAAATTATTTGGATTCGGGGCGATAGTCCTAGAGGTTTCTCCATATTTGAGTGCTGACAAATTTCATTCAGCCAAGAGGTATCTCCCAAGCGATGTAAACGCATATGATAGATAGTAACTGTGGGTGGTAAAGTAGGCTTTAGAGATTATTTCATGCGCAACACACATTAAATTATGAAGTTCTGCATACATATGTACATACGAGTATATCGATTTTAACAAGGTCTGAATATATGTCACAACGATAAACTGGAATGACGAATGTTCAGTTCATACTCGTTTAGGTAATGTCTTCTTCCAACGATATGAAGATCATGATGATTGAATATTAGTTTTACACACGTAAATATAATTTTCCGTACATAGATTGTCTGATAACTTATTGAACGCACTGAACTTTGGCTTCTAGACCTTAGTTTTGTAATAGTAGATTACCAGTTACAATCATGCTAAGTACACTACTGAGTGTTCATATCCGTCTATGCCAATGCAAACTGCAACAGTGCATCAATGTTATATTTTCCACGGAGCATTACGATAGCAAAGATATTCTAGCTTATGTGAACATAAGTGAGGGACGTGTTAGGCCATTAATTTTGTCACTATAAATAAAACTTGTTTTTCTGAGCCACCACCACTGCGTACCCTGCAAGTCGGTATCCCTGCTACAAGATGATCAGTGCTAAGCTGCTACGAGCTGATCAGTGCTGAGTTGCTACGAACTGATCAGTGCTGAGCTGAGGAGTGCTGATCAGTGCTGAGCTGAGCAAGGCTGAGCAGTGCTGAACTGCTACGAGCTGATCAGTGCTACACTCAACGCACGTGCAGGTGCCAGAGGCAGGAAGGAGTGCACGTGCAGGCGCCAGAGGCAGGAAGGAGTGCACGTGCAGGTGCCAGAGGCAGGAAGGAGTGCACGTGCAGGTGCCAGAGGCAGGAAGGAGTGCACGTGCAGGTGCCAGAGGCAGGAAGGAGTGCACGTGCAGGTGCCAGAGGCAAGAAGGAGTGCTGGCATCTCAAGAATGGCAATTGAATGAATAGTGACTTAGGGAAGCCAAAGTCAAGGCGAGTAAGAAGTTATATTTGGCCATAAAGTTTGATCTTGATTGCCTGAGATCCTCAAAAACCTCTTGTGGTCAAATGGCACTGCGTCAAGTACGTGAAGAATTCATTATTGCCATTGTTTTAAAAATCTGTTTAAATGCCTGTCTGTAATTAAAAAATATAATATAATGTTCATGATAGTCTGGACACCATTGGAGTTGCAACACGTTTTGCAACATAAATTTTAAAAACATGTTCAATAACGTATTTCAATTATGAAGCTTACATGTTTTCTGTTTAATTTTTCGAGGTTTCCACTACAAAATGACTATAGACACTCGTTACCATGTTCGCTCTCACAGTCCTAAACTGCAGTCGCTGGCTGCTCGTGCTGCAGTGCTTCGGTCAGGTGATCAACACTCGGATTATATCGACCTGTACACACAATTATATGCTCGATCACACCCAGGAAGTATTTCTGGCACGTAATGATAGCTTGGTCACAGAACTTCAACGATTACAGGGTTGGATAGCAGTGCGCTTACCTGGAAGTGAGGGCTCGCTGTTGTTCAAGAGTACATGTTTTTAGATAATAACTACGCACATCCTATGGTGATCATCCATGACCCATAATAATCATATGGAGTGCAATAAAAACGTACTTCCTATGATGACCATCCATCAACAATAATAACTACATGAGGTACAATAGCAACGCACTTCCTATGATGACCATCCATCAATAATATTAACTACGTGTGGTGTAAAACAAACGCACATCCTATGACGACCATCCATCAACAATAATGACTACGTGTTGTGTACTAACAAACATTCTCTTGAGTCGCCTGAGTTTGGAAACACATCTTTGGTATTCGTTCATGTCGAGTGCCTGTCGCTTCCGCCTGCTCCGGTGGACGCCTTCAATGTCCTTCTCACCCTTTCCTGGTCCGCACTTCCTGAACTCCGAGGGATAGCTTCGAGTTACAGCGAAAATAATGCACAGATGTGCACAATATTTAAGGCGCTAAATTAACTTCGTTGAACAAATATTTTGATAAATCGGTTTGAAGTGTCGAATAGATAAAATTGATGGGATGCATTTCGTTTTGTAGCTCAAATGCAAAATATTTTTTGGGAAAATCAGCAAACATGACTTATTTCAAAAATACCTTTAATTTTGGGTGAATTCATTATTTTACTGTTACTTTGTAAATTAAGAGTCAGTCAGGAGCACAACTAACCCTTTTAAATATCCAGAATACAGCTTTTCGTACACTGCTATTGAATTATATTTCATATATCGCTATTGCTAAGTTGATTGGAAGATATTAGGTAAAGTTTACCTAATTACCCAATTGATTTATGTCTTTGAAAATTTATAGTAAAAAATACTACAGTTGTTCCTTAATCTATGACAGACTCTGTTAGGTATAGTGATAGTCCATGACTTTAATGTTCATCAATTAAATCAGGGAAATATATGTAGGTATTATATTTTTCCTCGCCTGTTTCTCATTCAGGCTAATTCTTCGTCGACGAAATAATCATGAATGCATGACGAGGTCAATAAATTTTAGCTCCCCCAACCCTGTTCAAGACCACCAGCCAGGGAAGCTTAGGAAGAACACCAGGTTGCTGAAGTGCTCGAGTTTTTGTCTGCCAGTGACGGTGACGTTACAGAAGTGAGAACAATGAGAACCCTGTTCTTCTCTAGTTTTTTCTAATGGTAGTGGCTGTTAGTTCCATTAGCTTTTTTACCCACGAAAGAGCAATCACGTTTCTGTAAAGCAGAGGCACATAATCGCACAATATAAGTCAGTGGCAATTTAACTGGTTTCTACTCTACGTGTTATCTTCGAAGTCGCAATTTCATATATGTAGTAGTTAGGCGGAGAAAAAAATAACTTTACATAAAAGATTGGTAATTATCAGAACGTTTAAACTTTCATCCAAATATGCATGTACATATTAGAAACAAATACTACAATGGTTTCTTTTTTAAGCGTTAAATGTTAATAATAACACCAATAATAGCCAATGTTTTGAGAACAAACATTAATTTCTGTGCTAATCGAAAAGAATTATCAGAGCATACTAGTCCTCAACTTCTGAGATATGAGACAATAACGAAAATGTTAAGGCGTAACCTTTAGGTCCGTCTCATGCCTGTCAAAACATCACCCTGTGACTTGACTCTCTGTCAGTTGTTGCTGAGCTGCGCCTCCTGTGACTAGGCGTGTAACATTGCTTCGTCTGGACAAGACTTTTCCATCGAAGGCTTGAACGCAATGTAGAGTGTAACTGCTTCTTTATTACTCTAATGTAACTGCTTCTTTGAAACTCTAAACTGCTATATGAGTAATTGTTTGGTAAGAAAATGCAACAATTTAGTTTTTGATTTGCAGGTCTAATACATTGAAGACCACTCATAGGGGAACTATGTAGATTGACGAGCGTGCGCAGTATTTTTCTTTAATTGAATAATTACTGATGAAACGACGTATATTGTGCGGAATACAAATACAGTTATGCACATATCCAAAGATTTATGGCAAACCATACGATGTCAGTAGAAGTGTCACCAATATGTTGTCCGACTGGTAGGAGTATCATTACAGGCGTGCGAAGTGCTCTGACTAAAAGCATCTGCAGGGAACAGCTGCCAGAACATTCTGCTCGAACAGACAACCACTATTTTCTGCCGAGGAGGCCCAAATTCATGAGCAAGAAATATGAATAATGCTTTTCTCAAGGAGTTTGTATTTCCAGATATTCTAGAAGAATAATTGGCAGCCTCCCAATAGCTCTTTGTAAATGCTTGTCAACTAGTACCGTGGATGTACATATTGATCAACAACAACGTATTCAATCAGAAGTCTGAGGCCTTCTGTTGCATCAGATGCGTGTGCTGTATGTGCATCCGAAGTTCAGATCACACGACACCTCTGTTGCGTCTGCAGCCACACTTCAAATGAAATAAGTTTCATGAGTGTCGCTCTAACAGTTTCTACAGTTGCTATTAACAATGTTTTAACTTATGTCTGAAAGTTACAGGTTCAGTTTCTGAGTTATTCTAGTGTATATGAGTCTGATTTGTAGTTGCAGTTCAGAAATTATTTGAAGAGGAAATAATTCAATGCTGGGGAATGTTCAAATCTGGGACCTCCAGCTGTTTCTTGTGGCGTTACAGTTCAAGGTAAAAAGAAATATGGTTTAAAATGTAAAGCTTAATAAAGTAAAATTGTACAGCTTGCTTGGCTGTGGTTGCCAAAGTTCAGTGTTCAAAGAGACCCAGAAAAGATGGCAGCCCGCCAGCTAATTTGCGAGTTTCCAAAAGCTCTCAGCTGGAACTCCTCATTTCGAAACATCAAAATTTGTGTCGCACATTTTTATGCACAAAATACAGACGCAAAAATTTAAAAACTAAATCTTTCTTTTCAACTTAGTTTCAATTAGAACAGTGAAACAGTTTTTCTTTAACTTGTCTTACAAAAAATAAGGAAAAGATGTTAAAAGTAATTAATGACTTTGTCCCATGTGCAAAGTTTCAGAAGTGACGTAGAATTGGACGTAGAATCGTGTTGTCTGTCGAGTTATAACAACGTTTAACACTAAAAACAATTGAATTCCTTAGGAACGTTTCCAGAAAACTGATATTTAGAATTTAAGTAGAATAAATTTGTCAGAAATTGTGGTCTTCGCTATGCGTACGGTAAAAATTAATTTGCGATAAATTCATATATCTTGGGCAACATACTAAACTCCGTTTCAGGATGAAGGCAGCACACTCAGAATAAAAAATACTCGTAAATATCGACATTAATTGAGTGTATTGATTCGAAATGAACTGTGTACAAGAACTAAAGTACTCCTGTTAGTTGAAATAGCTTTACTATTGGTACATACAAAAAGACTGGATCTAAAAAATTTGTATATCCAGAAGTCAGTGTAGGGAAACTTCTCGGAATTTTTTGCCTTTCGTGATGGCAACTGGAGGGTTAAGAGCAGAGAGCTGAGGGTGTATTTCTTCTGTGACGGCTGGCACTGTAAATTGCGCACGAAGGAAACAGAGGAGGGTTTGGGATGAGGAAATACAGACTAGGAGGAAAGTGACAAGGATCGTTCCAAATGCTTGCTTTCAGTTCCCATGAGAAAATTTCGGGCCGACTATTAAGTTTTTGTGAAAGAAGATTGGTAGGTTATATTCATGAGGATATTGGGGTTGAAGGCCAAAACTGTTCGTGAAACTTGGAATAGTTTAGCGTGAGACCTATTTTATCGGAAAAACTGTTGCTGTTATTGAGTTGATACGCCCAGAGAAGCAAGAAAATAATGAACACATTGTTGTTTTCAATTGCAAGGATTAAATACGCTTGATCATGCGTGACTTGAACGGCTTTTGAATATTTCACTGTAGTATAGGCTTGAATTAATTGAAATAATGAAGCTATAAAATTGACTGCTTCTCTGAACTAACAGAAAGGACTGGCGGAAGCATCAGTCACCATCACTGCTGACCTGTTTGATGCTGCCAAATTTATGGGCGTGACTTCTAGGAGATATTAACACCCCAAAACAGGATAAACGATCCCGTGCCTAACAAATCTAATAATGGATATCCAAATTCAACGTCAAGGACGATTTTGCGTTGAAAGGAATTGTAAAGATAAATACAGGAGAATTCCTCATATCCGGACAGCTATGCCTTCCGGATATGAGGACGTTCGGAAATAATTTGGTGATTTGATATATGGTTAATTGAAAGACTGAGTTCTAAATTTCATTTATTTTTAAGAATTGCTAGAAGCGTTAACAACATAGAGATGATAAATGTAACAGTAATAAATTAAGATATATTTTTCACAAGTTCAACAGATATAAATACAAATAACTTAAATTTCAAAAGTGTAAATATTAACGTTAATAGTACATGCAGTAAACTATATGAATGAATGCATTTTGAAATTCATTACGCATACTTAAACATATAGCAAGTTTATAATGAAGTTTTATTTTTTAGTTTCATAGGCATTCATAGCATCTTTCACTGTTTCCCTTACTTCAGTTGCTTTCATTTCTTTCATTTTTTAATTGCCAAGCACCCTTGAAGTGATCTAGCATGAATACATTCACCCATGCTAAAAATGGTTTTTTCCCATTAAGTTCACAACTTGCAACATCGATTTTTGTATAGATTCCCACGTTATTGATTCATCATGGTTTTGTTCTGAAAAAGTAGAGCTGTCAGAATATTCTTCGTCAGAGTGTAGAACAGCATTTTTTTTGCCCTGTGGAAGGAGAAGTTGAAATATCCTTTTCATCTATCCATTCTCAATCATCAGAAGTAAGAGTTTGAAGCTGATCTTCCTCAGGAATTAGTTTAAGTGTCTCATTCAATATTAAAGCTTCTTCTGCAGACAAAGATTTCAAAGTTTCAACGATCTCATTATCCGTATTTTCCCCATATAAATTCTTTCATGCGTTTTAATGGGTTGTTTGTTTGACAGTGTTCCATGATTCCCTCAATAGAAAAACAGCATCCTTGATGTTAAAACTTGCCTGAAAATCTACTGGTTCAACGTTTTCCTCCAACATTCTCAGCATGAAGTTATTTTTGTAATGACATTTGAGATTCATGATGACACCCTTATCCATGGGTTGCATAACAAATGTTACGTTTGGGAGCAAATAACTAACAAAAATGTTTCCACAATCTGATATAAGTTCAGCTTCGGGAGGATGGCTTCCACAGTTGTCTATCAGAAGCAAAATCTTGGTATTCTCAGGCTTTCCTAAATTTACTAGATTTTCTCTAACCGATGGGACGAAGGAATCGTGAAACCAAGCCTAATATCCTTGCTCCTCCGAGCATTTCTCTGGTTTCGGTAAATAACTGGTAGATGAGATGTACTTTTAAATACACGTGGTCTAGCTGCTTTTCTAAATCACTAAAAGTTCAAGTTTGTGCATGCCAGAAGCATTGGCACAAACTAAAACAGTTAATCGCTCCTTGTCCAGTTTAAAGCCACTTGTTTGTTTTTCTTGAAAGGTGGCCAGAGTTTTGGAAGACAAACACTTCCAATTGATTCCAGACTCATCAGCATTGTATAATTCATCAGAAGTAATTTCATACTTCTCTAAGATATACTTCAAAGATTTGCAAAATTCTGAAGCAGCTGCTGTGTTCGCTAATCTTTTTTCTCCGCTTATAATTATCTGTCGAATTTCATACCATTCTTTGAATGACCGTAACCAGCCATCACTGAAATTACTTTTCACACCTAAGTTGAATTCTTGGTTTAAAGATTTAGCCTTCGCAACGATCATCGGACCAGAGATTGCTAGACCTTCTGATCGTTTCTTAAGAAACCAGACGTGTAGTTTCTTGTCTGAAACTTCAGATTGAGGCTTGCAAATGTACTTTCGATGAGTGCCTGTGATCTTGCTGCCAGATGCTGAGTTTAGTGCCTCTTCAACTGTGTCTTTAGACTTCACTTTATCATAAAATGTAGATCGACCTATATTGTATTTTTCTATTGTTGTTGATATATTTTCTTTACTTTCAATTATTTCATGTTTATATTCTAATGTTAAAGCACTTCTTTTTTTTCTTTGAATCAGGAGCATTTTTATTTGAAAAGGCAGACATAATAGGGCTAAATACGCAAATTCAATAAATTTTTTGAAATGAAATGTTTCCAATCAAGAAAAGCATTCATATAAACCACAAGAGCATAAGAGGAAAACATGTTCGGTAATTAGATTGTCCGGGTATCATGTGTCCGGAAATTATCTTCTCTGGAAAATAGCTGTCCGGAAATGAGGACTTTTACTGTAACTCAGTGTCAGTCTGGCAGTACCACAGCAGCACCAACATCTAACAATACGTGTCAGTCTGGCAGCACCACAGCACCAACATCTAACAACACAGTGTCAGTCTGGCAGCACCACAGCAGCACCAACATCTAACAACACGTGTCAGTCTGGCAGCACCACAGCAGCACCAACATCTAACAATACAGTGTCAGTCTGGCAGCACCACAGCACCAACATCTAACAACACGTGTCAGTCGGAAATGTTGATTGTGAGCAGCAGACCCCATAGAAATAGAGTAAATTATGAATCAACTGAATACAGTGAATATAATATATAAAAATATGAAAGTGAAATAAATATGTCAATGTACCATTCAATGTACCACTGAAAATATATTTAATATGTCACAATCGAGTGCTTTTAATGAGAACACTGCAGCCTGTAGTAGGACACAAAGAACATGTCGTTGTGTCATACCGTACATTCCGGAAAAATATTACCTGTCAACAGAATTGATTGACGGGCAATGGAGCACCGACCTTTTTCCTGACTTAGTGTCACTAGCCTTCTTCTTTACTCAGGAGTCACTAGCCCTGTTCTATCATCAATTTTAACTAGACCTGTTACGTCATCAATTGTAACTAACCCTGCTATATCATCAATAGTAACTAACCTTGTTGTATCATCAACAGTTACTAGCCCTGTTCTATCAACAGTTACTAGCCCTGTTCTATCATCAATCACGAATGTCCTTTTTGCTGATCATTCGCCACTGACCCTTTTAAAAGTCGAGTGTTTGACGAGAAGCAGTCTCGACTCTGTTTCGCAGTCATTCATTTCGAAAATACATTTGAAAATTTTTCATTAACGATAAGTTCTTAGAAGATTGAAAGAAATCAATTGTCCGTGAGACACAATGCAATAATTACAAATAATGTCTAAAACATTGTTACTCTCATACATGTAGCACTAGTACACTCGCGGGCGAAAAAATTCCTGTTTTTTTTAATGAATTTATTTCTTTTCTTTGCTATGAAGCCTCCTCTCCGAAGGAGTTTCAGTGTTGAAGGGTAAGAAGGGTAACTAAAAAAATAGCGTATATAATGGTAATCCGACTCTTTTGGTATCCCTATTATAATGCTTCAGTACATATTTATCCATTTCATTAAGGAGTCGGTACTTAGACCAGGATAAACATTTTATTTCAGCTCTTTAGTAATGGTTTGTTCGAGATTGATTTCTCCTCCCCAGCAGTGAGGAGACAGGAAATGTATTTATATATTATAAAGAAATAAATACGTAGCGGTTTATATTCAATAGTAAATACATTAATAAATGATGAAACAGTCACCCGGATAGAACTCCTTACTTTTAGTTGTCTTTCTGTTACTGATGACTACAGCCAGTCCTCCCAATTGAGATTTACCTCTGAAGTTAATTAATCTACACCTAACAGGTAAACCGGCCGTGTAGCCAGTACTAATATCATACAGATCATGGGAAGTGAACTAAATAGAATCATTCAATTAAGAATTTTTCATGTCTCTACCGTGACTGAGCCGTGGGTCAGACCATAGGTCGCTGATAGAATGACCTAAAAATTTACTGAATCAATGTTAACGGCAGCGCATTATGAAGAAAATTCCATATGAACTTGAACATGCCATCACACCAAGTTTTTGATATTAAAATCTTATCCAGAGTGATGACCAAATACATAGGCTCTGGTGACTTTACTTCTCAAATATTGTCATGTCTTTTTCGATGAAAACCGATGAAGAAAACATTGATAGGGTAAAATCATCGCAGAATATACAACAACAATGCTGAGCTACAATATGTGATAAAGTCAGAGCATACTTTTGGTGGAATGTACCTTCAACCGAAATGTATCAAGGTCTTTTTATAAGAAAAAATTAGGCAGAGTATGAAGTTGCAATAGGATTTTAGAGCAGCATGATGACTTCTGCACTAACGTTCTGTAGCGCGGTCTGATGAATGCATGCGGGTGGAATAAACAGTCGCTGTTCCACTAAGTTGATATTAGTGAGACAGAACCCAGGCCACTCATTTAGAAGTTACTACGAACGTTGCTTGGAACAAAATTAAGAACGTCGCTGGCTGATGAAGATACTGAATACAACACGATGGAGCTCAGCCTCATACCGCTAAATGAATCGAAGAATGGTTAAGTTTGAAGATTAACAACCAAATTGTAAACACCAGGTCTATTGCCAACAAAAATTGTAAGTCTTTTCTATTCGAACTGCTGATTTCAGTTTATTTGTAAATTGAACTTACGGAAAACTCTCTAAGTTTGCTAAACGAAAGCGATGATTTCGTACAAGGATACCTTCTTTGCCTCCAATACGATAAAATCCTTTCAGTGATAAAGTTCTATGAAGAGCCTAGTATGCATAAATCTGGCTAAAGTGAATTTGAATATCAGTTGAAAAACGGCAAAAGATTATTCATTCAATGTTATCGAGTTCAGCAATTTTATGACATGCAAATTTTACACAGTAATAATAAAAAAATGTACCTATTATACTCCTCAGGAATTTGTTTATGGTCATTCGTAGTTAATTTTTGTGTTCTACCCATGAAATCCTTCGCGTAGATGTCAGTCCTACGAACTAAATTGAAACATGCTGACATTGTTCCGCCAGGGCCGAAATCATTCGTTCGAATAACTCGTTTTCAGAAGTTGCAGCGGACCACTGCAATTCTGAACCCAGACGAAGAAGAAGTTCAAAATTAAGCTTGCAGCCGTGATGAAATTTGTTCAAGACGTCACAAAATGCATCACAACTTGCACAACTTCTATATTTCCAATTCGAGATGGTCTCGCTCCGAGCGATGTCACCTGGAGTTCAGGCATTGTTTGAAAATCAAATGCTGGAGCCTGGAACTTCCAGAGACCTCTGCAGTGGAGGGTCAGAGGTTTGCAGCTCAGTAAAAGTTCTTAACTAGGATGGGGCGTTTCATAGGAGGTGCTGGTACTATTTTAATGGTCTACAAGCGCCTCATTGAGTTCAAGGGAGTAACTTAGAGTACAGGAAATGATGCGTGGAGTTATTTTATAGCTCATGGAAGTAATTATTTTAATACTACTCAAACATGTTTCACGCTTCTCGGTACTTGCTCCTCTTTCATCGCTGTTTCTGCTCTGCAAAGATACTGGCCTAGATAGGTACGAAATCTAAATTTGAGTTGACTTGCATATGTTCTATTTTCCTTTGGGCAGTACATGAGTTGCCAGTTAGAATAGATAGTTAGAATGATCCTTTTGAGACGTTCTCTCGCGGCTTTCCAGGCCATTTTGAGACGTTCTCTCAATGCTTTCCACGCAATTTGAGACGTTTATATTGTATGAATTTTTATCAGTTCCCTTCTTTACCCTCTGAGCGGTTGGATGTTTCTCACGTGGTTGCAGCTGCTCAATATGCTTGGCTCCTCTGTGGTCGTCTCGTTCTGAAGACTGATTTTTTTCTTCTGCAGATTTTCCTTGCGTTGAAGATCGATTTCTTTGCCATTGTTCCTACACTGCTTCTGGAGAATCAACCTCCTTTTAACTGAGCATCGGGAGAGCTCTCAAGTTTGGAGATTGATCTCTTTGTACTTTTTAATCTTTTGTTTTCTGGAACTGCTCCACTTCAGTGTTCATGGAGGCGTTTGTTAGCTTAGTCCACGGTTAGAATACCGGGGTGGTACGGTCTTGAATTGAAATTCTTGAAAATTTTATTAAGGTTGTTGAAAATTTATCTGAATAAACCCAACCAAATTGTTCTAAATTGTATTGAAATAAAATGGTTACAATTTGGAATCATTTTTAACATTGCCTGCGTGATGTGCTTTTGTGGTTTTGATATACAACCAGAAATAGAAAATATAACAAGCAACTCTCGCAGCGTCCTGATCAGCGGTTGCCAATCTTTATTCTCTCATTTTCCCGTTCATCCAGTTCATCTATCGAGATTTCCCCCTTCATCTTTGTGAGAGAACAGTAGCCAAAACACACTCTGACCATTTACTAATTTATTTTTAAAATGTACAAATATAGTGATGAAGATATAGTTACATGACAAAGCTGATAGAGAGCAGTTAGTAACAACTAACTGCATAGCCATACAGAGCGGTTAGTAACAACTAACTGCATAGCCATACAGAGCGGTTAGTAACAACTAACTGCATAGCCATACAGAGCGGTTAGTAACAACTAACTGCATAGCCACACAGAGCGGTTAGTAACAACTAACTGCATAGCCACACAGAGCGGTTAGTAACAACTAACTGCATAGCCACACAGAGTGTTTGGTAACAATTTAAAGGACTTTTGTTTGCTCTTCTACTTTAGAATTACATCAGGGAGAAGGGTGAAGTTGCTTCTTGTGCACCAGTGTATCAATATCAGGATTAGTTTTGGTAAGCATGCAACGTATGTCACATTCTACCTCAAGTCAGTTTTGTGCTTTTGGCTTGATTGTGAGTAAAGTAAAAATTGTGAGTAATGTAAAAATACATCTGAGATATTTTCATTGCTAGTAGGCAGCGCAATTATTTTCCCCTGGTAGCTTTAATTTTCTTCCAGTTTGGGACTCTCTGGTCTAGATTGCAGTTTAGCGACTGCTTATTTGTTATCCTTCTACGTTTTTAAACGAACATTCAAAGTTCATGCACGGAAAATTCACTAACTATGAATTTGATTATAAACTCTGCAAGTGGTCGTTTTCAGCCCTTCATCCCTATTGTGGTCAAATCAGGTACTCATTTTCATGTCTGTGTCCCCACTGTAGGCATTTCTCTCACTGCTTTCCATACTATTTAAAAACGTTTTCATGCACGTGTCTGCCTCCAAGTCGGCAAAATAAAATGTTCGGTTAATTCTTTATGTCATACAATATAAAATACGGAAAAATTGTGAAATATTTTACTGTCCCTTCGACGTATGGGAAGTTTTATCGCCAGCACTCTGACTACTACTGCAGCACTGCTCAAAACGTAGATAAGCATTACTACTGTCGTACTCATGAACAATTTTCAGTGAGGAACTAATTCTGAACAAAACTGGCTCTCTTAATAAGTCACTATGATGTTCCCACAGGGACAACATTACTGTTATACTTAGGGCCCGTGGAGAACACGTCTGCAAGCAACTTTTCAACTAATGAATGTAACCACGATTGCAAAACAAATAAAGGAGGAGTATTCAGGAATGGAAAAGAGGGTGACCGAGTCTGGTAGATGAGCCATGGCAGAACGTTTTTATTTTGATATTTGTGGCAAAGCTCAGCTGTAAGAAATGGTTTTGAACTATGTACAGCACTAGTTTGACATCGCAAACACTTTAAACGCTCTCCTGCCCCGGTTCTTATCTACGAAGAACACATTACTGCTCAATATACTGTTATATCAAGCTGCCTTAAAAATGTTGGTCATGATTTTAGTGTTGAATTTTCACAATTAAAGCCTGAAAGCTATTTCTCTCGAGTTCTATTTAAGTTCCGTGTATGTTTATTTAGTGTCGAAAGACATGAACTTCAGTGAGCTGTGACATTGAAGTATAATTTTCAGAGCAGAGATTTAAAATACATTGGTCCTTCGAACCAGTCCGCATTTTATCAAAAGCACGGGTTTTTAGACAGCTTCTGGCCGACCTTGAGCTCGCAAAGTAAAATTCAGGAGGTTTTTAAATGGTTCATGCCAGGCATGCGAATTAGTTTATTAATTTCAGTACGACGGAAGCAGAAGTTAGAGTTAAATTAAAAATCAACATGAACTCAAGAAGTGTTATAAGGTGCCTAGTCCGAAATAAGATAAATTAAATTATGTTCAGGGTTGGCAAGGCAGCTAAAGTAATGATTAGAGCAGCCTAGATGTTCGTTGCATCAGACAGCTTACTGAGGACTGAAGGTCAGTGCAAGATTTGATGCTACAGGAACTTTATATAAATCCTGGTGTTATTTTTCACGTAACAGATTTAATTGATATTTTTGTACAAGTTTCACAGTCTTGATTCACATTTCGCATTGATGTTAAGGTAGCTTCAAGGGTACACTGTTAATTTGAAAAGTTTTGAGTATTTCGGACGAATGACAGTCATTCTATCATGCATCTTTAATGTTAGCATGTCAATCTCTTCTATTAGGTGCGAAAAAACACTGTTAGTTTTTCCAACATCCATACGAAATTCAAGTTAATACTGCAGAACCTGAAAAAATTTCTTTTCAAAAACTTTTACTACACAATAAAAATTCAAGTCGCTCAGGAAACTGTTCATCCACTCAGTGACTTAAGAGTCCTGTGATCATTTTGCATCATAAGTCATGTTTTTATTATATAGTGATTCATAAAATTAGTACCCAGAATCATCTTCATTCAGGTCGTTAACTTTTCAAACAGTCTTAATTAAAGAGAGCCTGTAGTCCGGCTGAAGGAGAACGAGGAGCGTTGTTTGGCTACAACGCACTTAGTGAACATTATTCCATGAAGAGTTCTAAGTTAATTTGCCGTCAATAAAGAGATGAAAATATGAGAATAGATTAATAAAAATACACAAAGCATTTCAACGACAATTGTTATTGCGAGCTGTTGAACTAGTTCAGTTTTTACTATTGTTAATTAAAAACTGCTTGATAAGAGTGGAGGGAATTTTATCTCTAATAATTGTTGTACTTTGATTTCAATCTGAATTTTACCAAGTATCTCATTCTTTCTTTTTGTAATTTTCTTTGGTCACATTTTTTTATGTATCAGGAAATAATAAATTAAAAAAATATTTTTATGAATTTCCGCTGCGGATTCATTCTCGAACGTCTTCTAGTTTTTAACTCAAATAGATGCGTTGTTAGAATTAAGTAATTGATAGTGTGTTAGATTCTTCAGAGCAATGACTTCCGTCACTAACTTTCAAGTGATAGAAACGATCCAAGTCTGATACTGCACATATAACAACAGATCATACACATCACCCATCTCTACACTCAACTCGCACTTTACTTGTTCCATCAGAGCTCACCTACGTATAACATCGTGTACAAGAACACAGACTACAACCAAATCCCCCATACAGCCACATCACGTACCAGTCTTCTTCACATTGCAATACACAAGCCATGTCACCCAATCATCCTCTCCCGCTATCACAAAGCCACCAAACATCACACAACACTCTATCAATTTGCCTTATCATCATAATGCAGAGCTCGGCTATACTTGCTCGATTTTCCAAACTAGACTACGGCACCTGGACGTGTTTCCTTCAGAATGAATGATCTGCCTCCAAGAAGTCAACATTAACACGTACCTGCACAGCGTGATGGATCGCATGCTCCGGTGTGTACACCGAGGCAGGCGATGAACTACGGGGTGTAGCAACTAGGATCAATATCCATTAAAGATTGAGTGTTGCAGGAAAGTCTGAGATACAACGCAAAATACCCGGAGTGAAGGCAACGCTGTCTCAAGAAAATCAAAAAAACTATTTGATTATATTTTACAACGCACCGTATAAAATGCATAAAAACTGAAAAGAATAGCTATTATGCGAGTTCAATACCTCTTTTGGTGCGAAGTTTGTATAAAATAAAGGATACAAAGCTTCCATGACGAACAACATATTTTTATTAAAATATGTTCTTATTATTTGCTGTATAGGTAGAGTAAAACATTAATTGAACACACGTACCACCACACAATTAATCCAGAACGTAATTGTTAGGTACATATTTAATTTGAATAATACAAACTACTTCACCAAATTCATAATTTGAAGTGCAGAGCGCAGACCATATAATTTATATCAAATATATTGATAAATGATACATTCAGCTCATTTTAGAATGCCCAATTCAGATATAAATTATATTTTACCACCAATTTGACTCATTTTCACTAAAACGAAAATGACAAGAACTGTTCAATGGTAACATATATTAAGGTTCATCAATATACCTCTATTTTAAAAACTATTATGATTCAAACGAATGGGTTGAGACTGAACAAATTTAGACATGACGGTTAATTTGAAAAACTATTCTCTCCAATTTATTTCTTAAAACCAAGATTGCGGAACACCTGTCCATTGGATGTAATATTCATACAGTTAAAGAGCTTCATGACTGCTGCTTCCAGCTACAGTAAGTTGTACTCATGCAAGTACATTACTAAGAGTTCTACTGTATTAGTATTATTGCATATCAGTACATAATTGTGAGATTACTTAGAGTTTCATGATATTATCACTACATGATCGTGAGATTCACATCAAGTTATGAGTGCGTAGTACTTCTTACGTACTTCTAGCCAAAGAATCAAATAAAGATAAATGACTCAGCGAGTAAGGTAATCGATCTAAAGGCCGTGCCTTAAACAATTCAAACCAATATGAACTGTAAATTTTTCACCGACTCAATATTGAAAGAAAATGGATTTTGGTCAAGAGTTTGGTGGTAGAAGCAGTGCGTAGGTAAACATGCAAGACACGCTCTGGGAAGGCATGAAAACTTGATTTTTCAGTCATTCATTTATTGGTAGAATTGATTTGTCCACTCAATAATCATGTTACTATTTACATTTGACTATAAATCTGACAAAAATCATTCAACACTCGAAGTTGATTGCAGGCTCTGACTGCTAAATACATATACGTTAAAAATATTCGAGTAAAATAGATTTTTCTCCTCGTTGCCATAAAGGCATCAGCGTATTCTACTTCTGTTGCAGCTCACACAAGATAAAGAAGCTCTCCAATCATTTTTAAAGCAAACGTCGCTCAAGTGACCAATTTGGATAAATCTCTCTGCAAATTGAGTTATATAGCCGCAACTTTTATATAGAAGCACAAAAATAACGGAGAGTAGAGGTAATATCTGTTCTTTAATTATTTTCGTATACATATGAAAAATAATTATTCAGAAGGAATTTGTAGTTATACACTGATTATTTATGTTATCCTATCGAAATTTGCACATTGATTGGAAATAATTTATGCAAATAAAGAAGACATTCATTCGCAGAGGAAGACAAATTAGGAAATTAGTCTCACATCAGTGATACTAATAAGTGGGATATAGTGTGGGATATAGGATATAGTGGGATATAGGCTTGCACAAACAACATCAACCACGTTGTGTGTGTCTGCGAGCGCCAGTGAGTGCAGTTTATGTATTAAATCTGAAGACGAGTTTGTCTTAACGAATTTCTTAGCTAAAAGCGTGATTCATACAATAGATGAAATAAAAACCTACGGACTTCAAGACCAGTATTTAACTTACTCATCTCAGTTTACCCGCATTTACAAACTTTTTATTCATAAACATTTACTTACATTTTTATTATTGTGAATGACTTTTTTGTTAAATAACTTTTTTCCTGAAAACCTTTTTCTTTGATCATATAAAAATTTCTGCCGTCAAGTCCTATTACTTTCTGGAATCAATTACTGCAGGGACTCAATTAGAGTCTCTTTGCCACAAATGGCATCATTAAGATCAGGGGATTAAAAAGAAGAGCTTCATTCAAATAGATGGGCTCTTTGAAACTTTGAAATGCATAAAGAGTTTTGTAGCCTGATTTAATTTCTGAACGTGAATGATACTGTTTGGCTCTTGAGTTGCTTGCAATAGAAGACTAATTTTCTGTACTTTTGAGAGGAGAAAGGTGAGCTCGGAGACGCGTTCAACAGATTGCTCACTTCACTGTCAATTGTGAGGATAGTAATTTTTAAAAAAGCTATAACTATTGAGCTATATACTCTGTATAACAATATTTTTAGTATATTAACAATATCTGACATCAGTGTTCGCGCTCACGTTTAAAAATGAAATAATGTTGGATAAAAAAATAATTTGTAAAACTCGCCTTAAGATTTTTACGTCCTTTAACGACTTCAAAATATTATTGAATGAACTTTCGACCTGTCAATTAAAAGTTATGATAAATTTAGCCGGTGTATACTATGTTCATCCTTTCAGTTTCTGACGTTGATAGACAGGCCGAGCTCTTTTAATACCTCATTATTTGCTGGAAAAAACCACGATGAGGAGATAATAATTACCATGTGGCTTGGACCAAAATAATGATAATTATAATCAATTTACCACGAAGAATTCATTTGCTAAACTCTAACCGCAGTTTTAATGCATACAAAATATATAATATTGAACTATGTGGACAATGAAATGAAAATTTTAAAATGAAATTGTGAATATTGAACTAATCTATTGATTGTTATGTGATATTCATACATTATTTGTACTAATCTGTTGATTGTTATGCAATATTTGAACATTTATTTTACCAATCTATTGATTGTTATGCGATATTCAAGTACTAATGTAATTTATCACGGTGTCGATTTATCCAATGACCACCCCAGTGGATTTTCTTATACTGATTTAATATATACGTGCACACCGTGTTAATTTTTGTATCTTGGGCCACCTTGTTAACGATAGTTTCTAATTCTGAAGGAAGGGGTCACTGTCCGCTTAAAGATGCAATTATTGGGTCCATAAACATAAAATATTTACACATTAGATTTAAGACACAGATTCTTTCCTCGTATTCTACAAGGATTTCAGTACCAACAACTTATAACGTTTCGTGGTGCATTTTTTCCCTTACGTGTCTTTAACTGGTAATTAAATCAGGACTTGAAAATTAAATCATGGCTCTTAATTGTGTTATAAATTATATATAGTAGTCATCGACAAAGTTCAAACGTGTGTTTTGTCTCAACAACAAAGTATAACCGATTTATGTTCTCTATAAAAAATTCATTATTTTAATTTTAATTTGCATGGCGGTAACATGTATTTGAGTTGAACTGCAGCCTATTTCAACTCATTTTCCCCTTATCTCTAATTTTTGTACTTGATGAAATAGACTGCGCGATCTTTTCTCTTTGCGTACGAATCGCACCGTAAGTTGATAATAATTTTCTAGACACAACCTCTCATTTATTCGGTACTTGTCCTCTCCCTACTTATTCCTTTGTAAGTATAAGTTAAACAATGTTTTTGAATATCTTATTCTTTTGTTTCTTTTTTTGAGCCGCCCCACACAACGTTATTACTGCGTTTCACGAGGTCGAGACTCGATCATACTGCTGATTTTCTGAGTGAAGTTCCTGGAGGAAAATGAGAAGTTTTTACTTCTCTCACAAAAGTACAAATGCCCAACTGGCCTCGTGTTAAATGGATAGGAGAGGGAATTTATTCGCTATAAATAACAACTTTAAAAACAACATTATATTTTAATGAAAAATCATAATTACAAAAAATTTAAATAATTAGGTGGAGAAGCTTCACGTCAATTGCTTTACTCCCATTATTTTATTAGGTGTGAAGATTTTCGTAAAACTTAAGGCCATGAAAACGACAAACATTTACGTCACAGTAGTTAACAAGGCAACTGAAATTGTTTTTTATGCCAGTAAAGTGGAATAGCTTCGAAGAGGTAAATTGTTTAATCAAATATGGCCTTTAGCTAGAAGAAATAAAATAAATAAGCATTTTAAAACATGAAGTAAGACAAATACTTCCATAATTTTTCGCATACGCTGTTCCTAGTCACTTCAATTATATATTCCAAAAATTCATAAAGACTTGTATTCACTTTAGCACACTATAGAGCACACCACCAACCCTTTAACAGCTGTGTACATTCATTCTTAAACGAATGCAGTACCAACTTCAAAAAGTCATACCTGAGACAACAGTTGACAAATTTTGGATTATTTCTTTTGTTAAATTCCCGATACCAAAGTGACAGTGGCTGCAATTTGTGTTTAATTGTGTGTTAAGAACAGAATTATTTTGATTTGGCATTCAGGTTCTCAAATTCACTAGTCAGATTGAACAGAAACATTGAATGCTGCATCACGCTGCTTGGAAGGAATTCGGGAACACAGTGAAGGAATAAATTCCGCACATCACTTCACACGCATTTTATCTGACAATGTATGCTGATGAAATCTTTCAACAATGAACATTCACAAACTTTCACATCAATTTTTTGCTTCTGACTAATTAAAAACGCATAGACAGACAAATATTATGCTATATAATTCATTTACAAGGTTCTATAATCATTATATGTTTTACACATTATGAAATTACTTCTAGAGGAAGAAAACAGTGTTCACCAACGTTCGTCATTGCAGAGGAAGAATTGAGAACTGACTCAACGACTGCAGTGCTTCTGAACCATTCGTGTCCGCCCTTCAGTAATGTTTCTGACAAGTTCATGTTAGCTGGACGGAAGTGGCTCCTTGCTATTCATGTGGGTTCCATAGGACAGACTCAAAGCCATGCATACTCAAACCATGAAGTGGTTTAGAAAAATTCACTTCTGACTAATTTATTCTTACAGTTCATGAGTCTTCATAGTTCTCGATGTAAGGGGCTTTTTGCAGTACTTCACGTGTCACAACGATTTCTAACTTATGTTACCGAATCAAAGCTATTCAGTTAAGTTCTCTTGGTCAAGTAATCGGTACAATAGACATACATTCTTGTTTAGTTAGTAATTTTTTGCTTAGACCTTTTCATTTTTGGCGAAGCAAAATTATAAAATAAATTTAGGCTAAGAAACAAGTTGCTCGACAGATTAGAAAGTTGAACATCTCGGCCTATCAGAATTAGTGAGATACGAAACGGTGTAGAAAGTTCTCACGCATTTGCTTCATTGCTTTCGTATTTCTTCTTTTCTTATATTTTTATATGTCATCCACCGTTGTGGTTCAAAAACAAGAATGGTTTTTGAGTGGTCAGTGCTTAATTTTCACATAAAAGCAGCAAGAATGCGCCGCTCTATTTTATAGTTACTAACATCACGGCATGTGTGACGTACCCACAGGATGTGGCACAACCGCCAGCTTAATTTCATCACTAAATTTACTGCGTTGATTGCTCTAGTTTCAACAACCGAAATAGACTGAGCAAATATGACCTTAGTGAGGAGAGCAGCCGGCCAGGCACGTTTTATGGAGAGTTTTGGCAGGCTTGACTTCAGTTCTCCACTGTTTGTGACGTTGTGCCCGTGAAACTTGATGGACGCAGCTAGGAAAGCAGCCACTGAGTCTCTATCTATTGAGTCGTTTACTTCAGGCTGCAAGTGCATTCGCTTGTCAAAACTACCATTTAATGTTTATCTTGATCTGTATATCATCATAAGATTAATCTGGTGAATGAATATGAAGGTCTGCATAGGAAATATGATTTGTGTACGTGTATTAGGCGTATATTAAATGGAAAATCCTTAAATCCACTGTAGTAAAAAAAGACCTACAGTACATACGTTAATGATTGGCTTACCTGTGCTTCATGCTAAATTACACACCTGATTGATTGATATTTGGTTCTTATGAAGCTAAAATTAGTGGATTGATTATTGTATTGATGAAAATTATTTTATTCGTATCAAAATAATATATTAATGTAAAATTATCGTATTAATATTTAACAAATTAATTTATGTAAAATTGATGCATTCATGTGCAACTATTGCATAAGAGTAAAATTAAAATGTGGCGGTACGTGTTAATTTTCGGGTGAATATAATGACATGTCTTATTTACTTATTAGTGATTGATTAATGCATACAAAAGGTAAAGGTTTATCTGCCTACTGTGAATTGCATGATGATTGATTGATTGTTGATGAGTTCTTTTCTCTCTCATCATTAACGTAATCCTGGTTCAATACATGGGTCTTCTGCATGCTATTCTACTACCATATTTCAATTAATACTTGTTATTAACACAATTAATTAAATGCAACAACATACACACGTAACCGCACTAGAGGGACTCTAATCCTCTGAATACATGATATGTTAAAGATATTCCCAGTACTCTTTTTCAATGGTAAGATGAGGGTAATGACACACACAGAAAGATTTAACACATGATATTCTAACTTCTTGAGGTGGGAAATGAGTCATCTACCACATTGGCATATAACCCACAACATGAAATCATATTAAACAGTGCATTATTATTGGATAAATTGCATATTTAATAATTGAACAATTAAATAAAACAAATTAATTAAATGGCGTACAAATCAATTTACGAAATTACCTTGTCGCTAACCTCGATCACACAGAAAATAATAACATTAAACTTGCTCTTACACAGGAGATGCGCCGTTGATGATGGCTACAATGTTTAACACTCACGACAGAACACTTTAAGATGCCGCTAATTTTCCCTCTTATCACGGTGCCCCCTTTATTTCCCCCATGCCCTAGACCTAAACGTTGCTCTCCGTCCCAACAGTCTACTTCGTCGACGAGATCTAGTTTCCGAGTCCCCCATTAAACACTTCTTCACCTATTCCACTCACACCCCCGAACTTATACCTATCCCCCCAATGTCGATCTGGCTGCACAAACCTACATTGCTGTTGATGTCTAATTCCCCAGTCTAAGTCCCAGCTGTGGAATTGTTCTCGCTCCTAGCACTGTCGCTCGCACTTCTTGCCTTGCTGTAATGACCCCGTTGGTTTCCTGAATCCTGCTTATATACTCCTGTGGTGTTTTCTAGACATACGCCTCCTAACTTTTGGCTCTCGGTTGGGTTTCCGGAACGGAACCGGAATATGCGGTTATGCTGCGCGATGACCGTTGGCTTTTACTGGGTATATGGCCCAGCTGCTCGCATTCCCCACAAGCCTATTCACCTTCCCACATCCTGTATAGTGTATCCCCTACATCCTTACATGTTCACATCATTCAACATCACTGTGCCTTAACACTACTATCACCACACATGCCGCCCCCTGGAGAAAAGAAATTTGAGCTTACAAGGTCAAATTTCTCCCGTAATATCATAGATAATAATAAAATATTCCTATATTAACCTGCCAATAATGCATGTATACACGTTCTAACGCATCTTTATTTAACACATTTATATGTCTACTGACTACATTTACACAATTGTCACTACGCATTTGACTTCCTTCCTCTCGATTTCGAAGCACATTGTAAATCACTTGGAACATTGTTATTGTAGTCTCGGTGCAGCGCATAGTCATTGTTAGTGTACAGAAAATTTCATGAAAAAAACACTTATTTTCTTTTGTTGACATTGTTGGGACATATGGTTATAATATTTGCTCCCTTTATCGTTAGAACACGGCAGTGATATTTCATCTTCAAAATTGGTAACATACATGGTTATTTTCCAACATTGTTGGGCTTCATAATATTTTCTTTTAATATTTTTGTGATCTTGTCCTTCTTTTTCATTTTATTTCAACATTGTTGGGAATCATTCCTCTTTTATTGACGACTTAAACGTTCAATAAACAATGGTCGAATATTATAATATTTTCCTTTAACATTGGTGGGATTTTATCCATCTTTTGCATTATATTTTCAACATTGTTGGGAATTGCTCCATCTTTTTATTGACGACCGACGCGTTCAATTGACAATGATTGAATATTAAATATTTCTTTTAATGTTGTTGGGATCTCGTCCATCTTTTGCATTTTATTTCAACATTGTTGGAAATCATTCCTCTTTTATTGACGACTGACGCGTTCAATTGACAATGGTTGAATATTATAATATTTTCTTTTAACATTGTTGGGATTTCCTCCATCTTTTATTGATACTTTACGTTCAATTGGCAATGATAAATAGTCATCCCCTTATGATCAGAGCCAAGTTCGTGATCAGGCGGAATTAATTAATATAGTAACCTCGAATGTTATACGAATAGTCAGAAGAAAAGAGCACGTGAATATTCCAAATGACCAATTTTGTTTCACGATTCCAGAGTTACAGTTACATACTTGATGTCCTGGCATAGCGAGAAACTTTCGTCTTTCCACTTCGTAAGTTCTCGACCTAAGACAACAATAATATATTTTCTGATGATTTAATTCATAAGAATCCTTCCGCATAGCTAAGGGTAATTATGCTCGTCCACAATAATAAACATGGTGTACACAATGACAGTCACGAATTTCATCTTTTGCATTTGCAAAGACTTAACTCGATCATTATGCACACGAAATACACAAAAAGAAAATGCACAGTGTAACATTGAGAATACAGCAATACGGATGAAGACTTCTGCCATAGGCTCTGTTAAATCTCGACTGTAACTCTATATAATACACAAGAAAACAGAAAATAAATGCACAGAAAGAAATACATAATGCATACTTTGAGATTACAGCAATGCGGATGAGAACTTCTGCCATAGGCTCTGTCAAATTTCGACTGCAACTCTATATAACACACAAAAAAATTATTATTCGATGTCAGTTCAAAAAATGAGAAAATCTCCGCTTCGGGCATGTAAGCTAAGCTAGACATAATCATTTCTGACACTTCATTTACATATTTAAGTGAGCAACGGTTATCGTTACATATTTTACATATTAAGAAACAGCTTATTAGCTGCAGAAGTTCGTTACTCGGACGGTTGTCCTTCAATATTTACTTTTGCAGGCGGGTCAGTGTGGGTTTTGGGTATCCGTTACACACACAGCAATGCCGAGTCAAAGCAGCAACTCCAACTCATTACGAAATTACAGTAGATCTGATGTAATGAAAGACATTTCTGCAAAATGCTAAATGAAGTTCATCTCAAACGGAAAATTTTCTTCTCATAATCTTCAACTGATCAGCAAGTAAACGATAAGGAACTTTTACATTTCTGCTAAGTTTAGTTATCTCAAGACTCGCATGATCAACACACAATTTAAATATTATCACGGACTACCCCACTGCCGTTATACCTGTCTAATACATGTTTAATTCTGCCTGTTTTGAATTGATGAAATAATTCTCTGCATTGACGGTATTAAATAATAAATCACAAAATCACGACATTCATAAATGCAATAATGGGTACACGGCAAACACAATATTTTAAAATAATATCACTCAATACCCTATTAAATTCTAAAGAATCAAATAGATAGATATCAAGAATTTACCTGTCTGCAAGCACAAAATAATTAAGCATTACACGTAAACTAACACCTGTTGTTAGTGACTTCCTTCGCTGTGCATCTCGATCGTAGCACTCCTTACATACTCAATCACATACTGGGTTCCCATTCTGATTCACTGCTTCATGTAGTTGACACATTAAACATGTTCACGTTGTATCACAAGTAGAAAATTCTATTTTTCGCACATCCACGTTCACCCATATCTATCATTCTGTTGTAATTACATCGAATCTCCAATTCGGAATTATCGCCCAAGCATTGATCATCTTGCTAATCGTGTTCACATGAACACGGAATTCTATCATTTAAATTTCAGAATCCTTATGATATTGTCACATATGCATCGCCATTAAGTAAAACCCTCATAACCTTAGTAAATTAAAGGACTCAAATATTTTTACTCTGTGATTAACACATTCAATTATTTCGGAATCTCGATCACCCTCAATTTCTGGAAATTATTTGAAAGAATACACAACTGAGAAGATTTCTTACCCCATTTTGCTTGAACCTCACAAAATAATTATTCTAACGGCAAAGATATTTCTCAACGGCATAGTGGAGTATAGTCCCCTTTTCTCTTATCAGTAATTATGTTAAAATAACACATTACTTCCTCCAATCTACAATACCCTCTTGCCCCTTTTCAATCGACTTCGAAATTCAACACAAATGAAATGGACTCAAATACTAATTCCCCTATCACTGATCACTGAAGCAAAAAAAAAATTCAACCACGACTAATTCCCCTCTCACTTAACAGTGAAGCAAAATAATTCTTTTAACCACGATTAACTCCTCTCGCATTTAACAGAAGAAACATCACTAAAATTTGTAGAATATGTTGAAATTTGTTCTCCCACAACTCCAAGGAATTTAACATTATTTGGGCTTTTACCCTTTCACATGAAATTAACGATGAAACTGAACTTTATTTTTCAAAATGCTGAGATTTGCACTCTATACGCAAAATTTAATTCCGATGGAGTCTTAACTTACATAACACACAGATAACTTCAACACGAAATCAGAAAATATAATTATGCGTTACCCCCAATTTGTCAAATAATGAAACGTAAATTCAAATGCATGCACAACATTGTTCCAAGGTTTCCTGGAAAAAAACTCCCTAGAAACGAACAAAATGCTGCTCCTTGGAAGAAAAAACTTCCAAGAAACACAGGAGACACAATTTTCATCTCATCTGCCATAAAAAAGTACATATAGGGAAACCTTTTATTGCCGTAGGGCTTTAGAGTTGTTGTGGTGTGGCGGTACGTGTTAATTTTCGGGTGAATATAATGACATGTCTTATTTACTTATTAGTGATTGATTAATGCATACAAAAGGTAAAGGTTTATCTGCCTGCTGTGAATTGCATGATGATTGATTGATTGTTGATGAGTTCTTTTCTCTCTCATCATTAACGTAATCCTGGTTCAATACATGGGTCTTCTGCATGCTATTCTACTACCATATTTCAATTAATACTTGTTATTAACACAATTAATTAAATGCAACAACATACACACGTAA